>JAJOZX010000058.1:2397500-2412587 GCA_023014485.1 Bathynomus jamesi
AAATAATTTTGAAAGTAAATGTACGAAAATGTTTGCATTTTAACTTTTTTCTCAAATTCTTTGAAGTTTTACATTATATGTTGGAGTTAAACTAATTTTTGTATTTGTTAGATTTTTCCAAACAAACGGCAAACTTCTCATAACTATACTATACATAGTACAAAAAGTAAATCGAATATATTCAATAAATAAGTACTTAAGCGAGTCTCGATAGATAGATAGATATAGATAGATATAGATAGAGATAGATAGATAGATAGATATCCCTTTGCTTTGTCCGGAGCGATAGGGCGCGTCCCTCTGTGGCGAATGTGGGAATACACCTTTCTTCGGTGTAAGGGCTTTCTCTGCCCTCGTGGACCATTGGACCCGTCTGGGGACCCGGCTGATCTCCTGCTTCTTTTTTTTTCTTTCTCCTTTAACCCATTCTTTCTGGCTTCTCTGTTTTTTGGCGTCGTTCTTTGGACCTTGATTTTGACCCCTTCCTTGGCCCTTGGGAGTGGGAGGTGGTTGCCCTGCACCCTTGTCGCTTTCCATCCAAACCCTGTCCCTGCCACTTTTCACCGCGCGTTGGATGAGAGTGGCCGCCTTTCAGGCACAGGGACTGGGTACGGTGTATCTACCCTGCGTGACATCTATCGGCGGTGGGACCAAGTGTGCCCACGATTCGCCTTTCCCTTGTTGGAGTTGGTGGTGGCTGGATGCGCGCGGGGGATGAAGTTCTCTTGTTTCGCTATGAATACTTCTCCCCCTCGGCTTACGACTACTGCTTCTCATTCCAGGACTACTCCTCTCAACACTCGGGTGGTGGGCAACCAGGCCCTCGAGCGAGTCCTTTACCACTGGAAGACCGCAACCTAATGGGGTTGACCCCCCTGTGGAAGCGGAACGCTTGCACTCTCCTTTTCCGTTGCCGACCCCAGTCCGTCCCTCGACTATGCCCTTGGACCTACACTCTCTGGAGCAGGGGTCTCGCCCCAGCCCACTTCAGCCACCTTCGGGCAAGTCAAGTTCCACCGAGGACTTGCCCCCACAACTCGGCTTCTTGCTCTCCCCATATGCCCACCTCACCCGCCGTCAGCCCACCTCCCCACGGAGAGAGCCTCGCGGCGGACGGGGGAGCCGGCATTCACGGCCGTCCTATCGACTCTAGAGCCTCCCTCTCCCTTCCAAGTATCCACAAATTCCTGGTGATTCGGCCTACATCTGGGTCCCTCCCGACCAACTCTGAACGGACGTTCCAGGCGATCCGAACCCACAGCAACTCCAGCCGCTATGACGTACGCCCACAGAGGGATGGCTCCCTCCTCGTAAAATCACGCTCAGCCGTAGAGACGAAAACCCTACTCTCCGTCACTGAGGTCCTTGGATGCTCGGTGTCCGTTTCCCCACACACTCGCCTGAACCAGAGTCAGGGCACTATTTACGCCACCCGCCTATTGTCGATCGCAGTGAACGAGCTCCTGGAGGACCTCGCGCCCCAAGGAGTCACTAAGATCTATCGTTTCACATCCCGACAGGGAGGCACCCCCTCCCCCACCCCACGTCTGCTCCTTACTTTCTACACTAATCCCCCCGGCCGCATTGTATGGGGTATGGGAGACCGCGCGTCATGCGAGTTTTCTATCCGCCCATACATCCCAGACCCGACCCGTTGCTTTAAATGCAATAAGTTCGGACACGTTAGCTCCGTTTGTCGACAGCCGCATCAATGTGTGTTCACTGTGGACGACTCGCTCACCCTGACAGGTGCCCCAACACACCCAAATGCTCCAACTGTGAAGGCGCACACCCCTCTTCATCCCGCGAATGCCTTTTCTTCAAGTTCGAGGAGGAGGTCCGAGGCCTACAGGTGACGGACTTCCTTAGCCCCCGTGAGGCACGAGACAGGGTGCGGAGTCGGGAGGTGAGGCCGGGGGTGTCCTATGCCGCTGCTCTCGGCTCTATCATCTCGGCACGCCGCCCTGGCCTGCCGCCGAAACCCCCCCAGCCACTGCTCCCTGTTCCCCCCAAAGAAAATCCTCGCAGGACCCGACGGTCTCCTGTCCCCCCACCATTCCTCCTCTTCCCGCACCTCACCTGCCACGAATCCCCCAGGAGTCTGGGACCAGGACACCCAGGTCCCATCCACCTCAAACCCTGCCTTCCCAGTACTCCCTGCACACGCCCGAACCTGCCGCCCGGAGCAAGCCGTCGAGGCGGAGACGCCGGAGCGTGTCGCCAGACCCTCCGGCCTTCCAACGTCTCTCTCCCTCTTCCCCTAGACCAAGAAGACGGCTCGGACCCTCACACCGCCCACCACGTCTACTATGTCCATCTCTCCCCATCGCAGAAGTCCCACCACTCTACCCCCACAGACTCTGACAATAGTGGCTGAATCCACGACCCGCCCCGTACGACGAGACCCAGTCCGAACAATATCCTCTCCCCCGAGGATCCAGTGGATGCGGCCCTGGCGCAGCTGCACGGTGTGACCGAGGGAAGCTCGGCCGCGCCCACGCCCAGAGTCTCATGGATCTGCCCTTGCCTCCTGGTGCCATTTTCTCCACCCCTCCACGAGACCACTCTGGTTCACCTCCTTCCACCCCCATAGTACCACTACCCCCCAACATCCCCGGCCCCCTCCTTGTCAGCTACCCTGAGTACGCCCTCCCTCCCACCCGCCCGGTCCTTTTGGTACCCCCGTCACCACCTAGGGTCCGCCGTGAGACCCCGGACAGGCGGGGTAGCGCCACTTTTGGGGTTAACGTGCCCCCTCCTGGCCCGACCATAGAAGCCCGTCAAGCACTTCTGACCCTCTCAGCCCACGATGTTCCTCTGCCTGCCGTGATCCACGCCTCCGGTCTCGCTCGGCCGACTCGACCCCGCAACCTCCGCGGGGTTCGACAGGCCGACCGATTCCTTCCCTGGTGAACGGTAGATAGCCAGCCATGCTCCCGACCAAGCCTTCAATTTCGCGAACTCCAGATCTCCCTTCACACTCCAACCTCCTAGCGCCTACACCTTTACCCATCCCCCTTCATCAACTAATGGATCCCCCGAAAACCACAATAGTCCACTGGAACTGTCGAGGAATATTTGCAACTATGAAGGCCTTAACTCCTTGATTGCCACTTCCCGTCCGGTGTGTGTCTGTCTCCAGGAGCTAATCCTGGGGACCAGGCCCATGCCCTGCCCTACTGGTTATTTTTGCATCGCCACCCCGCCTCCTACCTGCACTCGAAGGGGAGCTGCCATCCTCGTACACCACGCAGTCCCCTTCTACAATCTCTCCATCCGGTCCCCGCTACAGGTGACTGCCGTCCGGCTCTCCCTGGATAGACAGTACACCGTCTGCTCATCTACCTCCCCCCCCACGCTCAAGTCTCCCGCGACGACCTGGTGGAAGTCGTGGAACAACTCCCCAGGCCCTTCCTACTACTGGGCGATTTCAATAGTCGCCACCCCTTGTGGGGCGACACACACACCACCTATATGGCCCCAACCCTGATATCCGTCATGACCGAGCTCTCCTTCGAGTGCCTCAACGATGGCTCTCCTACATTCTACCATGCCACCACCTGCACTCCATCCTGTATAGACCTGTCCCTCGTTTCAACTGATGCCCTCCTAGACTTCACGTGGCAAGTCCTCCGAGAGGACCATGGAAGTGACCATCTCCCCATTCAACTCACCCTCAATCGACCCGACCAGACTGTTCGGGTACCGGTAAGGTGGGTTACTACCAACGCGAATTGGGCCCGCTTCCGCGACAACACCTATACCACCCTTACAACTGCCCACTTCCCATCCATCGACGAGTGCATCGCATACTTCGAGTCCGTCGTTCTAGCGGCCGCAAGCACTAGCGTACCACAATCCTCCGCCTACCCCCGCGCCCGACGGGTGCCTTGGTGGACCCCGGAGTGCGCGGAGGCCGTGCGCGCCAAGAAGAAGGCAACTCGGCGCTTCTACCGGACGCGACTCCCCATCCATCGCACGGAGATGCAGCGGGTCAGGGCCATCGCCCGCCGCACAATGAAGACAGCGCGCCGAGCCTCTTGGCGTGCCTTTGTGTCCGGCATCACCGCCAACACACCTTCGGCTACCATCTGGAAGAAGGTGCGGGGTGTCGAGAGGCGACATGTCCCCTCCCGACCCCCGGTCCTCCGGACTAACGACGGACTCCTATGTGAGCCCAAGTCGGTGGCAAACCACCTTGCTTCTACCTTCGCCGCCGTTTCTTCCCCTGCAGCCAATTCTGTACCCGCCCCTCTCCACCGTCCATAGACAGCACCTACAACCGATTGTTTACCATGCGTGAACTACAGGCGGCACTGGCCTCTCGACGATCCCCTTGTCCCGGTCCGGACGGTATTCCGTACGGCATGATCCAGCACATCCACTCTACCTTACAAATTTTCCTGCTAGACCTATACAATCGCATATGGATAGAGGGCGCCTTCCCCCCTAGGTGGAAGGAGGCCCACGTCATCCCTATCCCCAAACCCGGCAAAGATTCCCTGGACCCCACAAACTACAGACCAATCGCCTTGACGTGTTGTGCCTGCAAGATCCTCGAAAAAATGGTCACTACGCGATTATCGTTCGTCCTTGAACATAGCAATTCCTTCCCGTCTACCCAGTCCGGCTTCAGACAATTCCGCTCCACCACTGATCCCCTCCTGCTTCTCAGCCGAGACATACAGGATTCCTTCGACAATGGACAGTTCGTACTGTCATTTTTTTTTACATCCAGAAGGCCTATGACACCACCCGTCGAGCAATGATCCTCGGTCAGCTCCTACATCTGGGCCTCGTCGGAGCCATGCCGACCTTCATCAGGGGCTTCCCTTCTTCCCGGACCTTTAAAGTCTGGGTGGGCTCAGTCCTCTCTGACACCTTTGTGCAGGAGGACGGGGTCCCACAGGGAAGCATCCTCAGTGTTCTCTGTTTCTCCGTCGTGATGAACACGGTCTCACAATGCCTTCCACCCACCATCCGCTCTTCCATTTACGCGGATGACCTTGCAATCTACTTCGCAGGGCGAGAACCGTCTGTCGCTCAACGGCAAATGCAGCTCGCCATCTACCGGGTGGAAAGGTGGGCGACGTCGGTGGGTTTCCGCCTCTCCATCCCTAAGTCCAAGTGTATGGTCTTCAGCAGTGGCGGCTCGTGACTTTGTTATGGGGGTGCTGCCTTAGAAATTGCGAACAATTGTGTCGATTATATATATACTGTATATGAGAGAGAGAGAGAGATTCGAATAGATAAATAGATAACTACTCACTACTCAGTCATAAAAATAAGTAAAATAGTATCATAAAATCAATTATAGGATATTTACGCTTAACGGGTAATTTCGAATTTGCCAAAAATTTTATTTATAAACAAATTCCATTCTTCTGTTTTTATTCTGAGCGAAAAGATATTCTAAGAAATGAAAGCTATATATTGTAAATAATCCAATTATTATATAATTAACTTCAATCTCGCGACAAAAAATAAATGATAACGAATCATTGATAAATGCAATTCGGAAATTAAATTTCGAATTAGCAAACGATACAGCAACACAACTACCACGTCAAACAAACAAATCGGCACTGCTCTGTCCACAGTGCTTTGGATCCTCTTAAACCCGCGATTCTGACTCGTTCTCTCGTACGTCCGCCACGAGGTTTCAAGCGTTTCGAACAAAATCTGGAACTGTTAAGTACGCAGTTCCACGGGAAGGCTGAAGCTACTTTCGTGATTCATTCGTTCGGCATTGAAATAGTTTAAGGAAAAAAGGATATAATCTGATTTAAAAACTCAGTTCATTGAAAAAAAACAATCAGAGAGGCTATTTTAAATATTTAAATATAAAGATCATAAGATCATGGGGGTGCTGCAGTTCCACAGTGCCTACCTGCGAGCCGCTCCTGGACTCTTCAGTAGAAGAAGACCCACAACCCTTCCTCTACCCTCTGTCACATTATACGGCAGTCCTCTTGAGGTGGTACCCTCCACGCGTTTTCTGGGCATGACCCTAGACCGACGGCTCAATTGGGTTCCCCATCTCAAGTAGCTAAAGCAATCCCTTCGATGCCCCCTCGCTCTCCTGGATCACCTCTCACACCACAATAGAGGCCTCCGCCTCGCCACCGGTGCTTTCCGCTCCACCCCAGCCTCCAGCCTCCATGTGGAATGCGATCATCTCCCTCTCGCCCTCCGACGGGGTCTACTCCTCATGAGGACATACCTCTGTGCACAGAGGCTACCTTCTTCGCTTCTGGGCACGGCGGTTTCGGAACTACCACCTCAGGGACGGAGATGGCACTTCACTGAAGCTGTCCGCTCTTTCCTTGATCTTTTCAACATGCCCACCCCCTCAGTTATCCCCATTTCATTCAGCATCTACCCCTCCTGGATCCTCAGCCCTATCAAGTTTTGCAAAGATCTGTGCGCCCTACCGAAGACTACCACGAGCGCCATGATATACAGGTAACACTTCCGCGAACACGCAACCCAACACCCGGACGCAGTCGCTATTTACACAGATGGTTCCCGCTCGGAAGCTGGTGTGGCTTCCTCAGCGGTGATTCTGTCCCAGCCGCTTTCCCGGGGCGTCGGCCTGCCCCGCGAGGCCTCCGTTTTTTTCGACGGAACTTTTCGCCATTACGGAGGCCCTCGATATTGTGCGCACCCACTCTGCCAGCTCTTTCGTCATTTATTCGGATTCCCAAAGTGCACTTCTCTCCATAGAAAGATTTAACTCCCCTCACCCGCTCGTCTGTACCATCCAGCAAACCTTCCACTTTTTAACGACCTTCCAACACAGGACAGTCGCATTCTGCTGGGTCCCGACTCATGTCGGCATCCAGGGTAACGAGGCGGCGAACCGCACAGTAAAGACGGCCTGCTCACTGCCGGCCTCCTCCCGACCCCTCCCCTTCTCCGACTTCTTCCCGACTTTCCACTCCCACTTCCGCTCCATATGGCAGCGGGAATGAGACCAGGCCACACAAAATAAACTCCTCACGATCAAGCCACAAATAGGATACTGTGCCTCCTCATTCCACCGGTCCCGCCATAAAGAAGTAATCCTAGCCCGTCTCCGCCTAGGCCACACCCGCATCACCCACGGACACCTTATGGCGAAATCGCCAGCCCCGCTTTGCCCTACCTGCCATACCCCTATCACTGTCATACACCTCCTGATGGAATGCCCAAAGTTGTCCGCTCTTCGTCGCAGGTGTTTCCCTCTCTCGGCCGAAAATCCCGTACCCATCTGCTCCATCGCATCTAAAACCGTACCCCTCCTACCCACTGTCCAGTGACTGACCCTTACTCACTCCCTACTCAGAGGGAATTTAAACGACGGGCCATATGCGAATATTATAAAATAGGTGCGTGCAAATATGACTCAAACTGCATATACAATCACCCTACAAAATGCTTCTATATGATGAGGAATGGGAAGTGCAAGTACGGACCAAACTGTAACTTTTTTCACATTTTCACATAAAGGGTACGCAAAGAAGAGAACGGGAAAGAACAGATCATATTCGACATAGAAGAAATAGCAAGAGTAATGAAACATATTTTTTAGAAGAAATTAGAATAATAAAAGCTCAGCTTGCCTTTCTAACAAGGAGAGACAGAACGCCGCAAACATATGCACCACAACATTACGCACATCACCCTCCTATTCAACACCACCTACCAATAATACAACAACAGTGGTATCACGGTCCGCAACCCCAATACTCCCAAATGCAGCGGCCCAACCAATAACACCAAACAGGAACCGACATCGACCAGGAAACGACCATCCTTTAGGAGAATCGAACACGAAGAGATTAGAAAACCGGTAAATGTATTATACACAAATATACAAGGCCTCTATACGGACCATGCAGACTGCAAATTACAATACTTGCAAAATTTAGCTACGGAAACCAGCATAGATATCATATGCCTAACGGAAACACACTTACATAAGTGCGAAAAAGGCTGTGAAAACTGCATCGAGAATACTGAAATAGCATTGCTGGACTGCAACATATACAGAGCAGATAGAGTGGCTAGACGAGAGGAGGGTGTTGTATCTACGTGAAAAACACTTACACATGTGAAGTGAGGGTAAAGAAATCAAACAGCACAGTTGAAGTTATTATATTAGAAGTAAAAGAACTGAACCTAACCATTTTGAGTACAAATCGCGCGATATTATAGTTCCGTTTTATAAATCATTAGTTAGACCCCATTTGGAGTACGAGATCCAATTTTGGAATCCGCATATGCGGCAAAGACGTGCAACTAAGATGATTCCGTCGCTTAGGTCAAAGTCGTACGAGGATAGGCTTAGAGTTAAAAATGACTACACTCGAGACTAAGAGGCTAAGGGGTGATCTAATCCAGGTTTTCAAAATTATGAATGGGTTCGATAACGTAGAGAGAGATAGCTTTTTCGAAATATCTCAATATAATAGGACTAGAAATAACGGGTGTAAGTTGACAAGTAGAAGGTTCGAGACAGCAGTTGCCAAAAACTTTTTTACGCATAGAATAGTAAATAGCTGAAATAGTTTGCCGGTAGAAGTAATTAGTAGCACGTCTATAAACATGTTTAAAAATCGATTAGACGCATATGTTGATAGACTGGGTATAGTTTAAGGTAGTAAAATTAAGGGTTGGATAAGATAGATTTTGATTCTCTTTTCATTAAAGATCACAATAACCAGACTAGAGGTCATAGTATGACATTATTTAAGCCAAGATATAGAACAAATTTAAGAAAACATAGTTTTACAAACAGAGTAATTAAGTTTTGGAACATTCTGACAGAAGAAGTGGTGACTTCAGATACAATTGATTCTTTCAAAAGAAGGTTGGATAGTTTGATGTCTGCAAGGGACATCTGGTGATAGTGTTTAAGCCCATTTTTATTGCATGAATGGTACTAGTTTATTTCATATATATTATGTACATTTAGGTGATAGATCCCACAGCTCAACACAAGTGTTGTGGGATATAGGGAGGCAGCATCTTGGGTTAGGGGATACTCTCTGTCCTTACACATCCCATTTAAAGAGATTCCTCTGCCGAGCCGTGACCCCCATAGTACTGTGAGGTATTGAAAAACTCATGATCTTCACTTGCCCCACAAACACCTTTAAATGGGAGACCCAAAATGGGTGCACACACATTTCTACATTACTGTACAGTCTTCACAGCCACAACTACACTTTTCCTCCTAAGTATATATATTGTAATGTATATGGTTGTAAATTGTGACTTGGTCCGCAATTGATATGGACCGTGACTTATTTTTGGTTGGCAAGGTACTGGTATTGATGGATACCGTAATGAAATTGACTGGATTCTTTGGATCTGATATATTTGCATGTCGGTTATAAATAGATATAGAGTGTAACATATTTGTGGATAGTAGTCTATCATGGCTTGATCCTCTGGATCCAGAGATTCCATCTTTAGTTTTAAATTGATAATTAATTAGTTTTAAATTGATAATTAATTAGTTTTGTAAAAATTGGTCGTTGCCAATGTACAGGCAGTTTTTACATAGTGGAGCCACCTCGATGGGCCGAAGTGGCCCCTAGTGTGCCCACTGTAAAAATTTCTTATGTTCTTGTGGTTCGGAACCCACGTAAAATTGTAGGTCCCCTCCGCCATCACGGAAGACATACACAATTACGAACACAGTTAGGTAGACCAGCCATGAGTGGATCCTAGGGTCTTTGTTGGTCTGAAACATTATAACATTATGAACATCTACAGCTCACCAAACACCACAAAGTGAATTCCAATTTGCTACAAATGAAATAGAAAACACATTAAAATTACTTGAAACTCCAGCAACAAATATTCTAATTTTCGGAGATTTTAATTTCCCATTCATATCATGGAAGAAAAATGAGAAGTTATATATGTTAAGTTTCATGGCAACATTACTAAAGATGACAGAACCCAAGCAATAATGCTATTAGATATTATGGAACATTACGCCCTTACCCAGGAAATCGGTGAAGCCACGAGAAAGGAGAACGTTTTGCATTTAATCTGGACAAATAACAACGAGATAATAATAAATAAAAAAGTAACGCACACAAAGTTCTCCGACCATAACCTCATCGATATACAATTGGTTAGCACCCAGAGGTCCGAAAACGCATCCTAAAGAGGCAAATGGAATATTTGAAGGCTTAAACATAAATTCAAAGAAAGTAAATTGGGAAAACGTAAATAAAGATTTAAAGGAGGTAAATTGGGAATTGCTACTACACGAGAAGACTCCACAAGAAATACTATGTATAATAGAGACGGAAACCAAACCTATAATACTGAAACATATTCCAGAGAGACAGGAAAGAAAACGTAGCAAGCTGGAGAGGAAAATGAAGACTCTATTCAGGCAACGAAGACAAACCGTAAAACATCTCCACAGATGCAGAACTGATGCAAAGAGACTCAAACTAGAGGAAACTTGCCGAAATAGAAATGGACCTAAAGCAAACATTCATACATAAGACAAATGAGGAGGAAAACAAGGTAGCAGAAAACATAAAAAATAACCCAAAATATTTCTACACTTTTGCGAAAAGGAAAATGCAGTGTAAGGAGAGTATTGGACCGTTGATAGACCGGGAGGCCGAATACACAAATGACCCGAAAGAAATAAATGAACTGCTTAGGGAACAATTTAAATCTGTGTTTAGCACCCTTAAGTCCGAGATGGAAGTGGAAAACCCAGACGAGTTTTTCGACATTGATACAGATCAACCAAGAACAAATCCCGGCACAAACCTATTAATGGACTCGAGTTCACGGAAGATGATGTAATTACGGCCTTATCACAGATGCGAGACAATTCAGCGCCAGGGCCAGACACACGGAGTGCCACATTTCTGAAGAAATGCAAAGAGAGTATTGCAAAACCGCTATACTTACTATGGAGGAAATCACTCGACAGAGGACAAATTCCACTCCCCTTAAAGAACGCGAACATTGCCCCCCTATTTAAAGGTGGTAACAGAGCAATGCCCAAAAATTATCGGCCAGTGGCTCTCACCTCACACCTTATAAAGTGTTTTGAACGAATAATTAGAGGCAAAACTACCTACTACCTACAAGAAAAAGACTTATACAACCCAAATCAACATGGCTTTAGGGCGGGTAGATCATGCTTGTCACAGCTACTAGACCACCAGGAGAAAATATTAGCAACATTGTGTCGAGGACAAAACATTGATGTAATATATACTGACTTTGCTAAAGCCTTCGATAAATGTGACCATGGAATCATAGCACACAAACTTAAGGCTACAGGAATTACTGGAAAGCTAGGAAGGTGGATATTTAATTGCTTGACGCAAAGAGTGGTGGTAAACGGAGTTAAATCGGAAGTCTCGGAAGTCGTGAGCTCTGTCTCACAAGGGACAGTATTAGCTCCCTTGCTGTTCATAATAATGATTGCAGATATTGATGCAGATATTAAGGACAGTATTGCATCATGCTTCGCAGATGACAAAAAGATATATAAGGAAATATTGAACGAAGATGACATAAGAAAACTACAAAACGATATTGAAACATTGTTCCAGTGGGCAGAAGACAACAATATGAAGTTCAACGAAGAAAAATTCCAACTTCTAAGATATGGTAATAACAAAGAGCTACAGAAAAAAGGGTACAAAACTCCGCAAGCTAAACAGATAACACCAAATCCAAAAGTCAGGGATCTTGGAGTAATAATGTCGTCGGATGCAAAATTCAGAGAGCACTATAAAATCAAAATCACAACGGCTAGAAAAATAATGGGAATCATCTGGAGGAGCTTCCGCAGCAGAAAAACAAACATCATGCTCAAATTATGGAAGAGTCTAGTCCTACCAATAATTGAGTATTACTCAGTACTCACAAGCCCACACAGAAAAAGAGACATTGCGAGCATTGAAGCTATACAAAGGACTTTTACGTCTAAGACAGAGGAAACGGAAAGGGAAGACTACTGGTCTCGACTACAATCCCTGGAACTCTACTAACTTGAAAGAAGGCGCGAGCGGTACACAATAATATACATATGGAAAATACTTGAGGGTTCTGTCCCTAACCTCAGAAATGAAATAGAAACAAACTAGAATGAGAGAAGAGGCAGATTTGGTACGGTCCCAGCTGCGATGGGACAAGGGGCCATGAAAACGAGGATGGAAAATACCTTCAGAATACCGGGCCCAAAGCTTTTCAATGTCCTTCCAAAAGAAGTGAGGAATCTCCAGCACACCGACCTGAATAACTTCAAGAACCAGCTGGACAGATTCTTGTGCAAAGTCCTTGACCAGCCATGCGTGGCTGGCTACGAGGGCAGGAGGAGATCAGAGAGGAATTCCCTCCTTCACTAAGTCCCGCAAATGAGGCGGGATGCTGCAGAGGGGTCGACCGCAGGTCAATCCTGAACCGTCGTTCAAGCTCAACAAAAGTAACAAAACTTTGCTCTTGATACCATACAAATATATATATATATATATATTATATATATATATTATATATATATATAAAATAAAGATTACATGCGGAGTCCATGTCATAAGTATGCTATATATAACGTTTACATGACAAGGCAGTAAGGTAAATGCAAATCATAAAAAATATCAGATATTTCTTCTAGAAGTTTGACAAAAACATTTCGTCTCTCCTACGCTTGATGAGGGGAGGGGTGCTGTGATCTGGGTTGTTTAATCTCGTTCTTTGTCTTAGAAGGTCATACGACGGAGGGGACCTACACCTTTACGTGGGATCCGAACCACTATACATCACCAAGGGAGACCCAGAGAAATCGTTGAAATCTGAAGCCTGAGCCGATAATCGAAACCAGGACCTTTAGATCAACAACGCGGTGTTCTACCACTAAGCCACCCTGGCGGAACTCTTGATGAGAAAAGTATAGTGCTTTCACCGTCCGTTTGTCCGTTCTCTCACTGTATCAGCTTCTCGGAGACAATAGCACCGGAACTCCGAAACGTTGACTCCTTTAATGAATACGTGTTACTTTTCTTAGTTGCCCTTTTTACCCAAGTTGCATGTAGTCCCAAAATTATCCTGCATTTACATAAATATTTTTATGTATCATAAAAATTATTTATGCATAGAAAAAAAGCCATAGCTATATACAACAATTTAACAACTACTTGACAAGCTTAACAACAATTTGACAACTATTTAAAAACTAAGCTAAATGTTTAAAACAACATTAAGTTTGGTATCATAAACAATAAGCCCTATTATCCTAAATGCTCCAGTCTCAACAATGTGTTTCATTATTTAATGTAATTATTTTTTTCCCTCCTTGTGAATCGATCGATACATTATATGGAGAAGTTCATCCCCCGTTTTGTCATTAAAGTAAAAACATTAAGAGTATTTTATAAGTATGTGGGCATTTACTCAGAAATATTTTTTCCTTAGGGTCGGTTGGGGGTTATACTGGCTGTGGGGCACCAACGGTCGAGCGCGCCTTTGGCCACATACAGTATATAGTAGTAATATTAATAATATCGAGATATCACAGTCAGCTGGTAACTGACGAGTCAAACGTATTCCATTGCTTTTAAGCGTTTTCCACTCTATATTATTACTATACAGTATATGTGGACAAAGGCGCGCGCGACCGTTGGTACCCGACAACTGGTATAACTTCAACCAACCCTATGTATGTACTGCAGATAGAGTTTTTACTTCGCAAAGGTTTTCTTCATATTTTAATTCTAGGGTGGAAATTGGATTAGTATGGTATTGAAAATGGAAATATTTAAGTTTTTTACCCGTATTGGATTAATATCAATAGCGATATTTAAATAATAAAAATAAATTGCACTGAAATTCTGTATATATTGATACCGAAATCAATTGAGTCGAAATTTGGCATCGGGCTGAAAATGCCTATTTTTTAATATGAAAAGTTCAAATACATGATCCAAAAGGTTCATTCGAACCTGCTTGTTATAATTATTTATTTCGTCTTTGTAATAGGAAATTTACAAACCAACCTGAGTACTATTTGAAAATACTGAATTCCATATAATTCAGTGTGATTCTTTAATAATGCCACGTTTAAAAATAAATAAATAAGTAAATAAATAGATAGATAGATAATAGATTAACTTACATTCATTAAACTTGATATGCCTTATTGTGGAAGGATGGCCGGTTTTTTGCACAGACGCGTAACATGCTTAAAGTATCCTTCCCTTTGACTTTTGCGAAATTACTTGATGAATACGGGCAGTGTAATTTCTCATCAAAGCTTCCAGCATTTCAGTTGAAATGGAACAAATTTCATGTTCAATCAACCAAACTGTTTACTTCCACATCCTCTAAGAACAACACATCCCGTTCACTGTGGAGCCAAGACACTGATATGGACAGGGCTTGGTTTCAGCAGGATGGATAAAAACTTGAGAGAGCAAATGTCCCTGGACTCTTTGTATAACACTTTTGGCTCCGAGAGTTCAGTCTAACAGGTATCTCGACCTTCACGACTGTAGTCTTGTATGGCTTCCTCTGTCACCCGACCTCAGTCCCTGTAATATCTTCTTATGGAGATATAATAAATATATATATAAAATATATATAAAATAAATATATATATAAAATAAAAGGACGTTGTGTGTGTGTGTGTGTGTGTGTGTGTGTGTGTGTGTGTGTGTGCCAGCCATAACTCCAAAATCGAAGCAGTTACAAACATGAAACTTCACACACATGTTGATAGGTCCCCAGGTTTTGCACCTGGGTGTTAATAAATTAAATAATTAAAATTACTGGGCCCGAAGGCCCCAGCACCGCGATTAAACTACAGAAAAGAACGCAGCCGTGAATTATAGTTTTACTGACCAAATAATTGAACCCCCATTTACTGTCGGTTCAATTATTTGGTCAATAAAACTATAGAAAAGAACAGTCATGAAAATCTTGAGCTTCACATTGCCGCCCGTAATAATAATGCATACTGTACTATAATAAAAGGACGCAGTTATAAACATGAAACTTCACACACATATTGATTAGGTCCCGAGGCGAGGTTGTGCCCTAGGTTAATAAATTAAA
>JAJOZX010000059.1:0-307500 GCA_023014485.1 Bathynomus jamesi
TGCCAGCCACAATAAATCGTTGTCGAATTTTTGTTCTAGAAGAATAGCTGTACCATTTCTAGGACCAGTATTGGCTGCCGTTGTATCGAAACACATGCATTTTATTTGTTCGCAGATACCCCATTCAAGCGATGTCTGGTACACAGCACTTGCTGTCAGGAGACCAGTACCTGAATCCAGTTTAGGCACACCAAGAAGTTGATCAACGCCTTCTCCTGAAACCAATACGGGCAGACGGTCAACAATACGCATTCCTGCAATATCTTCAATTAATTTTCCATCCCAGTGAATTGTTAGGGGCACCTCTGGCTTGAATTCTTCTTTCAGGTTCTCTGCAATTTTCTTTCTATATTTTATCCTCTCTCTACGAATAGAAGAGTAGCTAACATTGTACTCTTCTGGATTTTTTCCTAGACTTTGAATTGTTGGCATTAAAACTAGAGACGCATTTCTGTCACTCAATTTTGCAACATCAAGACTTCCTAATAATTTATCATCAAACAATTTTCTACGTTTGCCAACCTTACTTTTCCATGTTGAAAGTTGTGCAGCACAGAAACCAGATCCATCACTTTTACTCTCCTCTGATTCTGATTCTGATGATGTACTGGTGAGTATGACAGCCTCTTCATTCTTCTTTCTTTTGATCTCTTCTTCTGCTTTCCTCTTTTCATAACGTTGTTGCTTTTCTGCTGCTCTTTGCTCTTTTTTAGCAACAGCCTTATCAATGGTACCCATTTTTCCATGACATCCTTTCTCACGTTGCATTTTCAAGAATTTCTTATCATCTTCTATTTTTATAAGCTGCATAGCATTCTCATGAGCAATGTCAAATAAGTTTTCCAGTTTATCTTTCCATTTTTCTTCTTTATTATTTAAATTTTGTGATCTTTTCAATTTGTTTGCTTTGTTTTTTTAAGCAGCTGCCATTCCTTCAGTATTCCTTGAATTTTATCTATTACATGTATTCTTTGTTTTGCTGGTTTTCCTGCTTTTTTCCAAACTGCTAGCACATCATCTGCAGTAGAGCAGCATGATTCTCTAATGCCTTGCTTTTTAATATTTCTATAGTGCATGAAGAGGGCCATCATTTCCTTCTCTGATGGTAATACGGATGTTTTTAGTACTGCAGAGGGCTGCCCAATTAGCTATACTTCAGTTTCTTTTCTTGTAGAACTTCTCCCAACTGAGCAACTAGGTGATGGTGAGTTAGGCCTAGCTTCCATAATCGATTAATTGGTATCAAAATTACGAGTTCCAAACAACAATTAAAAGCAAGCTAGTATAAAAACCATTAATTAAAAATTCTGAAATATAAACAATTAAACATAAAATCATAAGTTGTAAAAACAAGCAAATTGAAAAAAGGGAAACTTTGACCCCTGGTAGCACATAGTAAATTTTATTTAAAATTCACCAAATTTGGCATACACTACTTTTTTGTCAAGGGAACAAAAATACAGGTTGAACAATTAAAAAAAAAAACTTTGATTTTTTTGAATCACCCTAATATATATATATTAGTGATGTAGGTCACATCCGCATCCGCATCCGCGGAACATCCGCACATTTTCTCGCATCCGCATCCGCACTTTGGACTGCGGATGTCGTGCGGATGTGGACCGTTGAGATAAAACGTCATTAATAAGCGGAAATTATCAAATTCTACTATAATAATAGAACTAGTTCATTGTGCGCAAAAGTGATGCAAGCGACAAGACGAGAGGCTGTTCTTGTATAAAGTTACTCTCTTGCAACCTACTTAGATCCACGTTACAAAGCTAAGTTATTTTCACCTAGTACATTAGAACGAGTTAAATCATCACTTGGCAAAGCAGTTGAAGAGCTTCAATCTCTTGAATCTGTCGCTTCGCCACCCACCAAAAGAATAAAAGTTTCAGTGACAGAACCAACACCTTCAACAAGCAAATCTATCACAGAATCTCTCTCTCAGTTTCTTGAGTCAAGCAGCGATGACGAGACCTACGCGATGTCAAAAGATGTAGTAAAAATGATCGAGAGCTATCACCAAGAAAACGCCTGGCTGCA
Organism: Bathynomus jamesi; assembly: GCA_023014485.1. Taxonomy (NCBI): domain Eukaryota; kingdom Metazoa; phylum Arthropoda; class Malacostraca; order Isopoda; family Cirolanidae; genus Bathynomus; species Bathynomus jamesi. The sequence goes on from JAJOZX010000059.1 coordinate 2,050, forward strand.
TGTGACAATCCTATTAGTTGGTGGAAAAATACGCAGAATATCTATCCATACTTGAGTAAACTTGCAAGGAAACATTTAGCACGTCCTCCAACAAGCGTACCAAGCGAGAGATTATTTAGCAGTGCTGGATTAATATATGATGAAAAGAGAAACAGACTGGCAGCAGAAAAGGCAGAAAAATTAATGTTCCTTAAGCATAACCTTCCTATAATTAAGTTTGAATATTAAACGATGAACATCTTAGTTTACTTTATTTTAATTACTCATTTATAAATATGCCTAATAAAACTTTAAACTTAATATAAATAGTTATCAAGCTAATTAAAGATCTCTTTCTATAAGGGTGGAGGTTGGGGAAAGAGGTCGGGTAACACAATTATGGTTTCTAATTGTGGCTGAAACTCAACAAAATATAACGAATTTATTTGCAGACAAATTCACTAATTGATTTCTATATTAGTTAGATGCTTGCTATTATTTTATATGTTCAGGGAAAAGTACAGCAATTATTGTACAATTAATCAATTATACTACATTATAGCTACAGCTCTCTCTATATACAAAGCTGGGCACAAACCGTTAATCCGTTAATCGTTAATTAACGAAGTTAACTTTTTCGTTAACGATTTAACTTTTAAGTTAACTTTGAAAATCATTATCGGACTAATTAACTTCCGTTACATTTAACTTCCGTTAACTCAAGTCCGTTAACCCAAAAAATTCATAAATAAACGTTTAAAAGTTTCTATTATTTTCAGTGCTGAGCAGGTGCGTAATTAATCCGCCACTGTTAATAGTGATGAACGAATTTCCATTTCCGCAGTGCAAAATCAGGCGATATATTTGTTTCCGTCGCCAAATTTGTGTCTTACCAAATATGGTAGTTATTTATGGCATTGGTTTGAGCAAAACATGGTCGACTGTAAAATCAGGCGGAAAGATTTGCCATTTGAGTTGAATGTTTCAACTTCTTTCAAGAAATATCACGAGCATTTTAAGGCACTTTCAATAATATATGTAACAATTACAACAAATAACTACATTCGTTTCATTTGCAGTCTGTCTCTTGCGCAACATGTTTGTGCTAGTGAATATTTAAAAATAATCGTTGTCAAGTAAGTCATGTATATTTATAATATGTCTGTGAGTACCTTATTAGTAGTCTCCTTGATACATTTCAAGAACCATAAAACTGATCAGGTAAGATTTCAATTCTCATGAACTTGGTCAAGACCTGGCTGGAGACCAACTCCAAGGACTTGCTGACAGATGCTGCCTTCTTGGGTGAGCAAGTGTTGGTGGACTTGTTCATCAAGTTCAACACAGCCATCCCCTCCAGTGCTGCAGTGGAGCGTTTGTTCTCTATGGGCAAGGACATCCTGAGGGCCAAGAGATCATCCCTGTCTGATGAAAACTTTGATATGCTAATTTTCATGAAGGGCAACATGCATCTCATGGACAAAATGGAGAACGAGAAGAAGAGGGAAAATTAAATTATATATATATATTGTGTTTTTCATTTTTTTTATAATAAAAGTTAACGTTAACGGTTTATCGGTAACTTCCGTTACATGTTTAACGAATTAACGGATTAACGGTTAACGAAGTTAACTTTTTGGTTAACGGATTAGCGGTTAACGAAGTTAACTTTTTGGTTAACGGTGCCCACCACTGTCTATATAATAACTTATTATATACGTTAAACACAACAAATCTCGAATATATCCTAAAAAATAACGAAAATGTAGACATCCGCATCCGCATCCGCGGATGTTGAAATCAAACATCCTCATCCGCATCCGCATCCGCGGATGTGAAAAAAATGACATCCGCTACATCACTAATATATATATATATATATATATATATATATATATAATTAATAATAAAATCGTTATTGGTAAAAATAAATATTACAATACTACAATTTACAATACAGTATTATAATAATTTTTTTACAGAATATATTTATTTATTCATTCATATTTCTAACGAAATAGTATCGGATTTAAGGTGTAAAAATTGTTTCCTTCTTCTGATTGGTTAACCTGTGGGAGAAATGAAATATCGTCCCAGGTTGGATAGGCCATAAGCTATAACGCAGCATAATGTGAATACAAGTTAGGAAGAGATGTACACTTTCTACAGGTTCCGCCTCCATAGTCGAAGATTTCTGTGAGGGTAACAAACATTTTCAGATGTCATTCTTTTACTATTCTCTTGGTATATATATGTATTGTAGTGGTCAGCGTCGCTGACTACGAATCCATCGGCCACGGGATCGAGACCCGGTGACGGTAGACGGCGCGCAGCAAAACTCAGCTGTTCATCCTTCCACACAATAAAGAACTTGGTTGGTAGATAAATGGGTACTCTGGGTAGCCTAGTGGTTAAGACGCTGGGCTGCTGGTAGGGCATGGTTCAGATTCGGATTCCACGTTAAAATGTAGGTCTAAGGTGAAGTGAAAGGTATGACCTTCGTCAGAATGAACAATTCGGGCGGAAGCAAACCAAAGGTTACCAAAGGTATAGTGACAAAATGGGTTTGGCTGAAAATTATGTTCGATTTTGGTCGACGCCGAACGTAACTTAATTTTTCCCATTAGGAGTTAAGTTTTCCCATAAGGAGTTAAGTCCGTTAAATTAACTATTTCGAAAGTTGCCGAGGTGTTAACTTACGAGTGTCTTTTTACAATATCTCATGAAAATTGAAACTGAAAAATTTATTTTCAGAAGAAGAAAATAACTTCCTAAATCAGCAAATAGTAATAAAAACTAAAAGCAAAAATGTTTATGCTTAATATTCTCTCTCTCTCTCTCTCTCTCTCTCTCTCTCTCTCTCTCTCTCTCTCTCTCTCTCTCTCTATATATATATATATATATACAGTATATATATATATATATATAATATATAAACAAAGGTGGGCAGGACCGAGTTCCAAAAGGACCGAACTCCAGGAACTTTTTTAAGGACCGTGAGCGGGAAAGTCGGTCCTTTTCTCAGTGAGGACCGAAATGAGGAGCGACGGTCCATTTTTAAGCAATTCCGGACGGTCTTTTTTAGTGATTTTAGTGTGTTTAGTGATTATTTGAAGTTCTAAAGAAGATGGATCGTTTCCTCCAGAAGACTCAGAAAGAGACTGAGACTGAACTGAAACTTGTTTCAACACCTGGAGGAGACGAAGAATCTACTGATGTTAGTGCTTCAACTTCAAGTCAAGCAACTGGAGCTCCTAGCGGAAGAACTGAACCCGGCAATCCCTGGCCATACCTGGCCCTCGTAGAGGGCCAGGTACGGAGAAGACGAAGGAGACCGGGACCAAGTTGGTGGAGACATTTCTCAGCGAGAGGCCTGTGAAACCCTTCATCTTCAACAAGGACTCGTTCCCCAGCTCGGCGTTGAAGGACTTGTTCATCAAGTTTAACACGCCTATCCTATCCAGTGCCGCCGTGGAGAGGCTCTTCTCTTTGGGGAAGGACGTCCTCAAGCCGAAAAGGTCAGGGCTCAGTGACAGCCATTTTGAAATGCTAGTCTTCTTGAGGGAAGGAAACTCAAGCATTTAACTTAATAACTTTTTTCATCATTTATGTATTGTATTAATTATAATTTACGTTAATAAAATTAAAGATTTCCGGTGTCTTTAATTTCATTTTTCATTTTAATCAAATTTTTCACTTATATTATATATAAGGACCGAGGACCGAGTCGTTCCTAGGTCCTATCTTCAGAAAGGACCGGGACCGTCGGTCCAGTTTGAGGCAAGGACCGGGACCGGGACCGTCGGTCCTTTTTGAGGCCCGGGTGCCCACCTTTGTGTATATATATATATATATATATATATATATATATATATATATATATATATATATATCAGAGCATATTTTAACCTAGTAAATGGGCGACATGAATGTCACCCAGTGAAGAAAATTTGTCGCCCGGTAAATGAAATTTTAGGGTACTGGGCGACAAGGAATTTTCAAAATTTGTAAAAATAGAATTGTCTTGGGAGTTGTCTTGGGAGCATTGTTTTGGAAGCCATATAAATACATATAATACACGCACATATGCCACAATTAGAACTGTTTATCCTAAATGTAAATATGAAATTTACATTGAATATTTATATATAGATAATGCTGTGTTATTTCAAACCACAAGGGGATGGTGGCCTGATTAGGGAACATCCGGATCCATACTATCCTTAATCCAGGGGTGTGCTGGGTTCGCCCGAACCGGTTGTTAAATTTTGATTGGATCACCGAACCGTTTGTTTGTTTTTAACAAATATTTAACAGTCAGTAGAAATTTATTTATACCTATATTTTTTTTCATTTTTTCAGGATTTTATAGAAAAATATAAGTAGTATCACAAGCAGTGGTCATTTCAATATTTATTTATTTTTTGATGAAAAATTAGTTTATTTTTAGATAATTATGTCATTAGTGAGTATAAAGAATATGTTAAATAATTTCTGCCAAAATGTTACAAAATGCTGTTTGGAAAAGCTAAAATGCGTTGGCTTCCGGGGCTCCGACCCGGACCCCGCTGGGGAAGCTACCACTCACCCCAGACCCCCCTAGCTTAATGACTCGCGCCATTGGCGCTCGCCGATTTACACCCGTATCTGTATCAGAACCGGTTGTTAAGAAATTGGCAGCACAGCCCTGCCTTAATCCCCCCCTCCCTCCCACTTCCCGATCTGCCTTTGTCGCCCAGTGGGAAAAGCTTAAAAATGCTGTGATATATATATATATATATATATATATATATATATATATATATTATATATATAAACAGGAACACCAGAGAAAATACAAACATCCTTCAAGGTTTAATAGTACCAACGTTTCGGAATGCACTAATTCCATCTTCAGGGCTAAAACAATAAAATTCCAAATCACATACAAAATACAAATTACTTAATAACAATTTAAAATAAACTTAAAAAAAAAAAAATTATAAAAAGTGGATAAGAAAATGTAAAACATTAAAACTAAAAGGTAAATAAATGTAAAGTTAAAAAGTTAAAATTATAAAAAAGTAAAAGCATTAAAACTGAAACGTAAATGAAATAAACTAGTACGTTGGTACTATTAAACCTTGAAGGATGTTTGTATTTTCTCTGGTGTTCCTGTTTATTATTAAACTGCGTTTTCCGCGCCACCAATCAATAGCCGATATATATATATATATATATAGGCTATCGTTATACTGACAACATAAAACTGTTAAAATGAATATGGTTGTTAAATTGCTTAAAAAAATGTCCTCTGAAATTCATAGTTCAAACTATTTTATTGCTTTCGGAAACGGGTGAAGTACTGTTACAAATGATAGTCAGTTGCTGTTAATTTATTATTCCTTTTTTTTTTAACAGCGTGTATTCATTCATGTCAATTCTATACGAATTGAGATGTGTACGCAAATGCACATACAGAAGGGCTGAGAAGCCTACAGGAATAGGTTAGGGCTAGTACGTATTAGTTATAATGATATTAATAATAATAGTAATAATAATAATAATAATCAGTCAGAAACGTCAGAAACTGCCACATCGCTCAGGCCAACTAATGCGACACATTGCGCAAACTCTTGTATTATTATTAGCAGCACCATCAGGGTTCGAACCCCCAACTTCAGTGCCTGAACCTCGTTTATAGGGAAACAGTGTTACTAACTGAGTTATGGGCGTTAGCTGAGTATTAGTGATGTTTGTGTAGCTAAAAGTGTACATTTCTGTAGATTCATTCAAGCATTGTATTAAAATAAAAAAACTATCGGACACTGTAAAAATGAAAGGTTTTCCTGCCACCAAGTTATGGTGTAGTTATTTCTTTGACATTGTACGGAAATATAACACTTCTAATGAAGTAAGTTAAATGTCTACTGAGTGCGGGGTTTTCTCTCGGGGTGACGTTCCTTCCCTCAGTGACTACCCCGAATGTCGTACGGTTCTCATTGCCCGGTTCGTGTTCGGGTGTTAACGTAACTTCGAATGTGTTTGACGAACAGACTGTTTCGCCACCCAAACTAAGTTCACAAACTGTTTAATTATTGTACGATATTATGATATTGTTTACGACACGAAATGTAGCTGGTTTGGTAGCGTGGACCTTTACAACTTTACACAATTTTAATAACACAGGATGTTACAGTTAATGGTAGCGTGGTCAGTTAGATGGCTTGCTTCACTTTTCAGCTAAGTAACCCAAGGATATTTTACCTTTTCAACATTTTTCCACTTATCGATGAGCGTCTCACGAATTTTTAAACAGCAAAGGGATCACCTGAAGATCAGGGCCCCCATGTATTCTTGTTTTTTGCTTTACAATACCAAATATAATAATAAATTAAATTGAATGCCCGGTTAGGTCAACTGTACGCCCTTGACGATTGGTTAGGTTAAGTCGTGATATTTTCGTTAGTTTTACCGAAGATATTATTTGGTAATTGAGGCTGGGGGCCCTGATCTTCAGGTGATCCCAACAAAGTTTTAATATTTAATCTTACATTCATTCACAGGTTAAATTATTTAACTTATGTTATATAAATTATTCTAAAACGTTTGCTTACATGCTAAACTTACTCGTCTTTTGAATACTGGACGATGACACCGGTTGTATTTGAAAACAAAAAAGGCGTATCAGTAGAAATCCAACAGGGACTAACATTCGTAGACTTTATATATATATATATATATATATATATATATATATATATGAACCAAAGTAGTGAGAGAAGTGAACAAATTCAGTTTTGACAATGATTTAAAATAGCCAAGAACATACAAGCGCGCACGGAATGGAAGACTCATTCGTTGTTTTCAAAGAAAGTAATGATGTAATTCGTTTCATTAACCCTTTCGTTGCTGCATGTGCGGGCGGAGCGTACTGTATGTCCCACAGAGTGCGTTTCGTTTACGCCCATTCAAATGTGGGCGTGAAAATTAAGATCGTACGACGTACGTAGTTTGTCTGTAGTGATCATTCGTAAGTCGTACGTAAGTCTTAAAGGATTGAGGGCTTCGTCATAGCCAGTGCCGTAACATCACTTAGCGTCGATTGGTGAAGTTAAAGTTAAGCGACATCGGGTCTGGAAAGTAGTTTGATGGGAGACCGTCCTTTGCGTCCAGATTATGTAGCGACTCCTCGTAGTTTGAATCCAACGTAAAGCTGTAGGTCTCCTTCGTCATACAACCTTAGATGTTGCTAGGGGGATTAATTAACCCCATCATTATATTTTCTTCATTAATTTTTTTTATGATAGAAGGGGGAGCCAAGGGCGAATGCCCAGAAAATGGTCCCCTCCCCGATAGAAGAAGAAGAAGTGTCAAAATCAAGATCCAAATTTAGAACAATAGTAAATTAAAATTTACTCTTGAAATATTTATTTTTGTCAACCTTGTGTCCATAGAAGATTATGAGACTAGAACCTCTTTAATCTTTAAGTTAAAAGAATTGCTATAGCAACTTTTTAATTAAAATTTTTTACAATCCGTCCAAGAAAAAAAACCATCTTGGACTGTTTACGTAAGTTGATACTTAAAATTAAACCAAATACTAATATCTACGACTTATATTAATAGCTGCCAATAGTGATAGTTAATTGTAATCCAAGAGTTATCGCAATGGACTACATTAGTCTGGCATGAGCGCTGTGCCAGGTTCTGGCATCGCTATACTCTAATAAAAAAGTATAAACCAGAAATTAGAATTAATTATAATGAAATAAAAGGAATTATTAAAAATTTTTATTTTTAAATTCATTCAATGAAAAATATTTAAAAAGTTTTTTACTTTATATCTTACGTGATATGAAGCTTCTTAATAAAGCTTTTTAATAAAGCTTTTTAATAATACTACTAATAATAATCTTTATTCAGAAAGAACACATTACATAAGATATACATTACATCCATATTGGTTTACACGATGTTGACATTAACGTCTAATTTTTGTAGTTTAATTACAATATTCTTATCTGAATATGCCGTTGGGAAGCATGACAGCTTTTCAGGCAAAAGTCTTTGAGATTCATTTCTATTTTAACCTTGGAAAATGTCAAATAGAAATAGTATCTGTGGAAAATAAAATAATGTTGCATTTAGTTAACTCTGTCATTACGAATGAAAAGTGAAATAATCTTTGAAATAATAGAAAATGATAACAGAGATAATAATAGAAATAATACAGTGGAAAAGGGAAATGGTGAACATTACAAATCATTATAGAATTTTGCATATATATAATAGATAATTTTCATTGTTTAGTAATATTTACAAATTGCAATATATAAGGCCTATGCATATATACATACATACATACATACATACATTAGTAGGAGTTTATAAAGTGTTTCTTTAGTAAGTTACGAGACGATATTAGTGATGGTGCTTGTCTGATGTTTATGGGTGTAGCGTTCCACATATCTGCACCTTTGCAGGGGAGAGCATTTCCTGCAGTTTGCATGGAATAATTTGGTTTATGCGTGAAATCATTGGGAAGCCTTGTATCTTACATTATTTTACATAATGAATCTTACATAATCTTACATAATGAAACGTTTGTAGCGAATTCAAAATTTCTATGTTCGAAGTTTGTTGAATTTTTTTCCTCTTCACTTTGTATCTTAGAGTTGACCAACTAAATTGCAATTTGTAAAATGTGTATTCTATTCATTGTCGTAAATTTACTCGTACTTATATTAAATCACATTATCCCGATACTCGTAATGGGGTCCCTCACTTTATGGTCCCTTGCTTTCAACTACCGCAAGAATCAGGCCGCAGCCGTCCCTTCCTGTATCCAGTTTTCAGCTTCATACAGGGAGGAACACTCCAAGCGTACCCGCTTTTTCCCGCGAAAGCCATCACGGTCTAATTGCTGCCCCCTTCCGATGATCCTAGAAGAGACCCTAGAGAAGGAATAACCGACGGTGGTTTTCCAGCTGATAGTCACTTCTTAATGACATACATTCTTGTCCTTTATCCCCAATCCTACTTTATACTTTACTGTAGCTCTAATATTTAAATCACTTCCGCGATAATATCTGTCATCAACGTCCGATACGTCGGATCATGAATAAACAAAGCCGTCTCTTCTTTTATTCAAGATTAATCCTAATAAATAAGACCTAAATAAGATCTAAATAAGATCTAAATAAGATCTAATTCTAAATAAGATTTTTTTGGTATATAAAATATCTTAAGAATTGAAAAGGACCTCTAAAAACTTCATAATGGTAACCAAGCTTGGGTTGGAGTAAAGGGTGGCCTTATGCTTTGTTATGCTTATGTTCTTATGTTCTGAACTTCCGAAGAATCCACCGAGAGAAAATTTCACCTAATCTCCGAGCGTCTGTCAAATATTAAAGCCTAAAGCCAATAAAACCTAAAACTTAAGGGCCAAATTAAATAAAATAAATAGTCGAGCTTCACAATTATTTATGTCATTGCAAATTGTAAAACCAATGTATTTATTTTATTATTAATAAAGGTTACAGGTTATTCAATATTTCCGTCCCTCCAAACCGGGTATTAGCAATTTTACCTGAACTTTGTGGTTAAACCTTAACCATTATCTCTTCGCCAGGAACTGTCCTAACTCTCAATTGTGTCCTGTGGAAGAGTTACTACTTATGTTATAGCATAACATTTCTGTATGGAGTGTGCTCTTTATGAGTATTCGGGCAGAATCATGTAATTTATTACGTTATAAGAACCGTATTGCATATATAAATCTGCTGTTTCTCCACTTTCTGAAGGTATATTGAACTCATATCCAGTAGTATACGGGGAAATTTTCATGCTGCGAAGAGCTTTTCGTAAACACACACACACACACACGCACACACAGTGACAGTAAACTTATAATGTTAATACACTAACATCATTATCATTTATATACATAAATAATATCGATTAAGAGTTTTAGATATATTATATACAGGGTGTCCCATAAGCCCCTTTATTTCTGAACCTTTTCCTATCAGAATCGGGTGAGGGTAAAGGGACTTGTAGAACACCCTGTAGTTACACTGCCCACAACATAATGTGGTCTTCAGATTTTTTTTTCACTTTTCTTCCTTAGAAGACGCATCAAGAATCTTAATCTTTCGTTTTCTTCTTTTAGATTCGTCGTGTGCGGGTCATTCGTCAAAGGAATTCTGGGCTTGGACTGAGCATCAAAGGTGGAACGGAACATAAACTTCCGATTCTTATATCTCGAATCTTCAAAGACCAAGCGGCCGACCTTACATCGAAGTTGTACATAGGAGACGCTATTCTTAAAGGTAAGGAGAAACCAGAAACCAATTTCACAATGATTGGACTCGACGCTCACAGTCGAAACTCGAGTTGTATAATCTACTTATAATCAATTGTTCACATAACATTTACTCATCACTGGGACTAAGATGTTATCCTATTCTCAGAGAATGGTTTTATAGTGATTCCGACTGCATAATTCGTTGCTGAGACAAATGGAGGAACCATTTGTGAAGTTTGTGTGGAAAAATAAGAGAACCCTTTAGGCCTATGTATTCGTTTCTTATCAATGATTATTTTTTTATTTATATCCACTTCGTTTCACGGTTTCAATCGGTGAGAGAGAATGCATCCTAAAGGCACACACTTGCTCGCATCCATATTTCTCTCCTTCATGTCGAAAGGGATTATTTCATGTTCATTTGGGATAAATACCAAAACTGAAGTTGTAGAAGTCAATTGCCTTGTCTCATTATTGTTTCTCTTTATTGCGGATGAACAAAATTAACAAAGTATACCTTTCACTAACTTTTACTGGTCCTAAACAAGAGAGTTTTTGTGTATTACTTTTGGTAACCACGTATTTTTTATTTTTTAATATGGTGACGCGCGATAATGCCAAATTTCAGAGGTTCTTAATATTGGTTAGTTCTCAGAAAGAAGTAACGTCTCGCTCTTCAGGGTACTTCTATATTGGTCGATTTTCTTAAAAAAATCTTTAATGAAAGTATATTTTGAAAGAAATTTACTTTCACTTCAGGTTTTGGACATTATATCACTGTATGTGCATCCTTACGGAATACTAATGACGATAACCATAATATAAATGTAAAACTTAAATGACCTCTTCAGCCAAAATCTCGGGTACAGTTGTAAAAACAATATATATCTCGTATGACGAAGGGTGACCTCACATCATCACTTTGGGAGAAATAAAATTCATCTCGGACTAAAATGTCATTAGTGCGTTTGCAGACTAAGTTAGATTAATTAAGGGTAGGCTGTGTTAGGTTAGATTAGAGTATAGCACATTCAATCGCAAAGAGTTTCGGTTGTGCAGAATTTGATCAGAAGTGTATAATGTCTTCTATTTGCAAATAGGCCTGAAGCAAAATACTGTACATGTACGGTTATATATATATATATTAAGGCAAACCCACAAGGGTGAAATTCATCCCATATATATACACACACTCGTATATGATGATATATATATATAAAATTTTGTTGCTGTTTCACGGTGCTTATTTCATCACGCTCAGGTCAGGCTTCAGGCACCAGTTGTTGTCGGGTACAGGAGAGAATTACTCTCCTCTCCCCGAACTCAGTATTTAACGTATTCAAGCGTGCTTGGCTCATCTGGTATCTTCTTGAACTAATGATGCAAATGGTTCTTGAAGACGTCAACTCTCACTTTAGTTGTTTGAGTTTTTTTGAGAAGTTTGTTGGAAAGTCTTGGTTCTCTAAATACAAAATAACTTTCTTTAAGGGTAAGGAATTTATTTTCTTATCTTGCCTTCAGTTTTAGTATTAGGCAAAAACTTTTTTCTGCAGGTTTTCCAGATCAGTTTGCAAGGTTATTGGGTTTATTTTGAGGTTTGGTGTCTCTCGTTCAACCATTTTCTATGTGTAAATTATGGTGTATATATATATATATATATGTATAGAAACGACGTAAGTATAGAGGAGTGTTCTGCCCTATGTAGGAGAATTACGACTTCTCACTATCGTGGCTCCGTGGTGTAGTGGTTAGCACGTCTGACCGGCAATTGGAAGATCCTGGGTTCGATTCCCGGGCGGGTGCCTCATTTTTCATTTGTTCGTTATTTCTCTTCCTCGTGTGCAGAACACTCCTCTATACTTACGTCGTTTCTATACATTAATACACTGCGTGGTCATTGCAGTTAAATGTATATTTATATATATATATATATAACTATTTTTCACGTGTTACTTTCGTGAAATAATTTTCATATATATATATATATATCGTAAAGAACGACTCTTGTATAGGAGATATTCCGCGCAAGACGAGAGAGAGAGAACGGAACAAATGAAAAAATGAGGTAACCACCTGGGAATCGAACCCGGGATCTTCCGATTGCCGGTCAGATGCGATACCATTACACCATGGACCTCACTCTTCCAAATGCCGTAATTCTTCTACATACTCGCAGAAACCAATGCCCCAAGGGGGCACCTCCCGCATGCCGTAACATTATATACATTCAACTGCAAAGAACACGCAGTATAAATACGTAAAGAACGACGCTTGTATAGGAGATATTCCGCGCAAGACGAGAGAGAGAGAACGGAACAAATGAAAAAATGAGGTAACCACCTGGGAATCGAACCCGGGATCTTCCGATTGCCGGTCAGACGCGATACCATTACACCATGGACCTCACTCTTCCAAATGCGGTAATTCTTCTACATACTCGCAGAAACCAATGCCCCAAGGGGGCACCTCCCGCATGCCGTAACATTATATACATTCAACTGCAAAGAACACGCAGTATAAATAACGTAAAGAACGACGCTTGTATAGGAGATATTCCGCGCAAGACGAGAGAGAGAGAACGGAACAAATGAAAAAATGAGGTAACCACCTGGGAATCGAACCCGGGATCTTCCGTCTTGCGCGGAATATCTCCTATACAAGCGTCGTTCTTTACGTTATTTATACTGCGTGTTCTTTGCAGTTGAATGTATATATATATATATATATATATATATATCTTCTCCTCTCCAGAATGTATAGATCTTGTTTCCTTAGCTTTTTTCAGTAATCTGATCCTTCGGGAGCGTTCTATAGCTCAGTGGTTACGGTGGCCGATTCTGAACTGCTGGTTTCTGGGTTAGGTTGAGTTGGCCGCTTACCCTGTTAATACTCTGGTTAAATGTGACCCTTAGGGCACACCCACCTCCACGTCAAGCAGAATCGAGCTTCCTGGATATTACCATTACCTAATCTTTTCCGTCCATTTGTATTTTGTAGCCAAGTTTCTTTTTTTTTTCTAGCTTATTAATTTCCTCCTTTATGGAGCCACTGGAACCGAGGAGCCAAATATATTTTGTTTATACTATGTTACAACAGTACAATCTAGTGAGGATTGCAAACGTAGCTTGGTATTCACCAAGGCAAATTTCCAGGGAATATGGTGGGCTCGCGTTGCCGCTGCAGAAGAGGCTGAACTCAATCAAAATACCACTAGGGAAGTTCGCACGAATTTATTCCCCACCGTCCTGTCAAGCAGTCCACGAAGGTAAGAGAGCGAGGCTCTCGCTGGCTCAGAAAAGAAAGGCATATGGATTAGTGGATGACCGTAGGATAATGAAAGGCAGCAAAGTATAAGATCAATTTTGAGGATACCAGGCAGGACAAGGTAAAAAACACCCCCCTGGAATAAGGAAACAATTATTTCCTTTTATAAGGATGCACACAAACCAAAGTAGGTTTAGCAAGGACCTCAAAAGTGGAGAAAACATTTTCAATAAACCCAAACCCATTTATTTCTTAAAAAAAAAGAAAAAAAAAGAGATTCAACAACAACAACAAGCAAAAAAAAAATAGTTTGCAGGAGCTGAAAAGAAAAAAAGCAGATAAGGGTTACAAAACAAATTAAATGGATAGGCTTTGCAAAACTAAGGAGCCAGGCTGTTGTCACTGAGACAACTCGGAGAACTTGGTAAGGGTCAAGGAGCCCGAATCATCCAGAGTGGCGTCATTTACAACCTGGCCTCGTTACATTAAAGTGTCTTAACCCTAACTATCAAGTTAAAGTCCTAATGCCTATCTACAATATTATGTAATTTAGAGAGGTATTATAACTTTGGCATGGTCACAATTAGTTTTAAATAATGTTTTTTCCCAAAGTAAATGTCTTTCAAGTTGAAAGTTTTCTCTAGAGCCTGTTCCTCATGAAGCAAGGATTATGAAGTGGCTTTTTTATGATTTTCGGATTGGTTTCTTTCATTTCAGTTTAATTTAGCTTGATTTGATTGATCCCTTTTTATTTTTATTCCAAAAATAGGAAAGAGAAATTAATAACTGAGATCAAAGTCCTGCTTCTGAATGAAAAATATTAAAACCCAAAAGAGTCAACTCTTCAACATCTCTGCATTATGAAAAGGTGACACACATTCTGGTATTCCATTGATGAGCTTTAATATTTATTCTTGAGAACAATCATCGTGGCATCCATTTACTTTTGTCAGTCCTCTGTATATCCTTTGATCCATCAGTTGATCAGTTACAGATTTTACAACTTTGAAGATCTTCTGTTATGGCCATTGAATTTTTTTTTTGTCAGATAAGAGTGAAGAACGAGTCATTAGGAGGAAGGGGTGGGAAGAACAAAGCTATTTTGAGCTTCTACGAAACTTTTTCTTTCTATTCACTATCCATTACTCAGAAATTTATAGCGTGATCATTACTATTAGAAGTTTAAAGTTTAAACTAGACATTCATACACTGGATTTTCGTCTCATTGAAATGTTTTAGTATGTGAGAGGTTGTTACGTAGATATATAGTAATTTTTAAAGAAAACCCCATGCCACGAGTGAGAGCGGTACTTGTTCCCATTCTCTTTGTAATCCTGGAAAATGGACTCCTACTCTTATCGCAGATAATGAACCTCCGTGATAACAGGCAGTCGTAGTCAAAAATTCATGCATATATATGATTCTAAATGAGATCCACTCCTACGTGGGCTTATTTTCATCCCTGTTTATGAGCGTAGGAAAGGATCGAAATATTTGTTCCACAGGAAAAAAAAATGTTTTCTTTAAAATAACCTTTAACAGTTAAGGAAGTGTCGCTACTTAACATCAGAAAGCACACAGTGCTTTAATGAATTTAACCCATTACAAGGAATTAAAATTTATTGTACAGGGTGGCCACAAAGTCCCTTTGCAGTGAAATGACAGCATATCTGTATGTTGCCCTTGTTTTTCATGCAAAGGGACTTTTTGGCCACCCTGTATAAGAAAGAAAATGATTTGTTAAGGTTTCAGTGAAGAGCAATCTTTAGGGGGGGGGAGGTATATTTTTACCCTTTTCTTGATAAGTTCAATTCTGTATTTGCATCTAAACTATGGGTTGATTAGATTTTATTTTAAAGTTGGTGGTCCAGCCTTCCATTAATTAGGCTTAAAGTATGATAATAACCTTGATTCAGGAACAGATAGCACCACACTGTATCAAAGGTTACGTATAATTTTATTGTTAATTCATGAGGAAGTTTCGTTGACTGTAACAATCTTTCGAACAGTTTATGGGGCAAAATCGGTATCTGTATCAGTCTCTTATGAACCCAACACAAAAATAACTTCCTCGAAAGGCATATTAAATTGACGGTAATAATTATGATATTGTAGTTTAATATACAAAACAAATATAACCGCTAAAGCAAACGTGTCTGTAACCACAATACAAGTTAAAATGGATAGTAGTAGTAGTAGTAAAAGAATTCGAACGGGGGTTCGAGTCCCAATAAGTCCAAGTTTCCCATTTTAATGCTTTTTTCTGTTTGCATCCTATTTTAGTCTGGGTATTGCGCTTAAAATGTAGTTAGAATTGAAGGGCAAACGAGGAAAGTCTGCCATCTGAAACGGCATGTAGCAGATTTTCCCTTTTTGCCCTTCAATTTCACAGTTTATGTACACAGGGCTGCCAACCATGACTCAATTAAAAGATTGTGAAAAATGTCACAAATATTGAAAGGAAAGTGACAAAACGTAACTCTTTTCTCTGGGAGCCTAAAATCAGCGCTTCATTTAACTTCTCTTTACTGTATATATATATATATATATATATATATATATATATGTGTGTGTGTGTGTGTGTGTGTGTGTGTGGTGTGTGTGTACACATTATTACATACCAACCCACTTACTTATACTTCACTCTTATGGTGCTACGTCGTAGTCAATGTCGTAACACCGCTTCCCGTCGATCAGTAAAGTTAAGCGACATTGGGTCTGGATAGTAGTTGGATGGGGGACCCTCCTCCGCGTCCAGATTATGTAGCTACCCGTAGGTGGTTCGAACCGACGTAAAGCCGCAGGTCCCCTCCCTCATATGACCTTAAATGTTGCAAAGGAGGTTAAACAACCCTCATGAAACGAGAGTAACTGTAATCTTACCAAAATGTATAGCTTGGCTATATTATCGCGACAATGGAAAAGTTTCTGAAACGCTACTAATATTTCTTGTTTTTATCTCACGAATTTTAATTTCACGAATTTCTAGATTTTTTAAAGAAAACCTCCCAAAAACCCACGTAAAAAAACCCTTAAAAAAACTAGAAAATCCTAAAAAAAAAAAAAAAGCTTAGGAAACCCTAAAAACCCTAAAAAACGCTAGAAACACCTAAAAAAAACTTTAAAAACCTAGAAAATCCTAAAAAAAACTAAAAAAAACTTTAAAAACCTAGAAAATCCTAAAAAAAACTAAAAAAAAACTTTAAAAACCTAGAAAATCCTAAAAAAAACTAAAAAAAAACTTTAAAAACCTAGAAAATCCTAAAAAAAACTAAAAAAAACTTTAAAAACCTAGAAAATCCTAAAAAAAACTAAAAAAAAACTTTAAAAACCTAGAAAATCCTAAAAAAAACTAAAAAAAAACTTTAAAAACCTAGAAAATCCTAAAAAAAACTAAAAAAAAACTTTAAAAACCTAGAAAATCCTAAAAAAAACTAAAAAAAAATTTAAAAACCTAGAAAATCCTAAAAAAAACTAAAAAAACCTTTAAAAAAACCCTAAAAAAAAAATGGCGTGCGAACCAAATTTTTATGGGTTCAATCCCCTTATTAATCTTTAATCGATCATTTTCATCCGCATTTATCGAGATTCCTCTTTCATCTCTGTTATTAGTTACTTGATAGTAAGGTACTAATGAATAGTTACTTGATAGTAAGCTATCAGTGAATAGTTAATTGAAAAATTTAACTAATATGAAACTGGATTGAATCTAGAATCACCATTTTTAAGTGAAATTGGGAATTTTTGGTGAACGCTTAAAAACCACTTTCAAAAAGAGTTAATTATAATTCGTGGCAAATATTACAACATTTATAATAATAAAAAATAATTTCTTACTCTTATAATAATAATAATAATAATAATAATAATAATAATAATGTATTATTTATCTCTCATTTTTCTATTATTTTTAAGATTATCTGAATTTTTATTTGTAATGACATAAATTATTTAAATGTAATATCATTTTTCATTATTTCTATTTATTTTCCATTATTTTTCATTATTTCTATTTATTTCCCATTATTTCTATTTATTTTTCATTATTTCTATTTATTTTCCATTATTTCTATTGATTTTCCATTATTTCTATGTATTTTTCATTATTTCTATTTAGTTTCCATTATTTCTATTTATTTTCATTATTTCTATTGATTTTCCATTATTTCTATTGATTTTTCATTATTTCTATTTATTTTGTATTACAAAAATTGAAATGAATCGCAAATATTTTGCTTGAAAAGCTCTCTTGATTCATAACGGGCAAATTTTCATACGAATGCTTTCATTAAACTATTGTGCAGAGGGTTGACAAAAGTAAATAGACACCTTTGTTTTTTTCCAAATTTTTTTAATTGGTTATAAAAGTCAATAAATAAAAAAATAAAAAATTATTGAATCAATAAATGCCACGAAATACAAAATGGAATATAGATGCCAATATTCTGTAAACATATGAATGTAATGCTTCAATTGAACTATTTAATACTGTTATGTGTACTTATGTGATGTAGTACATTGTATACTTATGTAATGTAGTCTTTCTGAATAAAGGCTGTTAGTGGTGTAGTGGTCAGCGTCACTGACTATGAATCCATCTGCCCGGGATCGAGACCCTGTAATGGCAGGCGGCGCGCAGCAAAACCCAGCTGTTCATCCTTCCAAAAAATAATTGGGTGGTAGGTTAATGGGTAACCTGGGTAGCCTAGTGGTTAAGATGTTGGGCTGCTGCTGGTGGGGCGGGGTTCTGAGTCCACGTTAAACTGTAGGTTTAAGATGGAGTGAGAAGGTGGAGTAGAGACCCCCGTCAGAATGAACAATTCGAGCGGAAGCAAATCAAGGTACGTTTGGTGCTAGGAATATTCGGTCTCGGAAAATTCGGTCTCGGAAAATTGAAATAAATCTATAAGCTCAGACAGCAAAAAATATTTAAATCCCATTTGCCAGCTATAATGAAAACATAAACGAGAATTTGAAAAGATTTATTAAAGGACTTGTTTTGTTGTTTAAAACTTAAAACTAAAAAAGATACCCTAAATAATGAGTAAAACATAAAAGAAGATTCGGTCTCAGAAAATTCGGTCTTGGAAGAATCGGTGTCGGAAAATTCGGTCTTGGAAGATTCGATCTTGAGACTCGAAAAGAAAAGTTAAAATGAAATTAAGCTTATGAGCAAGAGATTTTAAGAAGGCAATTTTATCACTTTGAACTACTTTTGCGCAAGTATTTCGATGCGCGATTCGAGCGTTTCATATTTTTTCTTTTTACTTGGCTTCTCTCCTCGTTGCAAATGTGAAATTTTAGTCTGCTTGTAACTGATAATTTCAATGCGGAATGAAATACTTCAAGGGCATTATTAGTTCGTGGCAATTTTTTTGACCTAACCTAACCTAACATAACCGAAATTTTCTGAGACCAAATTTTCAAGACCGAATTTTCAAGACCGAATTTTCCGAGACCGAATTTTCAAGACCGAATTTTCTGGACACCGGTATGTTTGCCTATTAATCGTTTGAGCCACTCATTATTAAATTCAGTGTTACCCATATCCTCTAAGTAAATAAGCAGTTAAGTGTGTGTGTGTGTGTGTGTGTGTGCGTGTGTGTTACAAACTAGCTAGTGATCAAACCTATAACCGTCACTTTCGCCGCTCATTGGGTTACACTCAGTAATAGGTAACATTTTTCTATAATCCTTCATTTAACATTTCAATTAATAATAATAATATGAAATAAATACAAATAACAAAATATACTTTTATATAAGAAGGGAAATTATTATAAATTTAATATTTATATTAAATTCTTCAAAGACGTAATTTATACGTTTATTGTATCTAATCTAATATTTAATATTAATAAAAAAAAATGGGTAGAAAAAAAAAAAAAAAAGTTTAATAAAGTTACAAAATTTCTGTCACCCTCCCCTCCCTCCACTAAAAAAAAAGTAAAAAAATTCGAAAAAATGAAAGGAAATGACAATCATTTCCTTTCAATTTAAACACTTAAGCAAAATAAGTGAGAGGGAACAGTACTTACTCTTAATGCAAGAAATGGAGACCAATCCTACTCGCCATTGACTTTCAATTCAATTACCGACTCGGACCTTTCGTCTACAAATAACCTTTCGAAGCCTTTCTCGGCACGCACTTCATTGAACCAAAGAGATCTTCAAGGGAGTATTTCAATCGCAGGAAGTGTCCTTCTTTAGAAATTGTGCTTACGTCAGTCAGGGGAAATGCTTCCTGTTTTGTAGTCTGGAAAGGATGATGCCCAAAATAAGTCACATACACACATCCATAAATAAATACACGCATATACGTATGTATACAGTATATGGTGCCTTTGTATCTCGAGTCACAGGGTATGGGGCGCCTGGGGCACTCGGAGGCTAGCAGGCAGCCAGGAAGGCCATTGCTTATCGTGCGGACAGGCACTTATCATTTAGAAGGGGACAGGCCTATTAAAGACTTAAGGTGGATTTCGTGAATAAATTATAAAGTTAAAAGTTTTTTTCCTTCAGCACACCACAACCCATTCGGCTACACCTGGCTATATATATATATATATATATATATATATATATATATATATATATATATATATATACAGGCCCGGATTTAGCTATAGGCGAACTAGGCGATCGCCTAGGGCCTCGCGCCAAAGGGGGCCTCGCTCAAGCCGTTTTGCGCGTTCTGTTCAAGTGATATTAATGATTTAGAACTCTATGAAGAACTTAAAGTACTTTGCAGGTTTATACCTGAGAAAACAGATCTCGGAAATGCTCTTGTTTATATAGTGCAAAAACAACTAAGTGAGATTTATCCTAATGTTTATGTTGCACTTCGAATAGTATTAACCATCCCAGTTACTGTTGCTTCGGCTGAAAGAAGTTTCTCGCGTCTTAAACTTATTAAAACATATTTGCGTTCCACCATGTCTCAAGCGAGATTGCAATCATTAGCTATGTTATCAATAGAAAACGATATAACAAATTCATTAGATTATTCTCAATTAATTGAAGAGTTTAGCTCGAAGAAAAGTAGAAAAGCATTGCTGTAATATTCAAGGAGCATCTGAACCAAATATTAAAGCATTAATATTTAGCCTGATAAGTCGATCGCTCACTATTATAAAAAATGAAATGTCAACATCTCTTATACATCACATATGAAAAACGTTTGTATACTAGGGAAAGTCATTACCTATAATATTATATAAATCTTAGAAATCATTGTCTTATATTTTCGATACAAATCTTGATTCATATATAATTTATACTTATTTGTATGGTTTATTTATATTTCTTATACAATTTCCATGCGTGATTATTTTGGTTTGGTTTAATTTTTAAGTGCTGGCATAGTTCTGTCTATGCGGGATTCTAATATTGCTGGTATAGTACCGATAATTAAGTCCATATTTTCATATATATAGGCCTAGGGCCTCGTAATTTCTAGATCTGCCTAGGGCCTCGCACCTTCTAGATCCGGCCCTGTATATATATATATATATATAGGTATCTTATTTACATATGTTAGGGATGATGTCTGTCTGTTCTATGTTCGTTTATACACGACTAAACTGTAATCTGCATCAAATTGAGTATGCACATTAAGGGAGAACCAGGGAAGGTTTTAGTAACACACTCGCCCCTCCCAGTCCTTCCCCTTGTTGGTTTTTTACTGCGTAAGGTGTAGCGAACGTTCTAATATATATATATATATATATCAAAGCTATTGACTTCTCCTTAGGGAACCGGAGCTTACAGATGAAAAGAAGGATCAACACAACGGCAAACATTTTCATTTATTTGTACATCAGACGTTTCGACAAATCTTTTGTCATCATCAGTGAGTTAAGTCTTAAAACCTTAAAACAAAATTGAAAAGTGAAAGTTACATCAATACAATATTAAGACCATTAAAATTAAAACCTTAAAGCAAAATGAAAATTGCATCAATACAAAATTAAAAACATTTAAATTTCATCACTATAAAAACTAAAATTAAATTAAATTTCATCACTATAAAAACTAAAATTAAATTACCTCAATAGGTAAATACACAATGTTTACATCCACCTCCATACTTGGCAAAGTCTAAGTGAACACTAGGTGGTCAGAGGATTAGGAAGGGTATATCTGTGAAACACGGTTGGTTGTCAAAAGAGTCGTAATTTGTAGGATGAGCTATTATTATTAAGGGAGGGTTTGTTTCTATAGATGTACAAAGATTCTAAAATTCGGAGTTCTGTAAGGTTATTGGATCTAGTTAAAATTTCAAACTGAGTTTTGTGAAGGGGATGGTCGTTTTCATCACTGTGGTTTCTAATTGCGGATTGTGGAGGGCTACTGAGGGGACGGTTGGTACGGACTGACAAGCCCAAATGTTGAGAAAGGCGCACCTCCAGTTGGAGTTGAGTGCTGCCAATATACGCAGCCTTACAGCTGTCGCACGTGTATTTGTAAACAACATTGGGGCATACAGTTTTGGGGAATTCATCTTTGAACTTTAAAAAATTTGATAATTTAAGTGGGTTGACGAAGGCGAATCTAAAATTTATTTGGGGATAACTAGACTTGAGTAGTTTGGACAATTCACCTCGAATACGCAATGATAAATAACCATAAAAAGGTAATTTAATATAGCAAATGCATTTCTTTGCCATTACGAAGAAATTTGGTTGAAAAATTGTCCTAGTAGTTTTAAACCCATATATTACAGAAGATACGTGGATGACACTTTCTTAATATTTAACCATCCTTCACACGTAAAACTTTTTCTTGATTATCTTAATAAACAACATAGTAATATTAAGTACACGTGTGAAAACGAAACAAATAATAGTTTACCTTTCCTGGATGTTTTAGTTAAACGGGCCCATAATAAGTTCCATACTTCACTATTTCGGAAACAAACTTTTACTGGCTTGGGAACCAATTATTTAAGTTGTATGTTTTATAAATATAAGATTAGTGCTATAGTAACATTATTAACAAGAAGTTACCGTATTTGTTCGGATTACTTTTCGTTAAACGAAGAATTTAAATTTTTAAAACAGTACTTTATTAACAATTACTACCCTTCTCATCTATTCGATAACCAATTAAAGAAATTTTTAAATAACACTTTTGATACTAAACTCCCCGTAACTACAGTACAAAAAGAAACCAGATATATTAAATTACCTTTTTATGGTTATTTATCATTGCGTATTCGAGGTGAATTGTCCAAACTACTCAAGTCTAGTTATCCCCAAATAAATTTTAGATTCGCCTTCGTCAACCCACTTAAATTATCAAATTTTTTAAAGTTCAAAGATGAATTCCCCAAAACTGTATGCCCCAATGTTGTTTACAAATACACGTGCGACAGCTGTAAGGCTGCGTATATTGGCAGCACTCAACTCCAACTGGAGGTGCGCCTTTCTCAACATTTGGGCTTGTCAGTCCGTACCAACCGTCCCCTCAGTAGCCCTCCACAATCCGCAATTAGAAACCACAGTGATGAAAACGACCATCCCCTTCACAAAACTCAGTTTGAAATTTTAACTAGATCCAATAACCTTACAGAACTCCGAATTTTAGAATCTTTGTACATCTATAGAAACAAACCCTCCCTTAATAATAATAGCTCATCCTACAAATTACGACTCTTTTGACAACCAACCGTGTTTCACAGATATACCCTTTCTAATCCTCTGACCACCTAGTGTTCCTTAGACTTTGCCAAGTATGGAGGTGGATGTAAACATTGTGTATTTACCTATTGAGGTAATTTAATTTTAGTTTTTATAGTGATGAAATTTAATTTAATTTTAGTTTTTATAGTGATGAAATTTAAATGTTTTTAATTTTGTATTGATGCAATTTTCATTTTGCTTTAAGGTTTTAATTTTAATGGTCTTAATATTGTATTGATGTAACTTTCACTTTTCAATTTTGTTTTAAGGTTTTAAGACTTAACTCACTGATGATGACAAAAGATTTGTCGAAACGTCTGATGTACAAATAAATGAAAATGTTTGCCGTTGTGTTGATCCTTCTTTTCATCTGTAAGCTCCGGTTCCCTAAGGAGAAGTCAATAGCTTTGATATTAACCCAGAGATATGGCCGATCGACATTGAACTATTACAGACAATGTGAAAGAGTCTATTTGAAACTGAACAAGGCTATCTGTGATGAGAGTTTCTTGTCTAAGTGCAAAAGTTATAATATTGTGCCTAATTTCCTTAGATTTAAACTTTATAATAAACGCCTCCATAACTCCAAACTATATAAATCATGGCTACATAAATTATTAAATTTGGAGCTTCAATCGAAAACTAAAACAGTGAGTTTTCTCAAGCTGAAATATAAAAATTCTCTGTTTGGTCTAAAATCTAGGGTGTCTTATATTGATTATCATTGTTTAGTTACTAAATTTCAAACTTGCTGTGATAAAACTGTCAACAGACATAAAAGGATACATGCTGCCAAATTGGAAAAATTGGGAATCACTCAGTCGTTTTTTAATAATCCAGATAATTTTATTTGTAATTTCTCTAATAAAGTTTTAAGTATTAGAGAGAAAGAAATATTGTCGTTAGGCTTAAATTTTGATCTACCTCATTATAAACTAAATTTTTATAAATTTTTCTCTGGCTTTGAAAATCTTCTCATGAATATTAAGAATTGTGAGATCCGACCAAATTTCTCGTTTCATAACTTGGTAAAACAAGTGGAGAGCATCTCTTTTAAGAATTTTTACAATTTTAAACCCCATAAGGTGTTTTCTCCCCTCTTTAATAAGCAAGATTTTAAAATTCTTAATAATTTGAAAAAGGATAACTCTGTCATCATTACAAAACCGGATAAGGGTAAAGGAGTAGTGCTGATTGATTCAACAGTTTACATAAATAGAATGGAGACAATTTTGTCGGATACGTCTAAATTTAAAAGGGTAAAAGAGAATGTTCTGTCTAAATTACTAAAACTCGAAGATAAACTTAATAGGTGTTTGCGTAAATTAAAAAATAGTAATATTATTGCTGACAATACATACAATTTTTTTTTGCTTCTGGTTCTAATCCAGGAATTCTATATGGTTTACCTAAAGTCCACAAGCCAAATTTCCCACTAAGACCTATTCTTTCGGCATGTGGTACATTCAATTATAACTTAGCCAAATTCTTCGTTCCCTTGCTTTCAAAACTCACCTTTAATGATTATTCTATTAACAACTCGTTTGATTTTGCTAAAGAGATAAAAGAGATCAATCATGCCGATTCTCTTACTATGGCCAGTTTTGATGTCTCATCATTGTTTACTAATGTCCCGTTAAAAGAAACATTAAATATCATACTAAATAAGTTATTCACTACTGATAATACTCTTATTAATGGCCTCACTCAGACTCAATTTAAAAACCTTCTCGAAATAGTGTGTTTTGATAATCTTTTCTTATTTAATAGCAACCTTTACAGCCAAATTGATGGGGTAGCTATGGGTTCCCCGTTAAGCCCAACACTAGCAAATGCATTTCTTTGCCATTACGAAGAAATTTGGTTGAAAAATTGTCCTAGTAGTTTTAAACCCATATATTACAGAAGATACGTGGATGACACTTTCTTAATATTTAACCATCCTTCACACGTAAAACTTTTTCTTGATTATCTTAATAAACAACATAGTAATATTAAGTACACGTGTGAAAACGAAACAAATAATAGTTTACCTTTCCTGGATGTTTTAGTTAAACGGGCCCATAATAAGTTCCATACTTCACTATTTCGGAAACAAACTTTTACTGGCTTGGGAACCAATTATTTAAGTTGTATGTTTTATAAATATAAGATTAGTGCTATAGTAACATTATTAACAAGAAGTTACCGTATTTGTTCGGATTACTTTTCGTTAAACGAAGAATTTAAATTTTTAAAACAGTACTTTATTAACAATTACTACCCTTCTCATCTATTCGATAACCAATTAAAGAAATTTTTAAATAACACTTTTGATACTAAACTCCCCGTAACTACAGTACAAAAAGAAACCAGATATATTAAATTACCTTTTTATGGTTATTTATCATTGCGTATTCGAGGTGAATTGTCCAAACTACTCAAGTCTAGTTATCCCCAAATAAATTTTAGATTCGCCTTCGTCAACCCACTTAAATTATCAAATTTTTTAAAGTTCAAAGATGAATTCCCCAAAACTGTATGCCCCAATGTTGTTTACAAATACACGTGCGACAGCTGTAAGGCTGCGTATATTGGCAGCACTCAACTCCAACTGGAGGTGCGCCTTTCTCAACATTTGGGCTTGTCAGTCCGTACCAACCGTCCCCTCAGTAGCCCTCCACAATCCGCAATTAGAAACCACAGTGATGAAAACGACCATCCCCTTCACAAAACTCAGTTTGAAATTTTAACTAGATCCAATAACCTTACAGAACTCCGAATTTTAGAATCTTTGTACATCTATAGAAACAAACCCTCCCTTAATAATAATAGCTCATCCTACAAATTACGACTCTTTTGACAACCAACCGTGTTTCACAGATATACCCTTTCTAATCCTCTGACCACCTAGTGTTCACTTAGACTTTGCCAAGTATGGAGGTGGATGTAAACATTGTGTATTTACCTATTGAGGTAATTTAATTTTAGTTTTTATAGTGATGAAATTTAATTTAATTTTAGTTTTTATAGTGATGAAATTTAAATGTTTTTAATTTTGTATTGATGCAATTTTCATTTTGCTTTAAGGTTTTAATTTTAATGGTCTTAATATTGTATTGATGTAACTTTCACTTTTCAATTTTGTTTTAAGGTTTTAAGACTTAACTCACTGATGATGACAAAAGATTTGTCGAAACGTCTGATGTACAAATAAATGAAAATGTTTGCCGTTGTGTTGATCCTTCTTTTCATATATATATATATATATATATATATGAAAATTATTTCACGAAAGTAACACGTGAAAAATATTTATGATGAAAATAACCCCGAAGGAAAAAGGAAACACAGAATGGTGCTCAAGCGCTTTCGTCTAATGACATCCTCAGAAACACTGAGTGTTCCTGAGGATGTCATTAGACGAAAGCGCTTGAGCACAGTGGCGGAACTAGGTTGTTGTGGGCCCTGGTGCAAAATATTCACATGTGTCCCCCCCTAAAAAAAGCCACGTCACAATGCGTGTTGATAAATATTTACAAAACTTTAGACACAATATATCTACTCACCGTTTATCTAAAGTCAACTTTTCTGGTTTTCATTTCAGCAAAAGTGGTCACCATTTCCTCGAAATTTAATTATCTTGCAATTTTATTTTCAATTGAAACTATCTCTCTATTTTTAACATGGCAACAATGATATTTATTTTTTTATAGTTATTCTTATTAGCTAATCTTTAGATTTGTATTTGTTTTATAAGTACAATTTTTATATATTAAACAAATCTATGATGGGGCCTCCAAGGCTGTGGGCCCTGGTGCATTGCACCCACCTGCACCCTCGGTAGTTTCACCGCTGCTTGAGCACCATTCTGTGTTTCCTTTTTCCTTCGTGGTTATTTTCATCATCATATATATATATATATATATATATATATATATATGTGTGTGTGTGTGTGTGTGTGTATGTGCGTGTGTATCCGTGATGTCGTGGTTAGCCTCGCTGACTACGAATCCACCGGCCCCGGGTTTGATTCCTAGTGGTGGCAGTCGGCTCGCAGCAAACTCAGCTGTTCATCTTTCCATACAATAAAACTGTTTGGTAGATAAATGGGCACACTGAAATAACTGAATAGCTTCGTGATTAAGGCAGTGAGCAGTAAAAGCCGCAGTTAAATGTTGTACCAATTTGAAGCTGGAACAAGTTTTGAACTTTTGAAAATATTTCGACGAAATAATGGTACAACTTTAAGTGCGTTTTTTTTTTTTTTTTACTTTTGTCGTTTAGCCACTTCTTCCTAGGAGGTCCTTATATGTACTATGTATCAATTTATTAAAATAAAAGTATTATTAATAGTTGTATTACTTGGATCGTAGTCATTATCTAACTACCTTTTGAAAAGTAAAATGAAACGTGGAAGACCATGAAGAATTTTTTTTTTTTCAAAGAAAATTTCTGGTGTTTGTTTACTGAAGGTCATACTAATTTCTATACCTTCGACTATTTATCTACTATCCCTATATCGGTAAACAATACCTTTTTATATATATATATATATATATATATATGAGAGAGAGAGAGAGAGAGAGTTGACAAAAGCAAATAGGCTCCACGATGATTGTCCTCAAGAACAAATGGCGAAGCTCATCAGTGGAATGCCATAACGTGAGTGACCTTTACATGACGCAAAAAGGGGAAAGTAACACGATTCTAAATACATTCATTCAATAAGTATCTTATTATTTATTGTCTTTTATTACTAAATTAAAATCTGTGGAAAAAATAAATGGGATCACTTTAACATATTACTTCCCAAAGCCTTAGGGAAGCAATATGTTAAAGTGATCCCTCCTGGGAAGCAATATGTTAAAGTGATCCCTCCTGGGAAGCAATATGTTAAAGTGATCCCTCCTGGGAAGCAATATGTTAAAGTGATTAACACTGGGAAGCAATATGTTAAAGTGATTAACACTGGGAAGCAATATGTTAAAAAGAGAAAGGTTGGTAATCTAGGAGATTGCTTCCTGGGAAGCAATATGTTAAAGTGATCCCAACAATTTATTATTTATTGCAAACATATAATAAATAGAGAACTATTATTTACATAGGATAAATATGAATGCCCGGTTAGGTCAACTGTACGCCTTGACGAGTGGTTAGGTTTAGTCGTGATATTTTCGTTGGTTAGGTCAACTGTACGTACAGTTCATTCAATGAACCTAACTGGGTATTCATTTGACCTAACCGGGCATTCGATTAACCTAACCGGGCATTCAATTAACCTAACCTGGCATATATATATATATATATATATATATATATATCGAAACCTACGGTAAAATTATTGAATGCCGGGTTAGGTTAACTGTACGCCCTTGACGATTGGTTAGGTTAAGGTCGTGATATTTTCGTTAAAACGCAGGATATTTTTGCTACCCGCACGAAGGGTAGCAAAAATAAATGAGTGCCCGGTTAGGTTAATTGAATGCCCGGTTAGGTCAACTGAATACCCGGTTAGGTTCAGTGAATACCCGGTTAGGTCATCTGTACGCCCTTGAAGATTGGTTAGGTTTAGTCGTGATATTTTCATTAGTTTTAACGAAAATATCACGACTAAACCTAACCAATCGTCAAGGGCGTACAGTTGACCTAACCGGGCATTCAAATTTTATCCTATGTAAATAATGGTTCTCTATAAACCTTATCCTAAATATTGGGAAGCAATATGTTAAAGTGATATACTCTGGGAAACAATATGTTAAAAAGAGGTTCCTGGGAAGCAATATGTTAAAGTGATCCAATAAATGTGTCTATTTACTTTTGTAAACACACACTCTCTCTCTCTCTCTCTCTCTCTCTCTCTCTCTCATATATATATATATATATAACCTATAGGACAAATAATATCCCATTCAGGTGCTATCACAGTCAGCTCCAGAAATGTGGAACGCCTTGTTGATTAAAAACTTCAAGATTGAAATAGCTGCACCCTTATTTCTGTATACTTTCATGGAAGTATACAGAAAATTTGATGTACCCAAAGTGATGCCATGAACTTTGAAAGATGTCGAAATACTATAGTATTTGTAGCCGCAGTACAGACTCCATATTTATGCTGGCCTAGGCAGAATTGTAGAAATCTCAGAGTTTCGCCTACAGAAGAGAAACAATACAAAAGGCACGACACCCTATTAACACCAACCTCAACCTCATATTCATCAATGGGAAGAGTTCTTTGTAAAAGAAGTTTGCGCCTTAAGGGCAAATTAACATTCTTGTAGACCCTGAGAGGGTATTTAAGTTTGTCAAAATGATGACAATAAGGCAAGACGAAAATAATGAGACCCGGAGCCTCCTTACGCCTAATAGTAAGCTTATAAAAAAAGGAACGTGCCATATGAAAGGCGAACTAATGAAGTCACGTGGGTGAGCAAGATCGTAAAAGACTCGGAAATATATGCGCTTCCATCAGTATGCAAGAAATTCGTGTCGTAAATTCGATAGTCCCTCAAAAAGGAGAAATCCAGAATGGTTAATGAATAAAAAAAATGATATAAGAAAAAAATGTTTAACAAAATTAGTGTTGGTTTTTTCCTGTTTTTCGAATACTTAAACGTTATATATAAACAATTCAATCAGAAATAACACTACCCCCAACACATGTATCCCAAAAGCGCTCTTTAAACTTAAAAAAACTCAGGCATGCGCACTTTAAGTAAATCCCCCAAATATAAATCACCAACAGGAATGGGTCATGAAGGAAACCACAAAGAAAGGTCAAACATCATCCACAACACCACAGGTACAATACATTCGTAAAATGGCTGACATCAAAATTAACTATAGGCTTATCAAAAATATGTTAATGACATATTCTATTAAAGAAGTTATCAGAATGCAAATTGTGGAATCCAGAAGCAGGAACCAATTAGTTTAGTAAAAATTAAAATAAAAAAAAGCCATCCCACTCAGTTTGATAAAACGGAGCTTGCTTCACAAAATACAACAGGGCGCAGAGGAACGTTGGGATATACTGTATATATAGTATTGGACAGAAAAAAGGGACACTGTTTTACGTTACCATATAATGAAATTTTGAGATATACATATATCTGTATTATATTTTGTAATATGATAATATAAAAGTATGTTAGAGAAATATTTTTATTCTCATACTTTGTATGAGCCCCTTTTGCTTTTAAAACCTATTCAACTCGTTATCGACACTACCGATGATTTACAAATGTTAGTAATCCCCGGATCACTCAGTCAACACACTCACGAAGGCGTCTTAAAGCTTTTCCTTTGATGAAATGCCTTTTATTTGCATTCGTCTCTTCAAAATTGAAGAGACGGTTGGATTCAGATCTGGTAACTTTCCAAGTCAATCTAGTACTTTAGTGCCGTTTTCCTCAAAACATTTCTTCACAACATTTGTTGTATGCCATGGTGACCGATCTTGTTTGTTGAAACAACCATTTCCTCCACTAAGCCAGTTGTTAGCGAGGGGCAATAGACTTTTCTCTCAACATTGGTATATATTTTTGGCTATTAACCTTTGGTTAGCTTCCGCCCGAATTGTTCATTCTGACGAAGGTCAAGCTTTTCACTCCACCTTAGACCTACAGTTTAACGTGGAATCCGAATCACGCCCCACCAGTAGCCCAGCGTCTAGGCCACCCAGGGTACCCATTTATCTACCAACCACTTTCTTTATTGTGTGGAAGGATGAACAGCTGGGGTTTGCTGCGCGCCGGCTGCAGTCACCGGGTCTCGAACCCGGGACCGATGGATTCGTAGTCAGCGACGCTAACCACCACACCACCACCACAAAAATTCTCGTGTTCCATGAATTATGAAACTGGACGAAACCATAACCTTCTAAGGTTGCTTTGTGGTGCAAGACAGGTGAATAATTGTTCTCTTTGCCACCCTTCATTTCCATTACGAAAGGTGTTCGAACTCTGGGAACCAGAAAATGAGACTCATCGCTAAAAATTACTTGACAAAAATGAACTCAAATTCTGACATGTCTCAAGAAAACACACAGAAACAACACTCCAAATAATGAGCGTCACACTTGTGAACATGCAAAGCTATTTATAGCCGTAATATTTTTTGATGTGTAAAGTGGGTGTGTAGTGTCTTATAACAGCAAAGAGTCAGTAAGTAACGTTAATTATGTTCTCTAGAGGTGAGTGCAAAGTGTTTGAACCAAATTTAGATCATTCCTGAAGATGAACCACAAACTTTGCTTGACCTTTCCTAAAGAAGACGTGTAGATTTCCGACACTTTACCCGTTTTCAGTCCTCTACAGTGAAGTCTTTGTACTTTCATGCCTTTGCCCTCATCTTTGCTGTTAACAAAGATGCGGACAATCCATGCCACGTTCCCTAAACCTTTTTTGCATTGATCTTGCAGAAATTTTCACCCCACAGCTTTTGAACACATTTTGAAGGCCATACGAATTCTTCCTTCTTACAAATTCTTTCGAGTCGTCTGTTGCACTAGTTAGATATTCTCTTTCTCCTCACTTTCCCACACATCCTGTCCACGACATCATTACAACTGCATTCCTATATGATTCGCTGCACAGCTGATTTTCATATATTTTGGTCACTAGACATCTGTTGAATTGATTTTGCAGTATGTTCATGCAAAGCAATCATCTTATCAGCACTTATGTAGTTGTTTCTGGACACGTTTATATATTGCTCAGAATACCTAGTAACTCACGAATGAGAAACTTCGTAGACATAGTGGATGGATAGACGATGTCTCCGAGAGGAGCTCCCAACCGAAATCCCTTCACGTATATACTAGTAAATACTTCTATTTATGTAGATTACATTAGTATACCATTTTTATGAACAGTACTATATATATATATATATATATATATATATATATATATATATTATATATATGTCTGTATATACACACTGTATGTATTACAGAAAGTCAATAATTTCACTTTTTATTATTAGTGATACAAGCACGGAATAATTAATTTAATTATATTATTAATTAATTATTAACTATTAGTTACTGTAGTTAATGATATTGGTGTAAAGCGAAGGAACCATGTTGAAATGCTATAAATCACTAAAATTCCTAAGCCTTATAATATCAAAAGATAAAAAATATAAAAATAAGCTTTCGAAGGACATCTTTACTCTTTTCTCTTCTATCAGGACCGTAAAACCAAATTAAAATTAACATCATATCCTCTCTCTCTATTGACAGGTTAAATCTCTATATAAAGAGACACGTTAAATCTCCGTATTCAAGTCTTAAAAATTATCCATACGAGAGAAAATTAATTTTTAAATATATTACTAGTTGGTCGGTTGCTTCGTTTTGCGTCCTTCATCCATCACGCTGACACCAATCTAATATTTCAATAATGGTTTACAATGGCATCATTATTATATAATAATAAAAAATATTATTAATAATAATAAGGGTTTCTGGGTAAATTTGTATTTTCTCTTGTTCTGATTTCCAGGCGGGAAGGTCGGAGGTTCGTTCAGTAGCTGTAGAACTTCAGCCAAGATTTTGTTATGTGAATTTAGATTTGACTTTACGTAGGAATAATCAAGGATAGGAATTACATCGTTACTTAATTAGTCCTTTAATATTAACTAATCGTTGAAGGTTGAATGATCATAGATATTTCGTGGCTTTGACTTTTTCGAAGCTCTTTGAGGAGAAGTAAATTAGAGAAGGAAGTCGAGGGAAGTCGAGGGAAGTCGAGGGAAGTCTTTTTATATTCCGACATCTCGTCCCTTTTTTTGATGTTTTCCTTTTGTCCCAATTTCTAAAAGTCTCGTATCTTGTTAATCCTCTCCAATTTTCCTCATTTCTTTCTCTCTAAATCTGGTCAAGTTATAAACTTTTCTAAAGACGAATGGGATAAATGTGTTTACATAATTTGGAAAATCTAAAAGGATATTCTATCATTATAGACAGTCATTTTCTGGAAGAAAAGCAGATTGTATAAAACACACACACACACACACACACACACACACACACACACACACACATATAACCTTGGTTAACCTTGGTTTCGCTTCCGCCCGAATTGTTCATTCTGACGAAGGTCAAACTTGTCACTCCACCATCTATAGACAGGATAAGAGTTTATTAAAAAAAAATTGATCACCTAATAATAGTAGAAATTATTATGTGTTAATTATTAATCACTGATCAAGGTTCGAAACCATGTAGAAAACATAAACAGGATGAGTTTTAATTTTAAAAATAGCTAAGCTATTTTCTATTACTTCGCTAAAGACGTAGATTCGGACTTTCGCATTTCTGTCAACAGAATGTCTTAAAAATCTTCAATATGAATTATTACTTCATATTATTGCTGCATTTCATCCTATATTCCTTAAATTCCTTAAATTCCTAAAATCCTACATTCCCAAATTCTTAATTTGGTTCCTAAAATTCCTAAATTTCCATTCTACAACTCATAAATATTCAATAACAGGAAATGACAGGAAATTCCATTATTATGAACATTATAATTATTACGGTTAATATGACTAAATTTACAGTTAAATCGCCTACAGGGTGTTCGAAAAGTCTCGTCACCCCCTACAAAATGTACATACTGTAATACCAATTTTATTTTTGTGTGATTAATTGTATTTATATGTGGTAGGTGTAATTTAAGAAACGAGTCACTAGCAACAATTACTTTAATTACAGTAATTACAGTTACTAATTACAGTTACTAATCAAGAATAGTTGTGTGTGCACCATCATTTTCGTGTGTGAGAATCGACGCAGCATTACTGGAGTGATTGCACCAAATGCATCTCGAACAGCGTGTTTCAGTTCCTCTGTTGTGCGGTAACGCACCCGAGATACGTTCTGCTTGACGAAACCCCATAACGCATTGTCACATGAAGACAGATCTGGACTTCGGGGTGGCCACTCAAGAGGGGCGGGTAAATGTTGCGAGCCAAGGCCGATCCATTTGTCTCTGAACACTTCGTTGAGGAATTCCCTCACATTAATGGCAAAATGAGCCGGAGCCCCGTCTTGTTAAAACCACACCCGACCAAGCAGCCCTAAACGTTCGAGCTCAGGCACAAACCAGTCCCGTAACATGTTGAGGTAGGCGGTTTGGTTGACAGGACCCTCAAAAAAATAGGGACCGAACAAGTTCCTGGGAGACACTGCAGCCCATATCATCACGTGCGGTGGATGGTGTTCCAGTTCCTCAAAGAAGTGTGGATTTTCCTTGTTCCAGAAGCAAACATTTCTCATTTTGGCGCTACGGTAAATTGCACACTCGTCAGAAAAAATCACTGTTCCACGTACAGGAATTGTTGGAAAAACGGTCAAAAACAGTTCACAGGCTTCATATCGTTTCTGCATATCTGTATCGCTTAATTCATTAACAAATGACGGGCGGTATGGTTTCATGCCAAGATCTTTTGTCATGTGATCTCTCATTGTGGACATGGGGACTGCAAGTTCTTGTGATTGTTTCCGAAGTGATTTTTGCGATGAACGAGCCACCGATGCAATCACACCTTCACATTGTTCTGCTCGTGTTGTTGGTCTTCCCGACCGTGGTCTGTCCTTGATAGAGCCAGTTTCAAACAACTTTTGGATCACTTTAACATATTGCTTCCCAAAACATTCGGGAAGCAATATGTTAAAGTGATTAACACTGGGAAGCAATATGTTAAAAAGAGAAAGGTTGGTTGGTTGGTTAGAAAGAGGTTGGTAATCTAGGAGAAAACCTACCGACCGTAAACAAAGCTATAAATGCCCTAACCGGGCATTCTTTATATATTTAATGTAGGTTAACTGAATGCCCGGTTAGGTCAACTGTACGCCCTTGATGATTGGTTAGGTTAAGTCGTGATATTTTCGTTAGTTTTAACGAAAATATCACAACTTAACCTAACCAATCGTCAAGGGCGTACAGTTGACCTAACCTGGCATTCAGTTAACCTACATTAAATATATAAAGAAAATGAAAGGATGCAAAAAGGAGCTACTCAACTCGTACTTGTGGCAAATGATGTGGCGTGACCGATTCTTCCGAAATCCATTTTTTACTTTGTGACCATATAGCGCAACAATTCTAATAAATTTACTTTCAATCTAATATTTTAACCCTTTAAGGACGATTGGTACAAATTGGTAACGTTTCAAATACACGCATTCATAACTTAACCCTACAAAAAATTCAGGGCTTAAAGGGTTAACATGTTATGATTTACTTTTTCTGCCTTTACTTTATTAAAGCGAACATTTTTTATCGTACTCCTTATCCTAAATATTGGGAAGCAATATGTTAAAGTGATTAACACTGGGAAGCAATATGTTAAAGTGTTCCCAACGTTTTCTCCCAGCGTAATACCGTCTTGTTTGGTGGTGCAGCCTTATTGAATCTTATGTTGAAATCATTCTAGATATCATGCATCGTTTTGCCAGTATGTGACCTTTCATGAACCCATATGCTTATCACTATCCTTTCCTCCAGAGTGTAAATGGACTGGTCTGCCATTGTTCACACAACTTTAATTACCTGGAAAAGAAATAAAAAAGTTAAGAATCACATCTAAATTCAATTAATCACACAAAAATAAAATTGGTATTACAATATGTACATTTTGTAGGGGGTGACGGGACTTTTCGGACATCCTGTAAAGCCACGCTTCTCAAACTAGGGGTCGCGTAAATATTATTGGGGGTAGCAGAAACATTTGAAAATATTATTTTTTCATAAATATACAGTGTTAGTACCTATTGCTTTTATGACATTGAGTGAAGGGTCGCGAAAAAATTTGTCTGATCCAAAGTGGTCGCAAGTAAAAAAAAAGTTTGAGAAGCCCTGCTGTAAAGTATAGATAAATAAAACAAATCAAATATTTGTTATTTCGTTATTTCGTTATTCGTAATTTGTAAATTCTATTTTATGTACTTTAAGCTAAAACTAATTAAATTACTTATACGTAACAATATAAAATGTTGTCACTCAAACAAAATTTCTAGTAAGTGTAGCCTACCTTACTTTCTTCAAGAATATATCAACCTAATATAATTTTTGGAGCAAGTGTAGTTTACGTCCCCTGACACAAAAGGGGACACAAACTACACTAGGTCAAAGTTGGGGAACGTAAACTACACTAGGATCTTTAAGAGACATTGGTACTTTTGCATTATCCTCCCAACACTAATTTTTTTTTATAACGGCTAACGCCTGCGGCGGGCTGTTTTTACCGTAACCTAACTTAACCAAACCTAACCTAACCTAACCTAATACCAACACTAATTTTTTTTATAATGGAAGGAAAATAAAGTACCATAACCAAAACCAAACCAACATTATATAAAAAAATTAGTGTTGGGAGGATAATGCAAAAAGAACAGAGACATTTTTTAAATGAATCTATCAAATAAAACGTTAAAACTAACGAAAAATATATATATATATATATATATATATATATATATAAATTGACGATTGGTTAGGTTAAGTCGTAAATTTTCGTTAGTTTTAACGAAAATATCACAACTTAACCTAACCAATCGTCAAGGGCGTACAGTTGACCTAACCTGGCATTCAGTTAACCTACATTAAATATATAAAGAAAATGAAAGGATGCAAAAAGGAGCTACTCAACTCGTACTTGTGGCAAATGATGTGGCGTGACCGATTCTTCCGAAATCCATTTTTTACTTTGTGTGACCATATAGCGCAACAATTCTAATAAATTTACTTTCAATCTAATATTTTAACCCTTTAAGGACGATTGGTACAAATTGGTAACGTTTCAAATACACGCATTCATAACTTAACCCTACAAAAAATTCAGGGCTTAAAGGGTTAACATGTTATGATTTACTTTTTCTGCCTTTACTTTATTAAAGCGAACATTTTTTATCGTACTCCTTATCCTAAATATTGGGAAGCAATATGTTAAAGTGATTAACACTGGGAAGCAATATGTTAAAGTGTTCCCAACGTTTTCTCCCAGCGTAATACCGTCTTGTTTGGTGGTGCAGCCTTATTGAATCTTATGTTGAAATCATTCTAGATATCATGCATCGTTTTGCCAGTATGTGACCTTTCATGAACCCATATGCTTATCACTATCCTTTCCTCCAGAGTGTAAATGGACTGGTCTGCCATTGTTCACACAACTTTAATTACCTGGAAAAGAAATAAAAAAGTTAAGAATCACATCTAAATTCAATTAATCACACAAAAATAAAATTGGTATTACAATATGTACATTTTGTAGGGGGTGACGGGACTTTTCGGACATCCTGTAAAGCCACGCTTCTCAAACTAGGGGTCGCGTAAATATTATTGGGGGTAGCAGAAACATTTGAAAATATTATTTTTTTCATAAATATACAGTGTTAGTACCTATTGCTTTTATGACATTGAGTGAAGGGTCGCGAAAAAATTTGTCTGATCCAAAGTGGTCGCAAGTAAAAAAAAAGTTTGAGAAGCCCTGCTGTAAAGTATAGATAAATAAAACAAATCAAATATTTGTTATTTCGTTATTTCGTTATTCGTAATTTGTAAATTCTATTTTATGTACTTTAAGCTAAAACTAATTAAATTACTTATACGTAACAATATAAAATGTTGTCACTCAAACAAAATTTCTAGTAAGTGTAGCCTACCTTACTTTCTTCAAGAATATATCAACCTAATATAATTTTGGAGCAAGTGTAGTTTACGTCCCCCTGACACAAAAGGGGACACAAACTACACTAGGTCAAAGTTGGGGAACGTAAACTACACTAGGATCTTTAAGAGACATTGGTACTTTTGCATTATCCTCCCAACACTAATTTTTTTTTATAACGGCTAACGCCTGCGCGGGCTGTTTTTTACCGTAACCTAACTTAACCAAACCTAACCTAACCTAACCTAATACCAACACTAATTTTTTTTATAATGGAAGGAAAATAAAGTACCATAACCAAAACCAAACCAACATTATATAAAAAAATTAGTGTTGGGAGGATAATGCAAAAAGAACAGAGACATTTTTTAAATGAATCTATCAAATAAAACGTTAAAACTAACGAAAATATATATATATATATATATATATATATATATATATATATATATATATAAATTGACGATTGGTTAGGTTAAGTCGTAATATTTTCGTTAGTTTTAACGTTTTATTTGGTTAGATATACGCGGACAAAGTTGGGGAACGCAAACTACACTAGGATAATGTAGGGGAACGTAAACTACACTAGGATAATGTAGGGGAACGTAAACTACACTAGAATAATGTAGAGGAACGTAAACTACACTAGGCACCACAGGGGGACGTAAACTACACTTGCTCCTAATTTTTTTATATATATCCTTAATCTATATTAATATAAAGCAATATGTGCATTCTTAAACTGTATTAATATAAAGCACTTTACCAAGCATATAAGTTATTCCTTTTCAACTTTCCATAACAATTGTAATAGGCCATTTGATCGTTTTTGTTCAAGTTTTACTCCAAGCAAACTATCATACATTTTCAGGCTCACATTCTGAATCTGCATTTACATTCCTTAAGAATTATAGATTTATAAAAATGTATTAGTTGTATGTATTATTTTGAGAAATACATACATGAAACGTATAGGACAATGCACAAACACTCAATCTCCCTTCATGTGCACCTCACTAACTTTAATTTCACGTTTACTCCCCTCAAGCACCCCTAATACTATTTGGGAAAATTCTTGCCCAACTGAGGTTTCATAGGCGGATTCAGAGGGGAGGGGCAGTGGGCTGAATTGAAGCAACAGGGCTTAATTTGGAGGCCCCATACATCCTGCTTAAATGAACTTAGGTAAAACGTTTGAATGCTTATGTCCACGTTGCTTCAATTAAGCCTCCTGCCCCCCCCACTCTGGATCCGCCTGTGTCCGGTTTAAGACAATGCAAAAAAATGACGCAACTATTCTCCAACTACTTCATGTAAAAAAGTACCAGACATACAGTCTGCTATGTTCACTTCATTCAGTTTGTGATCAACCATACTTTCATAGTAGGCATACTCCGTCTTTTAAATTCAAATTTATAAATTCAGTAGGATAATATATTACATTACCATTATCCTCAACCGGAGAATTTCTTCTTAAATAATGTACATCATTAACTCGATTCACAGGAGTTATTACCTGAACATCCTTTTTCAAAGAAACTTCTTTGTAAACTTTTTTCAATTTTTCAATTTCGGTTTAACAAGTCTCGTCAAATTTTTCCATTTTATCGTTCACAGACCAACTGTAACACTAATTTTTTTTCCTACCAAGCTCTTCATAATCCCTATCAACTCTCTATTTTGCTTCTTTACTAGTAGCTTCATAATCTCTGTCAACCCTGGATTTTTTTTCCTTACCAGCAGATTGATAATCCCTATCAACAATAGATTTTTGTTTTGCAGTCCCATTGCAACACGAAACATTCTCGCGATACGGCGATTCCGAATTACTTTGGGTAAATTACTTGTTTCAAATACTAAATCACAAGTGGCAAAAACTTCTCAAACCGCATTATTTTCCGAAACAACTTTATAATGGGCAAAAACTTCCCTGAACGTATTATTTTCTGAAACATCGTTAAAGGGGACAAAAACTTTCCTAACTGCATTATTTTCCGAAACAACTTTCGGGGCAACATCCTCCCAAAATTCAATAATTTTCTGACAAGGGGTAAATCTATCGGTGCTGGTTAAGTGTGCGGTCTACCTACGATTGGTTAGGTTTAATCATGATATTTTCGTTAAAACTAACGAAAATATCATGACTAAACCTAACCAATCGTCAAGGGCGATTGACAATGGGATGTAAACAAACAATTAGTAAACAAGATAAGAAGCTATAATTAAAAGGTAGACCGCCGAATCGTAGGTAGACCGCACACTTAACCAGCACCAATCTATCTCTAATCCCAAAACGCGGGTTAAAACCTTCTCAAATTCCCAAAGGAATATTTTTTACTTTCCTCTTAAATTTGTCTTTTTGTTTATTCCCAACATCAGTATCGATAGCAGGATCTCGCGTTTCAGCCGCACCACACGAAATTACATTACTAAAATCACTATTTCTTTTTACATTTTCATCACGTAAAATAAAATTCAGAACGATCCAATATGAATATCTTTCGTATAACCATAATCATCATCAAAAATTAAGTATTCCTTACATAAAATATAATTTTTAAGTCCATTTTCAGTATATATTACGTGTGTATTATTATTATTATACAATTTATACTCATTGCATAGCTTATAAGAAACAGAATCATGCATCCTGATAATTTGTCTCAGAACACTTTTACGCTCATGTTCTATATATATATATATATATATATATGTCTTGTCTGCATTATTTTCATCTTACTTACGTACATGCATCACAGAATTGCAGATTTCCACATCAGAATTAGCATAACAAAATTGATAATTCATTTAACTTTCTATATTTTCAATGCACACATACTACTGCATCGTAAATTTCTACTTCAGAATCAGCATAACATAATTCATCATATTCGTTCTCATCTACTCTCTCCTGAAGGGATATGCGTGTTTAAGATTTCTTTCTATCACTAACAACAATTAATTCAGAGGAAAGTGTAACAATTTCTACCTCTGAATTAACGTAACTTAATTCATTTTCTACATCAGACTCAGACGCGGACTGAGGAAATATACTGTAAGACATACAATTTCGAAACAAAATTCAAATCTCTCTCGAACTAATTCGTATGGACATAATCGTTCGGTTTTATTTCAAGAGTTAATTTTTTTTTCTCTCATATTTCATTACTTTAGTCAAATTTAACAACTTCAAGAGAGTACTTAAAATAGCAAAAACAAATTTTACACAACATTTAATGCAAGTCCCACAGAAATTAATGACAAGAGCTATCGATTGGAATCAGTAATGTAAATATTCTCTTTTTTTATTATGATAATTTTTTTTATATAAAGCAGGAACTTTTTTTTTTATTTAATCTGATGTAAATTTATTTAATTTTAATTTTTTATTCCTCTCCGGAATGTTTCTTTCATGCGTGTACTGTAAAAGTACTCGAACTCAAACACATTTTAGTTTTGCGAATTTCTGCTCACCTTATCTCTTAAGTATTGTAGTTGATTTCCCTCAGTCGTCGTGTCGTTGTCAGTTGTTCCAGTACTAATAGCCATGTAGTGGTTAACTGCTTCCAATGCTAGTAGTCGTGTAGTGGTTAACTGCTTCCAATGCTAGTAGTCGTGTAGTCGTTAACTGTTTCCAATGCTATTAGTCGTGTAGCCAACTCCCACGCGTGAAGATAAATTCGATGTTCTCGTACCCTTCGTATTACCAGAACGTTGTCGTTCCTCAGTGTTTTCTTCTTTTCTTCAGCGACAATTCTTCGTAAAATCTGTTCAATCACCAAATTTTCTTTGGGCGAATACGTAAATCTTTCTTCATTAAATTGTTTCTATTCTTCGTGTTTTTCTATTCGTTGTTTTTCTTGTAAATTATCTTTCTTCTTTCTTCTTTCTTCAACGTAACAACCCCTTCCCCTCAAACGGTGGAATACCCGAATAACAAAAACGTAACTGGGACACACCTGACACCATTATTGTATTATGAAATAAAATGTCGTTGTGATAGTGTTTTTATCTGGGTGTGGTTTTCTTTACCACACGATTTATTGTAATCAAGGGGGTCTTCTTTTCCGGGCTGTAGATTCGTATCTCTTCCCAGTCGTATTACCCGAGTGGTAAATTATCTTTCTTACGGGGTTAAGGGTTTAAATGACTCGGTAGATTTGCTATGTACATTAAGTTTTATTTAAATAGTATAGTAAATCTGATTGACAAGTAGGCCAATTTCCTCGGCCTCGGCGCTGAGCCCTGCGCTGGTATCTGTCTTCTGTCTTGCGCTTAGACTTCTTAAAAGACAAATCATAGAATGGTGGATGGTACTTGAAAGAGAGAAATATTTAATATGTAAACAGGTTGTTAAAGAGGAAAGTGCGTATTAGTCATCATTTGCATTTACAATAACTTTGGGTTTTTTTCTGCTGGATCGTCTTTATATAACAATCATAACTATGAAGCGATGTTTTATTTTTAATTAAGAGCCTAGTAACGCCTAAAGCTTAAGGGCCAAATTAAAAAAAATAATGGTTAAATTTTCAAATTATTTATTTTATATTATAAGGAATTATTCATTCATTCAAGACAGGCCAGAAGCGACGCCTATTTTTGTAAGTAATAAGTGTAAAGTAAACATGATTTATATATATATATATATATATATATATATATATATATATATATATATATATATATATATATATATATATATATATATATATATATATAAGACTTGGATCACCCTGAGATTTTTAAGTTTACCTGATAAAGTCAAATAAAACCCTGCTTTTGAAAAGTAACAACATTCTGCTGACACATCCAGTAATTCCCTGAGGCCGCGTTTCCCGAATCCGCACAGACCCGCACAGAAACAGATTTTTTCCATCGGATTCTGACGGAAAAATTCTGTCCATGTGAGAAATTTAAATTAACTGATTTCCGGGAATGCCATTTCCACCAACTCCTACTGACACCTGACACACGCAGACATGCACTGAATGGCGCTTGCCCGTTTTTTTTTGTTTTTTTTGCGGAGGTTTCGTCCGTGTGCGGAAAAGATGGACGGCGAAAAGATTATCACTGTTGTGTAGAAGAGAAGTGCTCTGTATGATAAAAGCGATTCCAAATGCAGAAAATGGGATGCTGTTCACACGTTATAGATGGACTGGGTTTCAGAACTGGATACTGAAAGTAAGGGAAGCAAAAAGCGTTCATGATTATATGATAGTTTCGCTCGCTTATTTCTCGTACAAATGCTACGAGCTTCATTTTGCCAGGGCAAAGAACCAACTGGTCATCTAAAATATGCCATAAAACTCTCTCTGATTTCCATTTTCGAACTTGCCAGTCTGTAGATGTTCAATAACAGCGTCTTGTTTGGTGGTGTGACACCTATCAACCGTGGTAAAAAATTTTGATGTAAAGTCCTCTCTTAAAAATGTTGATGAAAATAAATACATGTAAAGTCCTCTTATTGTTGATGGCACGAAATAAAAAAATAAAAGATTCATACAGATATAGTTGTGCTTTTGTTAGCTTACCTCAGCTTACCTTAGCTTACCTTAGACATTCTTCTGCAGATATACGTTCACAATAGTTCATCGTCTGTCTATGTAGTTCAGTAGAGCATTGATGGAGCAAAAGTCAGAAGATCGTTGACTTCATACGAAGGTAGTCCACACACACACGTCTCATTGTCTTCTTGAATTTGATATAATAGGTGATGATATTCTCCCAGAAGAGTTCTTAGCTTAATAGGGTGGACCCAATGCCAATGTTGACGTTTCACACCTTTGAACCTTTTTTCTCCACCATCACCACCACAGAAAAGAACAATTTTTTTCTTGCGTTTTGACGGAGACATACCAACAAAAGCTTTTCCTTCTACTACACATGGGTAAGTGATTCCTTCTGCCACACATGGGTAAGTGATTCCTTCTACCACACATGGGTAAGTGATTCTACCACTGGAATCTGCAATTGCGGTAGTACGACTGGAGGAAATTTGTTACTTTCCGAATCTGTTAGAAACAGTCCGTGTCTGTGCGGCTCTGTGCGGAGTCGGTGGAAACGTAGCCTAATTCAAGAGAAACCTGAAGCGAGTCGTACATGCCAGAAAACCATCAAACATTATGCAGTTAAAGGGATTTTCCACAGAAGATTGGTAAAAATCTCTCGAACACGATATCAATATCTAATTCATGATTACAGGAAATGTCTTCTTGCTGTTATTGCATCAAAGGGAGGGACTACCGGGTATTGATTTGAAAGATTCACTTACATTTGCGCACGTACCGTGTTTGGAAAACGCTGGTTTGCCTATTTTCCTACGCTACCTTTAATAAACTCCTTTGTTAGATATAAGTACATTGAATACTATTAACGTTAAATATTTCTTTCTTTTCAAATGTTCCGTGCGATGATTCCTCATTTCCCGGAGGTTAAGCTTGTTGCCGTTCTTCTTTATAAGATAACTTTTATTTCAACCACAGATACTGGTTAAATATGCATTAGTGGTTAGGCTTCACTTACTTTTTCACATAACTAATTGTGGAAAGTGATTCAACTCTCTCTCTCTCTTTTGTATATATATATATACTGTATACATTTTTACTAGTTGATAAAATTATTGCATAATGCTAAAAATAATATTTGAATGTAGAAAATTCAAGCAGAAAAACAGAAAAAAATATTAAAATATGGAATATCGCATTGTCAAGTATAAATTTAAGTATGAGCTCAGCTTTCAATTCTCTGGATTAGTCTGAGCTGTGGACACAGAATCGCAGCGAGGGAA
Organism: Bathynomus jamesi; assembly: GCA_023014485.1. NCBI lineage: Eukaryota > Metazoa > Arthropoda > Malacostraca > Isopoda > Cirolanidae > Bathynomus > Bathynomus jamesi. The sequence continues at coordinate 46,709 of JAJOZX010000059.1, forward strand.
CTCAAAACAATACGAATGATAAACAAATTTATGGTGGCGAACACCCAAAAAGGTTAAAATATTCAATAAATGTTTTGTTATAAAACGTATAGCAACTGTAATATATATACATATATATGTATACACTTTTGGTTTGCTTCCGTCCGAATTGTTTATTCTGACGAAAGTCAAGTTTTTCACTCCACCTTAGACCTACAGTTTAACGTGGAATCCGAACCACACCCCACCAGCAGCACAGCGTCCTAACCACTAGGCTACCCACTTATCTACCAACCACTTTCTTTATTGTGTGGAAGGATGAACAGCTGGGTTTCGCTGCGCGCCGGCTGCCGTCACCGGATCTCGATCCAGGGGCCGATGGATTCGTAGTCAACGACGCTAACCACTACACCACCGAGGCTCATTATATATATATATATTTTACGGACCTAATTTATAAGTTTGTAAGCAGTAAGGCTCGTCATAATCCTCCGTACCTATAATTCTCATACCATCTCTTACTGTAGTTTATATTTTTAGCAAATTCGTTGAAGAACATTTAATAAAAAAAGTAAATCCAAACTGGATATAAATCGTTTTGCAAATTAGGAATTACTCGTATATTCGAATTCTTTTTTGTATAGCATAACTTTGTGAAGCTAATCTTCGTTTCACTCTTTTTCCAGTTTTTTCCAGTTTTTGAAATGTATTTGTTCCTCCTCAAGAAAGTTTTTTTTTCAAGGCAATTCTTGAGTAAGGCGACGTTATTACTTTAATTGTAGATATTTCGAGCTCTCGGCCGTAGAGAGAGAGAGAGAGAGAGAGAGAGAGAGAGAGAGAGAGAGAGAGAGAGTTGACAAATGTAAATAGACATCTTTGAATAAATAATAAATTAATTATAAATAATAAATTAATTTTTTTAAAAATAATAAATTAATTGAATTACTATATTTAAAATGGTGTTCTGTTTCCCTTTGCATTTAATGATTTACTAAAATTAGTTGACTTTTATAATCAAATCAAAAAATTATGGGAAAAAAAAGATGTCTATTTACTTTTTTCAACCCTCTCTATATTTCAGACATAAACAGCGACATATATATATATATATATATATATATATATATATATATATATATATATATATATATTAGTATTTAGGACGAAGGACTATAAACATTATCTGCAGGTGCGCTAATTACAGAAATATGATGAAGATAATTGTGATTTAACATTAATACGATTTTTTTATGAGTCCAAAGGAGTGATTTATTTTGCCACTTGAATACATGTAAAAGAAAATTGCCATTTTTAGATCGTAACAATGTTTTTGTTTTAAATTTTTAAAAATATTTAAATATTATCACTTGGTATCTCTTTTTGTGTCAGTTTATGGTGGTCATGAATTTTGCTTAAGTGAAGTGAATTATGTATAATCTTTGTAAAAGGCGGTACATCCAATTTTCAGACAATCGAATTGGTATAGGGCCTACATAATTCTTTTATACTGCTCATCTGCCTTTTTCTATGTGAAGATTGTAAAGACAATTTTTTTTTTAGTTAAAATAGTTCTTCATTATTATGTTTGATGGTTTAATAGGATTTAAAAAAAAATGTTTGTAATTTGATTTCCTCCTTTTTAGTGCATCCATGTCTCAGATTTACATTTATTAGCACAATTTTAATGGTCCTTTCAACTACAGCTCAATTTCGATAATCCGGCACCCTTGGGACCAAGCAGTTGCCGGATTACGGAATTTTCCGGATTTTGGAATGTACATATTTTTTTTCTGTATAATGGTTAGCGTACGGTTCTTCCTTTAACACCACGAGCACCACTACACTCATCATTGAACCTTGAATTCTTCTTGGAAGACATTTTAAGCACAAAGAATGGGCAAAGAGCGGGCAAAAGCATGCGACTGCCACAAGTAAACAAAGAAAAAGGCTGGCGGGTGCGGGCGTGGGCTACGGCAGCACCGGAACAACAATGTGGCGAGAGAAAACAAAGTCTTAACAAACTGTCACCATACTGTCAAACTGGAGTGCATTTTGAGTTGAATTTATCGCCTGTATATACTTATGCAGCTCGACACCTTTGTTCAGAGCATTCAACAGAAACTGTATACGTTATAGATTGCAAAAGTATTATGAATCAAAATGCATTGTCGATATGTTTTGTGTATTTTATATATTTTTTTAACTCCTTTTCAAATTTTGTAACGTTATCGACGATACGGATAAAGTAAATGTTGTCTATCGTTGAGACACTGTATTTTTTGTCTTCTGATCTCATTAAGGAAAGCAGTTAGCCCACCAATATATACTTTAAAGAGCAAAGGAGGATAAAACTCAACCTTGTCTTACCCCGCAAGGAAATCTGAAACAATCTAAAATAAATAAATAAAAACCATTAAATTGTTGGTGTTTGGACAAGTGCACCAAATCTTCCCAAAATGGTAAATTCCATTGTTTTTACCTTACTGATAAAACATTGCAATTAACTCTATTAAATGCCTTGCTACAGATCGGAAACACATTACTTTCGATATACAGGGGGATGACAAAAGTAAAGAGACACCACGATGATTGTCCTAAGAACAAATGTCAGAACGTGTCAGCTTTACATAATGAAAAGGGGAAGATTCTAAATATATTGATCAATGACCTTTATTATTTTTTTACTTTTATTACCAAATGTAAACTGTGGAAAAACCGAAGGTGGTCTATTATTTTTGTCAACCCTCTGTATAGTTATTGACAATTTCTTCAGAAAATAAATGTAAAAATAAAAAATAATATATAAATATATACACACAGGGTGTTTCAGGAGGAAAGGTTAATACTTCGGGAGGTGATAGTATCGGTCATTGTGAGGAAAAAAACTTCATATGAACATGTATCTAATTCTGAATGGTTACGGAGATAGAGCTGTTTGAATCTGATGCGCGCGCAGCTCTTCCTCCCCCTTCCCTCCCCTAAACCTTGAACCATGTAAACTGTAATGTAAGCATGTAACATAAGCCAATCGACAGCTGACTGTTGTGACTGATACCATTCAAAATGCCAATGTTTAAACATTAAATGTTAGAAACAGTAATTGGTTTCTCTTTCTTGAGTACCATTAACAATGCTTTATTTGAGGATTCAAACAGCTGTATCTCCGTAACCATTCAGAATTAGACACGTTCATATGAACTTTTTTTTCTCACAATGACCGATACTATCACCTCCCGAAGTATTGATCTTACTCCTGAAACACCCTGTAGTATATATATAATATATATATATAATATAATAACCTTACAACCTTACAAAGGTCCGCGTGATGATTTCTCATTTCGCGAAGGTCAAGCTTGTCGCCCTCTCTCTCTTTATATATATATATATATATATATTATATATATATATATATTATATCTATATATATATATATATATATATATATATATATCCTTGGAATAATTTTTCTTTTTCTTTGTGGGTTTGCATTATTCATTCATTTCACGTGTTTAATTATATTATATATATATATATATACTGTATATATATATATATATATATAATACTGAAATATTTTATTGCACGTGTGATTTCATTCCATTTTAGTTCATTTCTGTTTTAGAAATGGAATTTGGTCGAGTTCCTTTTGGACGACAACAAAATATTTCCATTTCCGGTTGTCTCTTCCCAAAGATATTTCATGTCCTCCTTCCACTATTTCGTAAAGAGAAATGAGGCGAATGACCCTGAAAGTCCTTCGAAGGATTAATAACAGAATATTTTTTCAAGGAAGCTACGAAATTGAAAGCCTTATTGCGAACAATCCTTTGAACGTCGAAACTAAATGCACGAAATTCCTCACTGTAAGCCTTTTCCTCTTAAAATTCACAAGAAATGAAGATGACGCGAACATTGTGAGACGCCAGAGAGGACATTGATCACATTTTAAATGGAATATGTAATTTCTGTCAATATTTTGCATTACAATTATCATTCTTGCTGTACAGTTACATCAAATGAATAGAATTCCCGAATTCACTTTGTTTCTTTGACAGAACACGAGGTAGAGACAAAAAATATTATAGTCCTTATATGTAACTTAAATTATAAAGACTAGCTAAACATGGCCCTACGGGCCCATTTAGCTAGACCTGCGGTGCTGGGTCTTCGGGTCCAGTAATTGGGGGAGCTGTAGCGCAGACTGTAGCAACAAAATTTTATTTTTTATTTTTTATTATTACGAGCGGCAAATGTGAAGCTGAAGATTTTCATAATTGAACCCCCAGTAATTGAGGGGCCGCAAACCCTCGAATTACTGTCGGTTCAATTATTTGGTCAATAAAACTATAGAAAAAAACGGTCATGAAAATCTTGAACTTCATATTGTGTCAAGATTTGTGAAGCTTAAGATTTTCATGGCTGTATTCTTATCTATAGTTTTATCGTGGTGCTGAGGCCTTCACCCAGTAATTGGTGAGGGCTGGTCACATATATTTTCATTCATTACTCATCACCCCTGGGCCCTATCCATCATACGAAATTTGGTCGAATTTTCGAAATCGGTTCAGAAATTGTAAAAGTTTTATCTGCGGACAGACGGCCAAACATCCAGTGACTTATACAGGGTGATTCACTCGTTGATAGCCCCAGAATATCGTATTAGCGATACTCTGTGGCTACTAGCGAGTGAATCACCCTATAGTAAGATTCATAAAACATATGCTGTACACTATACTGTTTAGAAGTCTAAGTCTATGACCTCCAATCTTTCAAACGCAGTGTGTCCAGGCACGGCGGAACCCCTGGACCTTTATTTTGGCTCTCTTCTTCTTCTATGGACGGAGGGCGTTTCTGCGGGCATTCGCCCTTGGCCCCTCCTTCCTGCATAAAAAAAGTACAATGTATTGCGTGATGAGTATTGTAATTTACCAATAAATGTTGTCAGAAATGAAGTGCCGAAAAGGCATATAAATACATTTATAATTGATATTTATCCTTTTAGGCAAGAGCCTGAGGGCAATTTCCTCATATTGTACGTGATTCCTTTAAGAATTTTTAAAGGAAATTTTTAACTTTGTCTCGTAAGACATTTTTTAATTAAAGATATAAGGATCATTGTTTAAAAGACTAAACTATTAATTCTATTTAACTTATGCGGCGCCTTATGCCTTAATTCCCTTATGCCTTAATGCCTTCATGCCTTAATTCCCGGAATCCCTAATTTCAATGATTGTCACTACTTTTGTTGGTTTTAATCCCATTTGTGAGATTTGATGAAGGAAAGAGGTACTTTCTATTCTCATCCTGGCTTATGCCTGTCATGCATGATGTAAATATTGAGCAAGGAAGTTGGGTAAGGAATCTGTCAAGTTGATTTTTAATTTTTCACTGAATAATTTGTAGATTAGGTAAGCAGTTCCTTCGGTAGGATACTGAATAGGCCACTTTCCATCTTCGTTCTGAAGGCTGCTTCTTTTGTTGCCATAACAACGATGCAAAATTTTTCTATACAGTTAAGCAAAGAATTTTTATTTCTCAGAATTAAAGGCTGATATTTCAAATATCTTCAGGTTATTATTATCATACTAGCTAAAGTGGGCCCTACGGGCCCATTTAGCTACGCCCGTGGTGCTGGGGCCTTTGGCCTCAGTAATTGGGGAGCCGCAGGCCCCCCCAGTTACCGGGTAGTCAATTATTCAGTCAATAAAACTATAGAAAAGAATGCAGCCATAAAAATCTTAAGCTTCACAAATCTTGATACAATGTTTATTCTGTAATGGTTGCAGCACCAGTATGAAAGTGCATAAAAAGAACTCATTTGGTAAATTTTTGAACTTAGCCGCAGATTAAATTTCGGCTCAAAGCTGAACGCAAAGCAAATATTTTTTACACTTTTTAAAATTATAATTAAAAGTAGAATTCATTACGCCTTTTTCTAATGCATTAAAATACAAATATCGCCCATATATATCAAGAATCTTCTTCTCTTTTCGAGCGTGACAGACTGACAGACATTCCTGGGTGTTTATAGTATTAATTCTTCATAGTACTTTTTCAGTGAATATATTATAATTTCAGAGATTTCACAGGTGTGATTAAGTAATCTTTGTGATTACTTAATCACACCTGTGATTAAGTGTGGTTAATCACAGCACATAGTTACAAACCCTAGCACATAGTCAGAGTTACGATGATCCTAACTTTGACCTCGTTGGTCATGTTAAAAAAAAAAAACTTTCTCGAGAGCGTTCGATTCATGTAAGTTGAGGTTAAATATTTACATTCGATATTATTATTTTATTGTTTAAAATTCAGTCTATTACATATATTGTCGGATTAATTGTCATGGCTCCAGTGACGCCACGGCTTCGGGCCCTGACGTAGGTGGCCCATTCAACTTATCTAATAAAATACTTGTACCCTAGCACATATACATAATTATATATATATAATATATATATATATACCGGTATATATATATATATATAATATATATATATATATATATATATAGAAAGAGAGAGCAATTGGGCCTGTTCGTCTGATCCAACAGTTACAGAATTTATGCCTTCATTTTGGGCTGTAGCGCAAAGTATTCCGTACTAGCATGAGGATATTCTGAACTAAAAATTCTATAATTTTAACGATTTACCTTCCCGCTTGTGTGAAACGTTGGGTTGTTGTTGTTGTTGTTGTTTAGCCGATCAGCCCACCCTGATCGAGCAAGCCGGCGGCACGCAGCTAACCGATCGCCCTTTCCGGAGTGGACCAGAGGTTCAGCGCACTCGTGATGTTGTGTTGTGTTCGTTGTTGTGCTAGAGCGGTACAGTCCGTCATAATGTGTTCAATTGTTTGTGGTGTGTCTTGGCACAGGTGGCAGGTGTCGTCTATGGAGTTGTCTAGTCTGTGTTTATATGTCCATAAGTTGGGGTGATGTCCACATCGGAATCGTGCTAAGTTAACTCGATCCGATCTGCTCAGGCTGATCTCTGACCTGTTAATGGGCGGCGGCTTCGCACCTAGGACCGCATTCGGACCGAGTCGTGTCAGTGCTTTGTGGGTTAGGTGTGAGTGTATGTGTTTTCTGTACTGTGTGATGTCTGTGGGGAGTGGTATGGAATGGAGTATTTGGTTATAATGTCTCTCTGGTGTTACCTTAATGGTGCGAGGTGTTGGTGCATGATTGTACATGTAGTGGCAAGGGTGTTGTGGGTTAGTTGTCGCTGCTGCCATGAATTGTGTTCCCCTCATGTCTAAATGTTCCCTAACTTTTAGTATTTTTGTTTCTGTGTGCAGGTGTTCTATTGGTGTTGTTTGAGTGCATCCTGTAATGATACGAAGTGCGTTGTTTTGTATTGTTTGTAAGGTGTTTATGTGTGTTTGAGATAATGGGTGCCCAGCATGGGCTAGCATAGTCCATAACTGAGCGAATATATTGTTTGTAGATGAGTGATGTTGTTTCCTGCTGGTGTCCAAAGTTTGTGCCTGTTAGTACCCTAAGCGTGTTAAGTCTTGACGTACATTTGTTTTTAATGTCCTGAATGTGTTTGCAAAAGATAATGATGTGTTGTATGTGACACCTAGTATTTTGGTTCTGTGAGTGTGTGGAATGTTGATGTTGTTTAGTGTAAGTTGTGGAATTACCTGGTGTTCTTTTGTGTTGCTTGTAAGCAAGGTGATGGTTGATTTTGTGGGCGCTACTTTGAGTCTATTGTGTGTGAGCCAGTCTTGTATACTGTTTATGTATGTTTGTAGGTTATTTGTAGCGGTGTCGATGTTGTTGTGGGTGGATGTTGGAGTGATATCATCTGCATATGATGATAAGGTAAGCTTGTTATCTATGGGTGTTGGAATGTCATGCATGTATAAGTTGAAGAGTGTTGGTGAGAGAACAGAGCCTTGAGGGACCCCGTTCGGAAAAAGCTTGTTTTTGGATGACTTGCCATTAAATGTGACATGTGAGTATCTTCCTGAGAGATAGTTGCTCAGCCACCTTTTGGTGTTATTGTGCATGTTTGTGTTGAGTATTTTGTTTATGAGAGGGAAGCGTGGGACAGCATCAAATGCTTTACTAATGTCTATTGTTGCTAATAGTGTACGTTGAGCTGGTCTTCTAGAGTTGATGCCATCCATGATGTGCTGCGTCAGGTTAGTGAGTAATGTCGTGGTTGAGTGGTGAGGTCTGAATCCATGTTGAGTAGGCGATAGTGGTATGTGTGGGTTGGTGATTTGTAAGATTAGTCTTTCTGTTACTTTGGAAGGTGTGCATAGTAAAGTAATGGGTCTATAGGAAGCTGGTTCTGTTGGATTTTTGTTTGGTTTGAGTAGTGTAATAATTTTACCTTGTTTCCATATGTCAGGAATAATACAGTGTTGGTATGAATATGTGCTGATATTGTGAGAGCTTGTATTCCTTGTGGGCCCAAGTGTTTAAGGTGTATGTTAGATATGTTGTCTGGTCCAGTAGCCTTCGAATTTTTAATGTTTTTGATGATCTTGGTGGTCTGGTCTGTATTGAAGGGTGTAATGGTCGTGTCGAGTCTGTAGGTTTTCTTGTGTCTGGCTGTTTGTTTGTCTGCGTGTTTCTGGTTGTTGTCTCTGTTTAAGTGACTTATCTTTGCGTAGTGATTAACTAGAATGTTAGCTTGTTGTGTGTATGTTGGGATATTATTTTGGCTGCGACAGATAGCCGCGTGTGAGGTGTGAATGCCGCTGTTAGAGTGGGTAATGCTGTTTATAGTCTTGTATAGCCTGTATGTATCTGTGGAGTGGTTTAGTGTTGTTATGAATTCCCTGAATGTTTCTGTTTGTTTTTCTTTGAGTTTGTTGTTTATTTCTGTGTTGAGCTGTTGTATCTGCTGCTTTATGGCTTCTGTGTGTGGTGTTTGTGTGTTATGTTTGAGGTTGTTACGTTGCCTTATGAGGTGGGCTATTTCTCTAGTGTAATTTGGGTTGTATTTCCTAATGTTGCCCTTGGGTATGTATTTGTTTGCATTATTGATAATCTGATTAAATGTCTTGAGTGTTGTATCGATGTTTATGATGGGTGTGCTGTTTAATGTGGTGAATTGTTCCTCAGTCTGTATTTTGAACTGTTCCCAATCAGCTTTCTTGTAATTTCTGTAAGTGTGCCTAAGGCTGTTGGGGCAGAGTGTAGAATGTGTTGTAATGATGATGGGCAGGTGGTCTGATGACAGTTGTTTTTCTGTTCTCCATTGTGTATGTGTTGCTAGTGAGGGGGAACAGAACGTTATGTCTGGGGAGGAGTTTGAGTATCCTGCTTGATGTGGTATGTGTGTATGTTCTTCTGTATTGTTAAGAATGAAGAGGCTGTTTAGTTGTGTGGCTATGTTGGCGCCTCTGTGTGTTGTTTTGGTTGTGCAGGTACCAACTAGTGTCTTTGGCGTTGAAGTCTCCTCCTAAGATGACATTAGTGAGAGAGCAAGATTGTGTAACTGTGGATTGTAATTGGCTGGCACCTGAGGTGAACTATCTGGTGGGATGTAAATGTTGATTAGTGTGGTGTTGTGTTTTGCGCGTGTTTTAATGTTAACTGCCTGTATTTCTATCGTGTTATCTGCTTGGATTGTGTTTGTAATGTTTTGGGTAGCATCAGTGTAGCTAATGCTTTTACGTATGTAAGTGATGAGTCCACCCCCGTTACTTCCAGTACGATCTTGACGGATCGCCGTGAAGTCAGGGATGGTGGGTGTTTTGTGTGTGCGTTTTAGTTTTGTTTCTTGTATAAGTGCTATGTGAATGTTTTGTTTGTGTACGAATTCCCTAAGCTGCATGATTTTGTTTGTGAGGCCATCTACGTTGTACTGTAATATGTTAATATTATACTTCTGTATGTGTCTCATGGTGCTATTGTGTCTATGTCTTTGTGTATGGTGACATGTGTAAGTTGTAGTGGGGCCTGGATTAGTCTTAATGTCGCCAGAGAGTAAGAGTAGTTCGGGGAGCACGCAATTGTTCCCTGTAATTGAAAAAAATAGCACGCTGAGAATAGGTCCGGCCCCGGGAGCCGATCGGCACTCTGACCGTGCCACGCAACAGGCCGTCGACTGCCAGTCTGGCCAACCGTAGACAGCCCGCTGCACGGAGATTTGAGGAAGTTTGGCCACCAGCGCGTTGATGTTTTGGTTTGACGTCGCCTCTTCGCGTTGACGTGTCCTGCGCTGGAGGATGCAGCCACTGTTTAGAAGCTTCCTCGTCAGCTGCTAACACTTTTTTCACGTTGTTCTCGCTACCTGTTCAGACGTTTTTTATAAACAAATCTCAGTATTCTGCTCAACACGGCTCTTTCTAATTTTAAAATTGATTAGTCAAGGAAGGAAGGTGTTGACTTCTATTTTGCAGCAACAGTTGATGATATTTATGTTACTTTACTGATTAATGAAAATGATTAGGCTCTTCAAGTTATAAAAGAATTCTTTCGTAATAATTGATAAATACGAAACACAAAACGTATATGCTTAATTTAGCGTTTCCCAAAATCTTTTGTCCAACGCCCCATTCAAAATGAAGTCACTCCGTCAGTCCGTCACATCCCTATATTATAATAAGAGAGCTGTCATTGTTGATGAAAAGAACGCGCTTCAGAAAATTCTGGTCATCATCTCAGTTCTGTAACACGAAAGCTGTAAAATCCACACGCTTCGGCTGATCGTCAGGTTTAATTTGTTTATCAACTATTGATTTCGGAATGGCCAATTCAAGGGTATAATGTACGAGTAGAATCAACTTTTGGGGGTTACGCAAAGATGACTGTCTTACGCGTTCGACGTCTTCATCTGACGTGCGTGGTCAATCTGATTTTTTTGTTAAAATACTCCCAGTTTTATTGAATTGTTTATGTTACCGAATCTGACGCTATTCGTTTTTGTCTTTTTTTTAACTCTGATTATACCTTACCTTATGAACTTTATGTTGTTTCGTGCGTTGGTCTCTCTTCACACGGAGGTCAAGCTGGTGGCCCCGCCTCTAGGTCTGGCCTGGTGGAGGAGCGAGTTGCTTTCTTGCGCTCTCCACCGTACATAGCCAGGCACGCCCAGCTCATCTGGTACTGTCCTGAGCCAGGCATCCAGTCTTTTCTTGAAGACTTCAACTTTGACCCCCGTTACGTTTCTGAGGTTCTTAGGAAGCTGGTTGAAAAGTCTTGGCCCCCTGACAACCAAGCTATTTTCCTTCAGGGTTGAGGAGGTCCCTTGTCGTGCCTTTAATTTGGGAACACTACACATTCTGCCTTTCCTATTTTCCAGTGTTGTTTGAATGGTATTTGGGTTTAGTTTTAGGTTTGGTACCAGTTTTTCGATCATTTTCCATATGTAGATTATAATGTACCTCTCTCTTCTTTCCAGTGAGTACAGATTTAGTTTACGTAGTCTTTCCCAGTAGTTGAGTTCTTTGCAGCCATCAATCTTGGCTGTGAAATGCCTTTGCGTTTCTTCTAGTTTATTAGTTTCTTCCTTTTTATATGGGGACGTCAAAACTGAGCAATATTCAAGTTTTGGTATAATCAGTGTTTTTAGCAGGGGAATCATTACCGTCCTGTCCCTTCTCTTGAACGTTCTTAGAACCTGTCCGGCGACTCTTTTTGCTTTATTTATCGCTATCTGATTTTGTGTTTCGAATTTCGCATCATCTGTCATTATTATCCCGAGATCAATCGCTTTCATGCTTCTCTGAATTTCCTCTCTATCTGGAACATAATATGCAGTCTGTTTAAGTTCTTCTTTTCTACCATATCTCAAGAGTTGAAATTTCTCGGCGTTGAATGACATGTTGTTGTCTTCTGACCATTTGTATATTTTGTTCGTGTCCCTCTGCAAGGCCTCCACGTCATGTACATCGCTGATTTTTCTGCTGATCTTTGTATCGTCTGCAAAGGATGTTACTATACTATTGCTGTTTACTCCGCTGTCTATGTCTGTTAGCATGATAATGAACAGGAGACTTTATATGTGAAAGACTTTATTTATTTCGAAAAGGTGGACAATCTGGAATCGTTGAAGTAGATTACATCAACCATCAACACAATGTCATCCGAAATGTTAACCAGGGTACGATTTGAAATAGAGTACTGATTAGATGTTTAAAGAACCACCAACGAAGCGCAGGTAGAGGTTTACTAATAAACTTGCGTGAAAATTTTTATTGTTTTATTTTAAAACATACTCCATTATTCTATCTCTTTTACATCATAAAATATAGCTTGTTAAAATCACGGGGAACATTTGTGGAAACCATATATATATATATATATAATATATATATATATATATATACAGGGTGTCCCATAAGTCCAGTCTCATAGGAAAATTTATTTTAAATTTACAAAATTAATACATTAGAACTAAAACAAATGTTCAAATTGATGTCTTGTTTTGGGATTTTTTGTTTTTGTTGCAGGTAGAATAACGCACAATGGTTAATATGGAAGCGAGTTGCAGTGGTGAGGAAAAGAAAAGGCCTTCGGAGGCCGTTTCCTTACAAGTGTAAAGGTTATTTCGGTCAATAACAAAATAAAATCAATAATAACAAAAATAACAAAACAAGAACTGTTTTAGAGAAACTTAAACAATTTCTAGGAATGAAGATTAAGATCGAAATGTTCATAGTACAAAAATTAAGAACCAAAATGTTCACATTGCTAAAGTTAACAATCTACTGTTATCAGTACAAAATCTAAGATCCAACTCTCCACAATTCAAAACTAAGAACGAACTGTTCACAGTACAAAAGCAAAGAATGAACTACTCAGTACAAAAGCTAAATGCTACTGTAACTCCCTCTGTTCAAAATTTGCGCACTGCTGAAGGCTCGCTACTTATCCGAATTCCAATAATTTTCCGTTCGTTTTTATAATTTACATAATCTCAATATTGAAGAATTCTAACTTATAATATGAATTACAAATTTTCCAAACAAAGTTACAAGTAATTTCGTACTTAATCTTTACAAAAATATTTGTTTATCAAATTTTCATACTTAGTTTTACAATACTAAATTCTCTGTTTAAAAATTTTGGCCAAGTTTAAATACAGAAACAGTTTAGCTTTGCCAAAGCCCAATTCGCACATTATACTTAGTTATTCTTAGGGGTATTTAAGTCTAGGGTTGACCTAGGTTCGAATATTTAGGTGGATCTTAACATTTCCCTCACAATGCCTTCATCCCAGTTGTTTCAGATGTCATAAAACAGTACTGTACTATGAAATCGTCAAAGCAAGCCCCTTGAAGGCAACCACGAGAACAACTATTAGGACAGCAATTAGAAACAACCATTTGGAAAACCATAAAAGAAAGACCATGAGAAAAACAGGCGTTAAAAAATAAGAAAAACTTTTAGTTCAAGTTCCTTCCTTTCTTCAGTCTCAATTCGTTCTTGAGTTCTCAGACGGTAAATCAAGTTCCCCGTTTCGTCTCGACTCACGACACTTCGTTTCCAAACGAAAGTTACCAGCATTTCTTTCCGGGTATGAACTTTCCAAACTGGTTAGCATCGCTGACTACGAATCCATCGGCTTCGGGTTCGATTCCCGTCGCGGGTAGGTGGCGTGTAGTTCACCCAGTTGTTCATCCTCCCACTGGCTGTTTGATGCGTGGGTCTTAGAAAAATCCCCAAATGAGGCGAGATGTTGCAAAGGGGCCGACCTGGACATTTGTTCAAAATCCACTGAATATATATATATATATATATATATATATATATATATATATATATATATATATATATGTTATACATGAACAGTCACCCATCAGTACAAAGCACTCGTGCAAAACCTGACCCGAGAAGCGAGATATCATTCACTCGCCGCTCACGAGTTTGCCCTTCAACCAGCCTCAGTGTGTCTTTGCTTCCACTTAGGAACTCCGCATGGGAATTCAGATAGCTTGGATACAAAGTGCTTTGACTCTGAGAACTTCGCGCTCTCTTGTGTCTCACGGTCCAACGCCCAGTTGACTCATGTGAGAATGGATTCTTCGTATATAAGGAGGGGTCCAGCGTTTGAGAAGCAGATTCTAGAACAGAACTCCACGGGAGAGATTCTTGAATAGGTCTCCGCGGGTGACGGGGTGCGAGTCACCCCGTATGAATATAGCTTGTGCTTGAGATCCTAGAACGAGCCGGCGAGTGCCTTAGAAGAGGGTCTCCCCTGGGTGAAGGAAGCATTTCACCCCGTAAGAAATTGCTTTATATCGGAATGTCGGGATTGAAGATCTGACTGAAGGAAATGCCAGCAGACCTTATTTAATTTAACGTAACATTAAATGTCAATTCTAGAACTAAGAATTAAATCATTATAACTCTTATAAATTTGTGTAGAAGAAAGATTTTTTATCATAACCAAATCGTGTTCTGTGAAGAAATACTTGATTGTAATTCGCTTGCCTAAATTTGATTAAAGTAACTAAAATTAATCAGTAAGTCTCAATTAATCCACTCTTGACTTAGCGGAAATACGGGTTAGGGAAGTATTCCCGGACTCTTAAGCGAAATTCATTTTCGGCACACTCTGTGGTCACGTCTGGGCAATACATTGAGAAGGCCCAGACGATCCGGAGTACTATATTATACCCTCTTCGAATAAATCGAATTTACCTGACTCTCCAAGGAGCGTATTATATATATATTATATATATATATATATATATATATATATATATATATATATATATATTATATATATATACGTTTTTAAATGCATTTCACAATATATTATATAATATACATTTAAACTATTTATCTTATATATAGGGAAGAATTTTGAAGACAAATCCTCTGATCGCTAAGATTTTTGACAAAGAGACATTTTTCTCAACCTAACCAACTTTATACGTTGCCCGTAATAATAATAATAATAATAATAATAATAATAATAATAATAATTACTATTGACGTAGAACTCTTATCTGTGTTTGCCTACCAAACAATCTCTATGGAAATGAACCATGGCATATTGTTTAGATCAAAATTCTACCATGATTTAAATATAGCAAATAAAATATTCCTAAATTATTGTTAGAACAGTTTTATTAAAACATTTCATGAATAAAATATAATTTGAACAAAGTTAATGTAACGAAAGGGCTCTCAATATCCTCCATGACACGAGGTTGAACGTTCATTATTTATTTACGTACAAAATTGATATATTAAAAGTGAAGTGATGGACTTACATTCGGGGTTTTAATAGATTTTTCTTAAGATAATTCACGACGTTCAAAGGATTGCCCGCAATAAGCCATTCGATTTTGTATTTTCCTTGATAAACATTATGTTATTAATCCTTTGAAGGGCTTTCGCTTACGAAATAGTGGAAAGAGGACATGAAATGTCTTTGGAAAGAGACAACCGGAAATGGAGGCACTTTGTTGTCGTCCGAACAGAACTGGAACAAATTCTGTCTTGAAGAAAAACGAACTAAAAGTAGGGTGAAATCACACGTGCAACAAAAATTTCAGTGTGTACACACACACACACACACACACACACACACACACAACATATATATATATATATATATATATATATATATATATTATATATATAGATGAAATTAAAATGAAAATGAAAAGGTTTATTGGCAGACTATAGTCCATATGACAAATATTATTAATATTATTAATACAATGACAGTTCATATACTAAGGATAGAAATATATACAATTGATTAGAAATAATATTGTAATTGTAAGTTAAGTGGAGCTACAGACAGACGTTTTCGTACCAAGAAGTCCATAGCTTAGAGGATAAATGGCAGGACTCATGGATAGCTTGGATGATCGAGTTGGTTGATTTTTTAGTTCTTTGCATTAGACTGTGTTGAGCACGTCTTGTTACCTCCGTGAAGCTCGGGACATTGCGGGTGGCAAACATTTGCGAAGCTGAGCATCTCGGGGGTAATTTATGTAAGAGTCTAAAAGACCTGTTGTACAGCAAATTTAGAGTTCTGCCAGAACCTTTTTCATAATTCACCCACAGTTGCTGTCCGTATATATTACTGCAGAAAGTACGAAAGAGAGTGTTTTTAGCTTCACTTGTACAGAATCGAAAGTTCCTTATGATCATATTCGCTTTAGCACACAGGCTTCGAGATTGTTTTCTTATATCCGAGTTATCACTCAAGGAGCTGGTAATAGTTTGACCCAAATACTTAAACTCTTGTACTTCCTCAATTACTTCACCATTCATTTTAAGCCTTATATCAGCTGGCTGATTACAGCTTTTAGGATGAAATTGCATAACCTTAGTTTTTGTAACATTAAAAAGAATATCATGTTTCTGCGAATACACTTCGCAGACTTTTAGTAGCCGATCCAGACCTTTAACAGAGGGACTTATTAACACCATATTATCGGCATAAACTAAGTTATTTATCCTTGTGTTATCTATACAACATCCCACTGTTGCCTCATTAAGTGAAGCAATTAATCCGTCGATATACACATTAAACAGCATAGGGAAGAGCAAGGAGCCTTGTCTCACCCCGGAAGAGGAGCCAAAACACTCGGATAATACATTGCCCTACCTAACAGTGAAAGATTGGTGGGAATACCAAAATTTGAATAAATTTAATATATACATGGGAACCTTCCTGTCTTCTAGTTTTGCAAATAAAATATTGTGGTTCATCCTATCATATGCCTTACTTATATCTAGGAAACAGCTATAAATAGTTGAATTACTGTCAATGTATTTAGATATTGTTTCTTTAAGTACATAGATACACAGGTCAGTTGAGTGGGACCTTTTAAAGCCAAACTGATTAGGAGATGTCCATAGGAAATCATTTGATCGGCGTAACAAGAGTTTTTCTAGTAGTTTCGAGAAGCAGGAAGCGACAGCAATAGGCCTGTAATTATTGCTGGACAGAATGTCTCCGTACTTATTTTTGACCAGGGGCAAGATATATACCCTCATGAACTCTGCAGGGATATAGCTATGAGCAAGCATGGCTGATAGGAGCAATGATATATGCAGACATACTACGTCATTTGCATATTTTAAGTGCTCATTCGATAAGTCATCTACCCCTGACGCAGAACCAGTCTTTAACTCTTTAATTAATCTCTTTACTTCATAAAATGATATCAAAGTATTTTCTCTTGTCCCTCCCACAATCGTTTCGCTGCAATCTATCTTAAGATTATCCCTACTCACACTCTTAAGAATGTTAGAGTAGTGGTTTTTCCACAGCTTTGCAATTTCATCCTCCCCCGACACCCCATCGATTGTCGGAGGGAGGACATTTTTGACACCCGTTTGATTCTTAACAAATTTCCAAAATTTGTTATTATTGTTATTTATGCGAGCTTCACAGGCTTTTGATGCGCGAATAGACTTCTTCCTGTTTACATCGCCTTATGGCCGCCTTATACTGACCCCGACTTCTACACATATTCAAGTATACTGGTCCTAATCTGGGTCTGCCATGAAAACACCACAAATCATAGGCGTCTTTCGATTCCTTCTTTAGGGGGGCAATAAAATCATTTCATCCAGGAATAATCTTAGTATGATAGTTGTAAGATTTAATCAGGGGTCTTCCTGCTTCTCTTAACAGGGATATTATCTTACTATAATACCTATCTATGAGTTTACAGTGAGAATCATTTGAGCAAGGATTATTACAGGCAAGGTGCAAAATTTCTAAATTATTAAAGAGGCGACTTGTTCTGTCTTTGTATTCTATTCTCTGCTGCATCGTAACATTGGACCAATGGACGCGATTATTCTTACCTATTGAGTTCTTGTTAAGTCGTGTTGCGTATAAATTGGTAACGTTAATTAATATTTCTAATGGTCTATGATCAGAAAGAAGGAAATCATGCAGAATATGAACTCTAACAATTCGATCCTTTAGATTATTACTAGCGAGACAATGATGAATCCACCTGGTGGTACCACTCATATCACTAACGTATGTAAAATTACCACTGGCTACCCCTAATACATCTACATCACTTATACTTAAATTGGCCGACTCGCACATGTTACCCAATTCTACAAAGAATTCCGAGTTCACATGTGCGTTAAAGTCCCCCATTATTATACAGTGAGAATATTTGGGGTTATCTGATAATGACTTAATTTTGTACAGCAAATCAATGTATTCATCTAGATTACTGCCGTTGTTATATGGTAAATAGCAGTTTACAATTAATATGCAATCATTGTTCACTTGTAATTCAATGCCTAACAACCTTACATTATCGCTTGTTAAAATTTTTGTTTATAGTATACTATATATATAGTAGATTTAAAAAAGTCGGTACCGTACTTTGCTTATGTGGAGATGCGCGTATGCTTGTGTGTGTGTGTGCGTGTGTGTTTGTGTGTTTGTACAGAAAGATAAGGGGGGGGGGAGGAAGAATAACCACCAAACTATACGAGATTTCTTATGAAACAGGAAAGTTAAAAAAAAAAATTCACAGAAATGTAATTGAATTTTATACGTTTTTTGAACTAACTTGAATGAACCGTAACCTCAAACACGATATGCAGATTCATATGGCTTCATATGGTTCATTAGGTGGTGATCGAATGAGTTTCATTCCTCGACGCTGAACCCTCTATATAACATCTCATAACCCTCTTATAACCCTTTTATAACCCATCTATACAGGGTGTTATCAAATTATGTTTTATAAATTAGTATACATATTCAGGTCGTCAAAGTGAACAAAAAAGTCCCTATGAACATAAATCCGCAATCGCTTCGTTTCCGAGATACATTGCATTTTTTTGACGAGGACAATGCTATTCTCTGTACATCTATTTATGCTTTCTAGATATATCAGAGAACAATAAAATTATTATTATTATTATTATTATTATTATTATTAGTATTATGACAGGATTTTTATCTCGATTATAACAAGCACGACGTATTACTGTACAAATTTAGGGTGGATCGATTTTACATTTTTTTCGATTTCCATATTCTAATAGAGACAAAAACTTGCGCATGCATGAGAAAATAGCCTCTGCAAAATCTTAGCTTAATAGGTAATCATCTTCTGCCCCCGGCAGAGCGATGAAAATCATATTTTAGAGTCAAAAACGTATTTTTAAACCCTAGCCTAGAGTCATAAAATTTTGCGTGTGTGTTATTTCATGCCTAAGCAACGATATAAATGCTATGGGAAATATATAAATGCATTATTTAAGACAAAGAGTCGATCTGAAAATATGTATATTATACATGTTTTCAGATCGACTCTTTGTCTTAAATAATGCATTTATATATTTCCCATAGCATTTATATCGTTGCTTAGGCATGAAATAACACACACGCAAAATTTTATGACTCTAGGCTAGGGTTTAAAAATACGTTTTTGACTCTAAAATATGATTTTCATCGCTCTGCCGGGGGCAGAAGATGATTACCTATTAAGCTAAGATTTTGCAGAGGCTATTTTCTCATGCATGCGCAAGTTTCTGTCTCTATTAGAATATGGAAATCGAAAAAAATGTAAAATCGATCCACCCTACAGTGTACATACGAGAAAACTTAAAAAAAAATAATAATAATAATAATAATGATTTTATTGTTCTCTGATATATCTAGAAAGCATACAATAGATGTACAGAGAACAGCATCGTCCTCGTCAAAAAAGCAATGTATCTCGGAAACGAAGCGATTGCGGATTTATGTTCATAGGAACTTTTTTGTTCACTTTGACAACCACATTATGTATACTAATTTATGAAACATAATTTAATAACACCCTGTATAACCCTTTATATAACATCTACATTCCCACTCGTATATTCCAAACGAAGCCTTGACGTTAAGCAGCTTTCGCATAAAAACCAAACGGTATCTTTAGATTAATCTTCAAAGTTAGGAGAGGGGAAATCTTATTTACTTTATTGCAAGCGACTGAACATTGTTTTGAAAAATTTAATTTTATATATGAATAATGACTTTTTCCCATTCATTCTTTCTATTTTCTAATAGTTAACTACTTACTGTGCATATATATAATATATATACACACAAACTCAGAATGGTTCCCTGAGAACATTATATGTTAAACACAGACCGTGCATGGAACAAGGAACTCTTCTGGGAAAATTAAATCCACTATAGTCCGAATAAGTAATGGTAAATGACAAATACCATAGTTTTTTTCCTTTTTCATGATTTTAGCCCGACGTGGGCAACGGGTCTCTCGCAAAGACATCCCATAAATATAGCTTCCCTCACCAGCTATCTGCAAAGCAGACAGGATCCAGCTTTGGGACGTGGATCTAGGGTTTAAAGCAAGCCTAGATCCCCTACACTCAGAACCTCTATATAAGTAAAAGACTCGTTGCATTCACGTCGTGTTGAATAAATCAAAGAAAAAGGGGGTAACTATTGTATTTTTAGCCAAAAAAACCAAAACTTAAACCTCAACCGGGACATTGAGCGTCCACTTTTCAAGGCACGAAACACGTCCGTGTTCGTTGCGTCCGTCGTTGCAACACGATGTGAATGCAACGAGTCTTTTACTTATATAGAGGTTCTGAGTGTAGGGATCTAGGCTTGCTTTAAACCCTAGATCCACGTCCCAAAGCTGGATCCTGTCTGCTTTGCAGATAGCTGGTGAGGGAAGCTATATTTATGGGATCTCTTTGCGAGAGACCCGTTGCCCACGTCGGGCTAAAATCATGAAAAAGGAAAAAAACTATGGTATTTGTCATTTACCATTACTTATTCGGACTATAGTGGATTTAATTTTCCCAGAAGAGTTCCTTGTTCCATGCACGGTCTGTGTTTAACATATATATATATGTCAAGAACATTAGCTCTCATACTATCGGCTTTAAGTTTTTCTAACTGCGTATGTGGGACTTTATCAACCGACTTTTGAAAATCTAATTATATCTACCGTCCTACTTTAACCCTAAACCGCTTTCGTGGGGTCAGGGAGGACCCCGCTCAGTTTAATTTTGTTTGTCTGACCGAGAAATAACTATAGCGGTTGAAGGTTAACCATAAATATCGGTGAGACTTTATGGGAAAATTCAAACTTGTTAAACACAATCTGTTCCAAATAACTGATTCAAAGAGCTTTCCTATGATAGTGATAGGCCTGTAAGTACTCCACTGATCGTTTACTACACTTTTGAAAGATTAGAGTGTTTTTCGCCAATTTAAAGTACAAAGGAATAACTCTTTGTGGATATAATTTATAAAAAATTTGGTACTTTCCTGTTATCCCGGACCCCAGACTTTTTTCCAGTTGCCAGACTTCAATTTTGACAGAATATTTTCGTTAAAACTAACGAAAATATCACGACTTAACCTAACTAATTATCAAGGGTGTACAGTTTACCTAACCGGGCATTCAATTAACCTAATTAGTTGGTAGGGTTAGGTTAAGTCGTGATATTTTCGTTAGTTTTAACGAAAATATTCTGTGTCAAAATTGAAGTCTGGCAACTGGCAAAAAGTTTGGGGTCCGGGATAACAGGAAAGTACCAAAAATTTTAACTAAGGGACTGGGTGTTACTATTTTTTTCTTTAATGTTTTGGTAAATTAGATAGATCGGAGCTATTGAAGAATAGGGACCCCAGCCTTCTTTAGTTAGCTTTATAAGGCTAACTAACGAAAATATCATGACCTAACCTAACCAATCGTCAAGAGCGTACAGTTAACCTAACGATTGGTTAGGTTAGGTCGTGATATTTTCGTTAGTTAGCCTTATAAGCCTAACTAAAGAAGGCTGGGGTCCCTATTCTTCAATAGCTCCGATAGATCTTTTCAATTAGACTGGGACTCAGAGATTTATAAACTTTTAACCTGTTTATATAATGCCTAGTTTCCTCTGAATAAACTATCATGTTTGCGAGTAATGGAACCTATCTACGTTGTTGAACATATTTGTAGCTTCAGGCTATCCCTAAAGTATGTACGGAGAGAGAGAGAGAGAGAGAGAGAGAGAGAGAGAGAGAAGAGAGAGAGAGCATTAATAATATTACGGTACGCTGCGTACATGGGAGAAGATTGGGGGCGTTAAGCCCAGAAGAGTAAGCACGCATGATGTAATGTTTACTATATCGTGACGTTATCTACTATAATATGATGTATTCGAGTGACTGAATAATTCATATTTTAGTCAACAACAAACATTTATAAACGTTGAATACAACTTTGAATATTAAAGTTGCATCAAACAAAAGTGAACCTTAAACAAGTCAAGTTCTCTGATGTTCTCTGTATGTTAATTTCAACTTAACTAAACGTTCTGTTAATAAATGCTCGATCTGAACTGTCATATAAGCAAGAAGATACGATTGATGATGCCTCTGATGAAGCAATCCAGACCCCCAAATATGTCCCAATATTCTCGGATTATTTTTTTTAAGGTCGTGCCTACGTCATGGATAGGATCAATAGATATTATTATGTTAGTTATTATGCCATGGATATTATGTTACTTTATATAACCATGCTCTCTAGCGTACGATTTCTATGTGTACATAACGTAATTGTCGAGCGATTTTATATATTTTCCTGTGTTCTGTAAAATTTCCTTGGCTACTTTTCCAAGGTCAAGTTATTTTCTTCAACCTTTTTCCGTACCAGAGCGGAGGGTGGGGGTGAGAGCCTTATGCTTTTCTATCCAGTTTTCTACTACTGCTAGAATAATTTAAAAATGTACTAGTTTAATAAGGGGAACCTCTCCGAATGGACCGAAAGGTCCTTGAGGCTTCCTCTTGTCCTTGTCCTTGTAATTTCCCATATATTTCATTTGCAGTTTTTTTTAACACAATAACTGTCGCTTTAATATGTGTTTTACTGCATAATAACAGAACACTGTTTTATTGAAAAATTCACTCCCTGTTCGAGGAAACGGAATATATCTATGAACCTACACATAGGTACGTGTTAAAGGTGGGCTGTTGAGCTGATATACTGGGGATTGGGAGGAGGAGGGTGAGACAGGTAGGTTGGGGTTCAGTGAATAATTGAATGACCTACGAGGTCATTGATATCTCAAAAATGCGAGAGTTTCTGCGCATCTGTAACCGACTAACCCTCAACAGTAAAGGCCAAGGTAAAGAATTTGTTTAAAATTAAGCTTTGTCATTAAGTCACCATTTGAATTAGTTAATGACACAGTATGAGCCTTACTACTAATGTATTCCTAAAACTCTTTAGGATTTTCATTACTTTCATTAGCAATTAGGATTTAAGTTGTCTTTTAGCGTTTTTAATTAATTGTTGGATCTTCTTTTTAAAGTAAATATAATATTGCTGTCAGTGCTTCTTTTTTATTCTTTTATAGGCTTCATTTCTCTCTGCAATTGCCTTTCTTATATTCCTTTTCAGCCATTTCAGCTTCTTCATTGATTTACCTTCCTTAATCTTCCTGGGCACGTAATGTCTATCATATTTGGGGATAAATTTTTTGAATTACCCAACGTTCTAATAACCTCATCTATTTCTAACAATTTATTTGATTAAATGCATCTCCAAACTCGTGAAAATTTGCTTTCCAAATGCGTATACTTTTATGTCTTTCTTTAATAAGGACAGAAAAAGCGAAATGGAACCACGTTTTTCTTCATATAAGTCTGACAGTGCCTTTTTATATTATTTATATTCAGTATTTTATCGTCTTTTCATACATATATATATATATATATATATATAATATATAATATATATATATATATATATATATATATATTTGGCCTTGCGTCAGATGACAAAAAATAGATTTCTCTATTAACCACAATAATAATGTGGACATGTCTTCATAAATTGTATTTTTAGCTTTGCGCATATTGGATGTATTTTTTTTTTTATAGGAACAGAGATTTTCAATAGGCTTTAAGAGGTTTTGTAATGTTTGCAAGTTTGCAAACCAGTTCTCTCTCTCTCTCTCTCTCTCTCTCTCTCTCTCTCTCTCTCTCTCTCTCTCTCTCTCTCTCTCTCTCTCTCTCTCTCTCTCTCTCTCTCTCTCTCTCTCTCATAATATACGTTAACGATCTTGATGTAAATTTGGTGAGTAGAATTTTAAAATTTACCAACGATACTAAAATTGCGAATAAAGCTTACTAGATAGAGAAAATCTACCTCTCGACCACTATAATTTAATAGAGTGGTCTAATAATTGGCAAATAAAATTTAACGTAGATAAATGTAAAGTCATCATGCATATACAGTACTGGTAAAAAGTTTGGAAACACGTGTATAATTTATGTAATTCCTCCTTATTAACCAATAGAGTTATTTTAGTAGACTAATGTCTGTTCCTATAAATAGACTATTGTTCTAGACGAACAGACATTAGTCTACTAAAATAACTCTATTGGTTAATAAGGAGAAATTACATAAATTGTACGGGTGTTTTCAAACTTTTTACCAGTACTGTAGGTTACTACAACTGTAAATTTAAATACCCTATGGGAAATAGTGTGTTAAATAAAGCCCCTGAGGAAAAAGCTATGGGTATCATTGTTACCAAAGAGTTAAAGTTTTCAAAACAATGTTTGGTCGCGAGCAGTAAATCTAACAGAGTATTGGGTTTCATTTCTCGTAATTTTTTTTAATATAAATCTAAAGATATTGTTTTGCCATTATATAAGTCGCTTGTTAGGCCTCATTTAGAATACGTCGTACAGTTTTTGTTGTCCTATATAAAGAAGGACATAGAAATGGTAGAAAGAGTTCAGCGCCACGCAACAAAGCTTATTCCGGTAAACCATACGAAGATAGACTCAAAGAACTGAATTTGTATACACTTGAAATTCGGCGTTTAAGAGGCGAATTAATTCAGGTGCTCAAAATTTTAAAGCGTTTTAATAACTTAGTTATGAGAATTTCTTTAATTTGGACGTTAGAAACATGACGAGAAATAATGGTTTTAAAATTAGGAGTAAAAGATTTGAGACAAACGTTGCGAGGGATTTCTTCACCTATAAAATAGTCGAGAGGGAGAATAGTCTACCCACGGAAGTCGTGGCAAGCGCTTCAGTTAATATGTTTAAGAATAGGTTGGATAGGTATTTCAGAGCATCAATTTGCATTAAAGGGCGGGTACATTGAGGATGTGATTTTTAGTTAGTATAGGGAGTGGCTGATTTTCTTTTGGCTTTAAATGTAGTACAGTAGGAGGTGCTGATTGGGTCTGGTTACAGAGCACTGAAAGTTCTCAAATAATACCCTATTGGTAAAGACGGGAAGCTCGATGGAGTTCCCGGGAGACAAAACCTCCGAATAAGTATATAAGGATGGCTACTCTAAGAACATAGTGTTTATTTATTGAGATAGAAGCAGAGCTTTCCCTTTAAAGCTGTAATTGTAGTAGGAGGCGCTGGTCGGGTCTGATATCAGAGCACTGGGAGTCTTCAAATGATAGACTTTTTAAATGTTTTTTAATTTATATATTTCTAATAGATGGGAATTCTCGGGAGTCAAAATTTCCGAACAACCAATTAAATTATTTTGGGAAACCATTTCTTTCTTTCTTTCTTTCTTTCTTTCTTTTGCTCCTTCCTTTCTTTCTTTTCATTATTAAAAGTGTGTTGCTTGAGGGAGGGCTAGTTAATATAGAGTAGAAGTAGTATTGTTCCCTTTGTAATAAATGTAGTAGGAAGCGCTGTTCGGGTCGGGTTTCAGAGCAGTGGGAGTTCTTAGATGATATCCCCATTGGTAAAGAAGGGAAGCTTGATGGGATCTCTCGGGATCCCAAACCTCCGAATAGATGTTTTCAACTTTAGCGACGTTAATTGGGTTTATAGTTAGGAATGCTAGTACAGTAAACCCTCGTCCAACGTGTGTTTGTCCAGCGCGAATTTGCTTATACACGGAAAAATAAATGCGAACAATTATTTGCCGAAAGCGGAAAATTTGATTATACACGGTCCGCCAAACACGCTCTAATACAGTACTACTGTACGTGTGCCAATGCGCGCGCTAGTGTTTTCTCCTACACTCTCCAACACTCCCGCATCTCCCTCCCTCTCGCGTCACCCCTCCCATCACCCTTTGTCTCAGTCCCGTTACCGCGTTAAGTTCAGTGAAGTTGTGTTGGATTGTTTTTGTCATATTTTGCCGTTGTTTTGCTATTATCCTTAGACAGCAGTATGGCACCAAAACGTAAAGCATCTGCAAGTGATAGTGAAGAGAAAAAAGTCGTAATGTTATGACATTAGCCGAAAAAATAAAGATTCTAGATAAGTTGCGTGGTGGTATGAGTATAACATCACTTGGCCGCGAGTATCACATGAATGAGTCTACCATACGCACTATCCGAAAGAGTGAAGAAAAGATGCGTGCTATTTTCATTTAATATATTTTTATTTATCATATGTAAATATCATGATGTTTATGATTTTATTATGTTCTTATTTCATATACAATATAGGTAGGGAAATTCATTTATGTGTGAATAAAAAATCTACGTATCTAAGTATTAATGGAAGACTACGCGGCCGCGTTCACGTATCCCCATTTATTCCATAAGGTATTAAGTTTGTCCAACGCGGATTTACCTAACGCGCCGTTCTCGGGGAACCTAACCCCCGCGTTGGACGAGGGTTTACTATACTTTTTCGGTAAATCGCGAAATATCTAACTTAGCTAGCTGGAGAAAGTTTTAGTTTTATATAGAAGTAGCGTTGTTCCCTTTTGCAATAAATATAGTAGGAAGTGCTAGCCGGGTCTGGTTTCAGATCACTGGGTGAGCACTGGTGAGCACTCAGGTGATGGGAAGCATCATAAGATCTCTTGGGAGTCAAAACCCCCGAATAGCCATACTCTCCAGGGAAGCACTTAGTTATAGTGGGACTTTGGTTTTAAATATTGTACATCAAATGTCTCAAGAAAAAATAAGTTTCGCAAGATAAATAAAAATTATGCATATTATACACAATTATTATTCCCTGTTATGTATGGGGACTTCTTAAATTGTAGGTCTGGCCAGTTGGAGGTACCCTCTGGACCAGTACTCCTTTATGTTTGTTTAAAACTTTCCTCCTACACTTCAGAGAGACTCCTTTGATTGTATTGATTGTATTGTGCCCCACATAGCATGACCGACCATCGACAACTCTTTTGATCACTTACCTCATAAACACCTCTAAGCTAGAGACTCTTGAATTCGCTGTAGCAACGACGAAATAATGACTTCTTGTACATAATAAATAAATAAAAAATTCCTTAAAAAAATGCATGGCGTAGATTGTTGATATTGTTGTTGGTTTGCCGATCAGCCCACCCTGATCGAGCAAGCCGGCGGCACGCAGGTAACCGATCGCCTTCTCCGGAGTGGACCAGAGGTTCAGCGCACTAGTGATGTTGTGTTGTGTTCGTTGTTGTGCTAGAGCGGTACAGTCTGCCATAATGTGTTCAATTGTTTGTGGTGTGTCCTGGCACAGGTGGCAGGTGTCGTCTGTGGAGTTGTCTAGTCTGTGTTTATATGTCTGTAAGTTGGGGTGATGTCCACATCGGAATCGTCCTAAGTTAACTCGATCCGATCTACTCAGGCTGGTCTCTGACCTGTCAATGGGTGGCGGCTTCGCACCTAGGACCGCATTCTGACCGAGTCGTGTCAGTGCTTTGTGGGTTAGGTGTGTGTGTGTGTGTGTGTGTTTTCTGTACTGTGTGATGTCTGTGGGGCGTGGTATAGAATGGAGTATTTGGTTATAATGTCTCTCTGGTGTTACCTTAATGGTGCGAGGTGTTGGTGCATGATATGGAATGGAGTATTTGGTTATAATGTCTCTCTGGTGTTACCTTAATGGTGCGAGGTGTTGGTGCATGATTGTACATGTAGTGGCAAGGGTGTTGTGGGCTAGTTGTCGCTGCTGCCATGAATTGTGTTCCCCTCATGTCTAAATGTTCCCTAACTTTCAGTATTTTTGTTTCTGTGTGCAGGTGTTCTATTGGTGTTGTTTGAGTACATCCTGTAATGATACGAAGTGCGTTGTTTTGTATTGTCTGTAAGGTGTGTGTGTTTGAGATAATGGGTGCCCAGCATGGGCTAGCATAGTCCATAACTGAGCGAATATATTGTTTGTATATGACTGATGTTGTATGTGACCCCAAGTATTTTGGTCCTGTGAGTGTGTGGAATGTTGGTGTTGTTTAGTGTAATCTGTGGAGTTGGCTGGTGTTCTTTTATGTTGCTTGTTAGCAAGGTGATGGTTAATTTTGTGGCGCTACTTTGAGTCTATTATGTGTGAGTCAGTCTTGTATACTGTTTATGTATGTTGTAGGTTATTTGTAGCGGTGTCAATGTTGTTGTGGTGGATGTTAGAGTGATGTCATCTGCATATGATGATAAGGTAAGCTTGTTACCTATGGGTGTTGGAATGTCATGCATGTATAAGTTGAACAGTGTTGGTGAGAGAACAGAGCCTTGAGGGACCCCGTTCGGAAAAAGCTTGTTTTTGGATGACTTGCCATTAAATGTGACATGTGAGTATCTTCCTAAAAGATAGTTGCTCAGCCACCTTTTGGTTTATTGTGCATGTTTGTGTTGAGTATTTTGTTTATGAGAGGAAAGCGTGGGATAGCATCAAATGCTTTACTAATGTCTATTGTTGCTAATAGTGTACGATGAGCTGGTCGTCTGGAGTTGATGCCATCCATGATGTGCTGCGTGAGGTTAGTGAGTGATGTCGTGGTTGAGTGGTGAGGTCTGAATCCATGTTGAGTAGGCGATGGTGGTATGTGTGGGTTGGTGATTTGTAAGATTAGTCTTTCTGTTACTTTGGAAGGTGTGTACAGTAAAGTAATGGGTCTATAGGAAGCTGGTTCTGTTGGATTTTTGTTTAGTTTGAGTAGTGTAATAACTTTACCTTGTTTCCATATGTTAGGAATGATACAGTGTTGGTATGAATATGTGCTGATGTTTGTGAGAGCTAGTATTCCCTGTGTGCCCAAGTGTTTAAGGTGTATGTTAAATATGTTGTCTGGTCCAGTAGCCTTCGAATTCTTAATGTTTTTGATGATCTTGGTGGTCTGGTCTGTATTGAAGGGTGTAATGGTCGTGTCGAGTCTGTAGGTTTTCTTGTGTCTGGCTGTTTGTCTGTCTGCGTGTTTCTGGTTGTTGTCTCTGTTTAAGTGACTTATCTTTGCGTAGTGATTAACTAGAATGTTAGCTTGTTGTGTATATGTTGGGATATTATTTTGGCTGCGACAGATAGTCGTGTGTGAGGTGTGAATGCCGCTGTTAGAGTGGGTAATGCTGTTTATAGTCTTGTATAGCATGGATGTATCTGTGGAGTGGTTTAGTGTTGTTATGAATTCCCTAAATGTTTCTGTTTGTTTTTCTTTAAGTTTGTTGTTTATTTCTGTGTTAAGCTGTTGTATCCAGGGCCGTAACTAGGGTTTAGAAATTAGTGAGGTCCAGATTTTTTTCGAGCGCGGCGGGACGAGCAAAATTCAGACCAAAATGACATCTACAAATACAACCCAAGCTATACACTAAACACAAAACACAAAACGCTCGACGCTCCCTCTTTTCAAAAGAAAAGCGGTAATATGCGTTTCATACACGGAGAACGGTTCAGTCTCTTTTTTTTTTTTTGGAAATAATTACCGAGGTCCGGACCTCGGTGACCTCATAGGTAGTTACGGCCATGGTTGTATCTGCTGTTTTATGGCTTCTGTGTGTGGTGTTTGTGTGTTATGTTTGAGGTTGTTACGTTGCCTTATGAGGTGAGCTATTTCTCTAGTATAATTTGGGTTGTATTTCCTAATGTTGCCCTTGAGTATGTATTTGTTTGCATTATTGAAGATCTGATTAAATGTCTTGAGTGTTGTATTGATGTTTATGATGGGTGTGCTGTTTAATGTGGTGAATTGTTCCTCAGTCTGTATTTTGAACTGTTCCCAATCAGCTTTCTTGTAATTTCTGTAAGTGTGCCTAAGGCTGTTGGGGCAGAGTGTAGAACGTGTTGTAATGATGACGGGCAGGTGGTCTGATGACAGTTGTTTTTCTGTTCTCCAGCGTGTATGTGTTGCTAGTGAGGGGGAACAGAAAGTTATGTCTAGAGAGGAATTTGAGTATCCTGCTTGATGTGGTATGTGTGTATGTTCTTCTGTATTGTTAAGAATGAAGAGGCTGTTTAGTTGTATGGCTATGTTGGCGCCTCTGGTGTTACTTTGGTTGTGCAGGTACCAACTAGTGTCTTTAGCGTTGAAGTCTCCTCCTAAGATGACATTAGTGAGAGAGACCAGATTGTGTAACTGTGGATTGTAATTGGCTGGCACCTGAGGTGAACTATCTGATGGGATGTAAATGTTGATGAGTGTGGTGTTGTGTTTTGCGCGTGTTTTAATGTTAACTGCCTGTATTTCTATCGTGTTATCTGCTTGGATTGTGTTTGTAATGTTTTGGGTGGCATCAGTGTAGTTAATGCTTTTACGTATGTAAGTGATGAGTCCACCCCCGTGATCCCCAGTACGATCGTGACGGATCGCCGTGAAGTCAGGGATGGTGGGTGTTTTGTGTGTGCGTTTTAGTTTTGTTTCTTGTGTAAGTGCTATGTGAATGTTTTGTTTGTGTACGAATTCCCTTAGCTGCATGATTTTGTTTGTGAGGCCATCTACGTTGTACTGTAATATGTTAATATTATGCTGCTATATGTGTCTCATGGTCCTATTGTGTCTATGTCTTTGTGTATGGTGACATGTGTAAGTGTCTCCGAGCAACTGATACAATGAGAAAACGAACGGAACGAACGGTGGGGCCTGGATTAGTCTTAATGTAGCCGGAGAGTAAGAGTAGTCCGGGGAGCCGCAATTGCTCCCCGTAAATGAAAAAAATAGCACACGCTGGTATAGGTCCGGCCCAGGGAGCTGATCGGCACTCTGACCGTGCCACGCAACAGGCCGTCGACTGCCAGTCTGGCCAACCGTAGACAGCCCGCTGCACGGAGATTTGAGGAAGTTTGGCCACCAGCGCGTTGATGTTTCGGTTTGACGTCGCCTCTTCTTCGCGTTGACGTGTCCCGCGCTGGAGGATACAGCCACTGTTAGAAGCTTCCTCGTCAGCTGCTAACTGTCGACATAAGTTGAGGTTTTCAGCTCCTTCCTATCAGTTTCTTATTATCTTATTATCTTATCTAATCTTATCTAATCTACACGAGATAACTGTACACATGTTGTGAATGAACTCTGAAGCTATTAGTTTCATTAGACTTTTTCCTACTTTCCTATAAATCTTTCACCACTATTTTCTGTCAGCAGTTGCTGGCTGATGAGGAAGAGAGCCTTGTCTGTTCTATACTTTACCATTACTACTATTTCTGTGTGGAAGCTTTACACGTCTATAAGTGTAAGCATGGTATAAGTTCTCAATGTTCTTATTTTCATTGCTATTTTTAACTTTTCTACTTCCTTCTTGTGGGTCCTAGGGTCTTTGTTAGCCTATGTCTGTCTGTCTGTCTGTCTGTCTGTCTCTCTCTCTCTCTCTCTCTCTCTCTCACACACACACACACACACACTTTTAGTTTCATTATTCCTCTTTTCCCGTCTTTTTCCCATTCTTGTCTACTCATTTTCTCCCTTTCTTCTTTTTCTCTTTTTTGGCTCTTCCTTTCCCTTTTCGTTTTGCTTTCCCACTCTCCTTCCTTCCTTTCTCTTTGACTCTCCTTTCAGTTATTGTATAAAGTGAAGAAGATGAGAATGGCGCCTGCACGGTATAATGGGAGGTTATTCACTTCTGCTCCATCTTTTCATGAGGATTGAGAAGGAAATAAAATTCAAAGATGGAGGTCATAATCCCTGAAACTCGTTCAGGGGAAGTTCAAAGAGAATAACTTACAACAGGTTCATGCAAAGTTAATCTATGATCAGGGATTAAATCTCAAGGAAGGGAATTAAATTAGCAAATTAGAATTTTTAGATTTTTAATAAAAAGTTAAAATTTTATTTTTCAGAAATAGAAAAATATGATATTTTGTCGTAGATTCTAGGAGTCTACGATATATGTCTATGGACATAGAATTACAAAGCACAAAGCAGTGTCATATTCTTATAGGCCTATAGTGACCCGTTTATACACACACACACACACACACACCACACACACACACACACACATATATATATATATGCTAACAACTTTGGAGGAAAAAACGCTGAGAATTTTAGAAAAATATGCTCCGAAATCACAGCCAAAAGGAAAGAGGAGCTGGCTAGAAAGGCAAAAGAGAAGACTATTCCGCAAAAGAAAGAGAGTGGAGGCGAAGTTAGGAAACTGCGGAGATAATGGCAGGAAAATAATAAAAGAAAAACTGGAGGGTATCGATAGGGAAATACAAGCCCTGATTAAGGACCATACAGAGAGGGAAGAGGAAAGGCGGTAGAAGCAATAAAGGAAAATCCAAAATACTTCTATAGCTATGCAAAAAGGAAAACCAAAACGCGCGCCGCTATTGGGCCCTTAAGGACGGGAAATAATGAACTAACCGACGATCCAAAGAAATATCTGATACATTGAGAGCTCAATATGAATCAGTTTTCAGTACCCCAAAAAGTGACAAAGCGATACCTGACATAAATGCATTCTTTGAAGAGGAATTGCAAGGAGAGTATATAACAGACTTTGAGTTTACACCAGAAGATGTAGCGAGAGCTATAGAACAAATGAAACTACATTCAGCTGCAGGTCCGGACAATTGGAACGCACTATTGATTAAAAACTGTAAAAATGAAATAGCTACACCTTTATACTGGATATGGAGAAGATCCCTAGACACTGGGGAAATACCGAGCATCTTGAAAAGAGCAAACATTGTCCCTATATATAAAGGAGGGGACAGATCTCAAGCAAAGAACTATAGACCAGTGTCATTGACGTCCTACCTCACCAAAGTATTTGAAAGAATAGTTAGACAGAAAATTTATGATTTCCTGGAGACACGGGAAAGATTCAACGAAAATCAGCATGGATTCCGATCAGGTAGATCATGCCTATCACAACTAATAGAGCACTACAACAATATCCTAGATGCATTGGAAGGCAATGACAACTACGATGTTATATACACAGATTTTGCTAAAGCTTTCGATAAATGTGACCATGGTATAATAGGACATAAAATTAAAGACATGGGAATAACAGGCAAAGTGGGAAAATGGATCTACAACTTCCTTAGTGATCGTCTGCAGGTCGTCAAAATTCAAGGTATATCATCATCAGAATCGGAAGTACGCAGCTCAGTACCACAAGGGACAGTACTGGCCCCACTCCTGTTCATTATCATGCTAACAGACATAGACAGCGGAGTAAACAGCAATAGTATAGTAACATCCTTTGCAGACGATACAAAGATCAGCAGAAAAATCAGCGATGTACATGACGTGGAGGCCTTGCAGAGGGACACGAACAAAATATACAAATGGTCAGAAGACAACAACATGTCATTCAACGCCGAGAAATTTCAGCTCTTGAGATATGGTAGAAAAGAAGAACTTAAACAGACTGCATATTATGCTCCAGATAGACAGGAAATTCAGAGAAGCATGAAAGCGATTGATCTCGGGATAATAATGACAGATGATGCGAAATTCGAAACACAAAATCAGATAGCGATAAATAAAGCAAAAAGAGTCGCCGGACAGGTTCTAAGAACGTTCAAGAGAAGGGACAGGACAGTAATGATTCCCCTGCTAAAAACACTGATTATACAAAACTTGAATACTGCTCAGTTTTGACGTCCCCATATAAAAAGGAAGAAACTAATAAACTAGAAGAAACGCAAAGGCATTTCACAGCCAAGATTGATGGCTGCAAAGAACTCAACTACTGGGAAAGACTACGTAAACTAAATCTGTACTCACTGGAAAGAAGAAGAGAGAGGTACATCATAATCTACATATGGAAAATGATCGAAAAACTGGTACCAAACCTAAAACTAAGCCCAATTACCATTCAAACAACACTGGAAAATAGGAAAGGCAGAATGTGTAGTGTTCCCAAATTAAAAGCACGACAAGGGACCTCCTCAACCCTGAAGGAAAATAGCTTGGTTGTCAGGGGGCCAAGACTTTTCAACCAGCTTCCTAAGGACCTCAGAAACGTAACGGGGGTCAAAGTTGAAGTCTTCAAGAAAAGACTGGATGCCTGGCTCAGGACAGTACCAGATGAGCCGGGCGTGCCTGGCTATGTACGGTGGAGAGCGCAAGAAAGTAACTCGCTCCTCCACCAGGCCAGACCTAGAGGCGGGGCCACCAGCTTGACCTCCGTGTGAAGAGAGACCAACACACGAAACAACATAAGGTAAGGTAAGGTATATATATTAATATAGTTAGTTAGTTAGTTAGTTAGTTGAAACATTGGGTAAAATTATGTTCTTTGGGTGTGTTTTGAAACAATAAAAAAAAATTTCTATTTATGAAATTATGAAACTGCTAAAAAGCAAATACATATTTAAAAAATGGTCTAAAACACATTCCCTTTCAAAATTTATTTGTTTAGCTAACTAGACTTTTTTAAAATAAGTTTTTAAAATTATATTCTAGGCTAGTAGGCTTAGCAGTGAAGTACCTAGTCGAGTATCTATTCATCTTCTGACTTCCAATATCTTTTTCGTCTCATCAATTCCCCGCCTCTTACTGATTGTCTTCAATCTCTCTCTCTCTTCGCCGTAATGTTGCCTCACTCTCTCTTTACTGTCGTTATTATAACGGACATTGCTCTTCTGAACTCTCTAACTAAATGTCTCCTCCTTTAAGGAGAGCACGCAGTACCAGATTTTCTACATTTTCTCATTCCTTTTCTGTCCAACTGTCTAATGCGAGGGTTAATCGGTATTTTCAGTCTTTCATCTACTCAACCGGTCAACTCTGGAACAATCTTCTCCGATCCATCTTTCCTCCTGTCTATGACCTACCATCTTTCAAACGCAGAGTGTCTAGCATCTCGAAAACCCCGGACCTTGATTTTTCCTCTCTTCTTCTTCTATAGGTGGGCGCTTTTCCTGGCATTTGCCCCTGGTCTATCCTTCCTGCATAAAAAAAAATATAATGAAATCCACCATCATT
Organism: Bathynomus jamesi; assembly: GCA_023014485.1. Lineage (NCBI taxonomy): Eukaryota > Metazoa > Arthropoda > Malacostraca > Isopoda > Cirolanidae > Bathynomus > Bathynomus jamesi. Next base: position 81,704 of record JAJOZX010000059.1, read on the forward strand.
TTAAAATGACGTTTTGTACAAGCAATGAATCTCCAGAAGACGGGTGTCTCATTTGTAATTTTTTGTTCAAAATTGCAAGTTATACTTGCATGGTGACCTCCAATTTACTTGTTATTGAATAATTAATAAAGGTATACATCTGTTTCAGACAAAGTTAAGTCTGTTACAATACCTCATTACCATATACACGAGTGTTTTAGCTCGAAAGCTTAATTTTAGCTTGGCACTGAAATGATAACTTGGCATCGAAATGAAAAAACCATTTCGAAGTGAATTTTATAGGTTAGTAGTATTTTATGATGCATAATTAATACATATTAAATTATAATTAATTAATAAATTAATTGGGAGTAGATAAAAACATGGTTTAACAAACAATTAAAAATAAAATTTGAGTTATTATTATTTTACACTATCACACTTAAGGAAAATAGACAATAAGTCTATTTGTCTATTTTCCTTGAATGTGATAGGTAGAAATGATAATAGAGAACAAAAATTAAACCATGTTATCCTAAATTAATTAGTTTATACAGTAATGAATCCATCCCCCCCCCCCATGTCTATGATCTCCAGTCTTTCAAACGCAGAGTGCCTAGGCATCTCGATAACCCTGGACCTTGATTTTGGCTCTCTTCTTCTTCTTCTATTAGGGGAGGGGGACGGCACTTTTGCGGGCGTTTCCCCTTAGCCCCTAATTCCTGCATAAAAAAAATTGCGTGAAATTGCGTGGTCGTATAACATCTCGAAAACTTTTGACCTTGATTTCGGCTCTCTTTTTCTCTCTTTCCATGGAGAAACCGCGCGTTTTTTTTGCGGATGTCCGCTCTTGATCCCTCCTCTTTCCTTACGTAAAAAAAATAATTCAAACTTGTTATGAAAGTATTAAAACGATTAGGGATTACCTGATACGCTTTGCAGCCGAGTTAATAACACCTTTGCTCCAGCTTTTAATCGAGACTTACTTTGACTTTCGCTCGCCTATGAGGATTAAGACTTTGTGTATATATATATATATAAGGTTGAATTTTGTACAGTTTGAAACCTATTGCAGCGTAATAACGTAAGCGTCTAACCCCATAAACCCACGCCATTCGTATTCCTCCATGAAAATGCCTATTAAGTTAATCCTCGTGAGACAAGTTCTTGATCCTGCCATGATGACAACGGTAATCATTGCATAGAAACAGAGTATTCCGCAAAGAGTGAATTTAACAATTTTGCATGGAATATTTCGCGATACGAACATTTACTGTAGTTAAGCCAAGGAAAAATGTCTTCTTGCCAAATGTACAAATGTACAAAATGTACAAAATAACATTGTATAAAATACACTTATTATATTTTTTATATCGAATTCATGTTACTTATTGTACTTTTTTTTATATACAGGGTGATTCAGAAGTCCCGTCTCAAAAGTATTTATTGTATAGTTATTTTTGGCGGGGCAGGACTTTCGATTCACCCTGTATATTTTTTTTTGTTCTACATATGTGCAAACTTATAACGTTTGAAAAGTATTTGTAGATTATAAGAAATAATATTATGTTCATTGGTTGAAAATACAGGGTGTTTCAGGTCGACCCTAGAAATACCAAATACAAACTACAAATTCCGCCAATTTCCATATTTCTAGGTGTCGACCTGAAACACCCTGTATAATGATGCGGTTGTTTAATCTCCTTCGCAATATCTAAAATCATACTACGGAGGGAACCTAAAGCTTTACGTGGAATCCGAACCACGGGTCACTACATAGTCAGGACTAGGGATGTTGCAAATACCAGCATCCGTGAATGTCAATTTTTTGACATTCGTAGCATCTCTTGTCAAGACGCAGAGGACAGTCTCCCACACAACTATTATCCGACCTAATGTCGCTTAACTTCGCTGATCAACGAGAAGCAGTGTTACGATGGAGCTTGCTCATTGGCAATCGACAACTGGGCTACGTCGTGGCCAGTATCGTAACACCGCTTTTTGTTGATCATCGAACTTAAGCGATATTGTGTCTGAATAGTAGTTGGAACGGGGACCATCCTCCGCGTCCAGATTATGTAGCGACCCGTAAATGGTTCGGATCCCACGCAAATCCGTAGGTCCCTTTCGTCGTATGACCTTAGATATTGCGAAGGAGGTTAAATAACCCTATCATTACGTATCAATTAACAATCCCCCTTTTCCTGTAATATTAACTCCATATTTTAACATTAACTCGGCAACAATTATCTAAAAAAAGCGTGACAAATTGAAACACGAAATGTCCCAGAATATTCAGCGATATCGAGTAAATTTAGCGTTATCTCGACACCAAAACAACCATTGTGATTATAATTGTTTAGTATCCAAAATTCTCTTTGTAATCTCTTGGGAAAAAAAAAAAAAACCTTAAAAAAAAATCCCTTAAAACCCGATTTTTCCCTTCTATAAAATTAATTCACTTTCAATTTCTGTTTACAGTAAATCTTTGCAACACGAAAGGAAATCATCTTCATTAAAAAAAAATTATTAAAAAAAACAATTTCGACTAAAAAAAAAAAAGTCTTTAAAGAATTCGTTTATTTAAAAAAAAAAAATTTTGCTCTTCGCTAACAGCAATAAACACGGAAATTACCCATCTACGAGTGGGATGTTTAGCAGATGTGATAAAGTTTATAGAACGTGAATAAAACGTTTAGGATGTCATCTGAATGTCACATTCCTTGCTGAGGAGAGTCGTTGGATTAGTTTTAACTTATATATATGCCAGAGCATTTTTTAAGCTCTTCCCACTGGGCGACAAAGGCAGATCGGGAAGTGGGAGGGGGGATTAAGGCAGGGGTGTGCCGCCAATTTCTTAATAACCGGTTCTGATACAGATAGGGGTGTAAATCGGCGAGCGCCAATGGCGCGAGTTATTAAGCTAGGGGGTCTGGAATGAGCGGTAGCTCGCCCAGCGCAGTCCGGATCAGAGCCCCGGAAGCCAACGCATTTTAGCTTTTCCAAACAGCATTTTGTAACATTTTGGCAGAAATTATTTAACATATTCTTTATACTCACTAATGACATAATTATCTAAAAATAAACTAATTTTTCATCAAAAAATAAATAAATATTGAAACGACCACTGCTTGTGATACTATAAATTTCTACTGACTGTTAAATATTTGTTAAAAACAAACAAACGGTTCGATGATCCAATCAAAATTTGACAACCGGCTCAGTCGAACCGTAGCGAACGGGTCCCAGCACACCCCTGGATTAAGGATACTATGGATCCGGATGTTCCCTAATCAGGCCACCATCCCCTTGTGGTCTGAAATAACACTAGCATTATCTACAGTATATATAAATATTCAATGTAAATTTCATATTTACATTTAGGATAAACAGTTCTAATTGTGGCATATGTGCATGTATTATATGTACTAGTACAGTTCCCGCCGCTTCGCTGACGGTTAGACAGGCTAAACTACAAAAAAAGAACCCAGCCGTGAAAATTTTGAACTTCACATTGTGTCAACATTTCTGAATCTGGTATCTCCCAAAACCTCCTCACCCCCATTCATACAACTTGGGGGCTAACCCCTCCCCCATTACCCCCACCCCTCCCCATTACCACACCCATCCCCCATTACCCCCACCCCTACCCTTCCCCCATTGCTAAACTACAGAAAAGAACACAGTCATGAAAATCTTGAGCTTCACATTGCCGCCCGTAATACAATTTCTGAATTTTTTTTACAATTTCTGAATTTTTTTCTCACAATTTTTTCTCACAATTTCTGAAAGTGTGACGGACAGACGGACAGACGGACAGACGGACAGCTCTCTTATTATAATATAGATTTATATGACATCCAAAACAATGCTCCCAAGACAATACTCCCAAGACAATTCTATTTACAAATTTTGAAAATTCCTTGTCGCCCAGTACCCTAAAATTTCATTTACTCGGCGACAAATCTTCTTCACTGGGTGACATTCATGTCACCCACTCACTAGGTTAAAAACTGCTCTGATATATGCTATGCGTGGCTGGCTACGAAGGAGGGAGGAGATCGGAAAGCAATTTTCCTCCTCCACCAAATCCCGCAAATGAGGCGAGTTCTTGCGGAGGAGTCGACCGCGGGTCGATCCTTAACCGTCGTTCGAACCCTCATGAAGCCTGAAGCATATATGATATCATCAAAGACCCCGCACATGTTCGCTTCAATCGAGGTGGAAATTCTCCTGGAAAATCGCTCTGGCCGGCTCACCGGCAGTTTACGTACCTCACGACGGAGATTCCTCTGGGCGATGGTTGGTCGTCTACGGCTGGTATGCGGGGCCGACAATGAAACCCGTTCGGCGGTCAGTGCGGGAAGGCACGCTGTATGAAGGATTCAAAACGCAAAACTCTATTAGGAAAGGGATTATGTACTCTGCGTCAATGTCGTAGGTTGGGTGGACACAATATATAAGTTTTGTATGAGAACACTATTTCCCTGTGAGCAAGCGAAGCAAAGATACTGAGTTCGGGAGTTCGAGTCCCGACAGTGCTGGTTAATTAACAATAATCTAAGAGTTAGCGCAATAGGCTGTATTAGTTGGCCTGAGCATTGTTCCAGTTGTGACCCTCCTGACTCATTATTACGGGAACGCGATGCGTGAATAATCTCGGTTGCGGATCGTTCACTCCGAACAATAAGAAGAAAATATAACGATGGGGATGTTTCACCTTATTCGCAGCATCTTATAAGTTCATATGAGAGAGGGGACCTACAGCTTTACGTGGGACCCGAACCACGGGTCGCTACATAATCTAGACGCAGAGGATGATCCCCCTATGCAATTACTCTCCAGACCCACTGTCGCTTAACTTCGCTTATCGACGTGAAGCGTGTTATGAAACTGGCCACGACGGAGCCCTTAACGACTAGTAGTTTCTGCTTTTCTTCCCCTTATACCCCAAAAAGAAGTTTAGGGAACTTTCTATTCTACAGGGTGTCCCATAAGCCTCTCTACCCCTTTACCCCTCACCCTATTCTAGTAGGAAAAAGTTCATGGGTAAAGGGGCTTATGGGACACCCTGTATGATAAGGAGTTGCGAAAATCAAAATCTATTCAAATATCAAAAGGAGTTAACTGTGAAGTAAGGCATAACACATTTGTAACGAAGTTTGTTAAATGGGAGCAATCCAAGAATAAGCACCCCAAATCAATTTTGGGTGCTTTTTCTTGGATTGGGGACTTTGGGGTGCTTATTCTTGGGTTGCTCCGTTAAATGTTAATGAAGATTTTGGCAGAGAAACCAAACTATCACCTATAGGAATTAGTATTAAAATTAATTGTATGTAATCCTTCTACTTGTTCGGTGTATAAATTTTGACTTTGTCTCAGAGTTAATTAATTTTTTTGGATCTTTTCCCTTATAGCACCCCTAATTTCTTCTTTTCAGGTCAACTGAATGCCCGGTTAAGTCAAGTGTACGACCTTGACGATTGGTTAGGTTAAGTCGTGATATTTTCGTTAGTTTTAACGAAAATACCACGACTTAACCTAACCAATTTTCAAGGGCGTACAATGTTACTAACTGAAAAGAAGAAATTGGAAGGGGGGTGCTATAAAGGAAAAGATCCATTTTATTTTATACTGAAGTCGTATTACACTAAAGTTGCCTTAACTTTCTGATTTTTAAGTAAATGCAGTTAAAAATTAAGTTAAATATTTAACATTTAATGGTTGGTGAGTTTTATCTAATTTTATTGGTAAGCCTGTTAGCTTCATTTTTATTAATGAAACCTATACGTTATCTGTTTTATCATTTAGGTTTTTTATTTATGGAGGATTTTATTTCCTTTCGGTATACCTATTAATGTTCTTATAGGGTTTGATTTGCATTACAATGTTTGTCTAACTTATTGGTTTGATTAGCTTATCATATCGTAACGAAGAAAGAATTGCACATGCGCAAAAAGAAGCGAACTGGTAAAATGTAATTTAAATTTTAACCATTCTATTAATTTATTTTTTAAATTATATAAATATTCCATGAATATTTAGAGAGGAATAATAATACATTATTATTATTCCGAGCGAAATGCGTTGTTGTAGTTTAAATATTAATATTGATTTTTATTAATACCAAAGTTTTTTTAACATCGGTATAAATATTTAAAATATAAAATATATTTCGCTCGGAAAAATAATATTTACGTGTAAAGAATATACACATCGTTTATAAAAAGTATAAGTTTCATATATAAATATTTATAGATAACGTTTACCTAAAAATTTTTCAATGTTATCAATCTTCAATGTTATCAATCTTCCATCAAGGTAATGAGTATTTGGATTATTTTGATCCTGGATGTACACAAAAATCCATTTTGAGGCCCATTTTATTTTTACTGTATTTAATAAAACCAAAGATTAATGATAAATATATATATATATATATATATATATATATATATATATATATATATATATTATATAATATATATATATAATATATATTATTTTGTTTTGTGTGATAGCATTCTCATTGCCGAACAAGGCCAACACACACAGAACCTACTACAGAATTTGATCTTACCATAGCACATTGAAATACAGTCTGAACATTCCGGGTATAAACTTTTCATGATTTAATTATCTAAACCAGTTTTATTAGCACATTTTGCACATTAATCACTGCTCCATCTATCGGTGAGATAGTGAAGTACAATACTACCTCGCAAATGTAATTTATTTTACAATTATATCCAGGGCTGTTTTACCCATTAGGCACAATAGGCAAAGTGCCTAGGGCCTACGAAAAATTTTGGAACCTAAAACAATTAGGAGAATCAGATCAGCAATCACTCAGTCTTCAGTAGGCTGGAAATAATTCGTTGAAAATTAGGAAGAATTTAGTTTTAGCGTTTTTCTAAAATTTAGAACGATACTTCACCAGCTGAATGATGTAGGGCCACAGTGGGGTGGGGGCGGGTGGGTCCACGAATGCAAGTGTGCCTAGGGTCTACGAAGGTCTTAAAACGGCCCTGAGTATATCTGGATTGTTTTACATTACTTAAGTACATAACTGATCTTCCAATTGGTTTGAATTGTCATTCCGTCAAATGTTTTTTTGCATGGAATGATCGGGCATATATACCCATCAAATTGGCAAAACCACTAACATCGACGCTCTACAAAACTAACTTAACCTAACCTAACGTGGCGTAACCTGTCCTAATCTAACCTAACGTATCGTAACCTGTCCTAACCTAACCTAACGTAGCGTAACCTGTTCTAACCTAACCTAACTTAATCTAATCCACAATATACTTGTCAATAGCATGGCAAATCAATCAGATATTGTAATACGGAGTGATCGTAGAGGAATATACAATGTTATTGTGTAGCTTATTACCTAACCGACTGACTGAAAAATACGCTCTTGAAATGTACGATCAACATTTTACTTACATCACGGCCTATATTATTATCTGTTAACAGATAAAACTTGTTAGTTACTGAAATACTTGTACATAATGAAGCTTCATTAGGGTCTTTTCGGTTTGGCGGACTGCAACAGACTTTTACGAAACTTAGCAAATCAGTTAGTTACAAATTTTATCCTAAGGAAATGTAAGTTAGGTTGGTTAGGTAGGTTAGATTAGGTTAGGTTTAGTTAAGTTACGTTAGGAATTAGACATTTCCTAAGAATAAAATTTGTAAATAATTGATTTGCTAATTTTCGTAAAAAATCTGTAGCAGTTCGCCAAACCGAAAAGATTCCATTTTGTTGTTTATTGAAATATTTGTACATAATAAGGTTTCATTTATTGACGTTATAGCCTCGTTAACTCGCAACAACTAATTGAATGCTATTTGCGTTGCTACTTATTGCTATTTTTTCCACATGTTCCAGGTTTATAGCAAATTATCGTTTCCTTTATCAACTCAGGCGCCGCAATTAAACTCAGGTGAACTATAAAGGTAATATATATATATATATATATATATATATGTCGTTATTTATTTATTTCTTTTTTGGGAGCCACTCGGGTACACGTGCCTTATTTTTGTTTCGCATTAACCGATTGATAAAACGGTTTTCCGATCCCAAATAGTAACAAGGAAGTGGCACTACTTCATCAAACCTTCAGCGAATGTTTGTGTGAAAAAAAGTGTCTAAAAAGTAGCGAATTACATAAAAGCTTGTTAAGTTAATGCGAATTTGATCACTTACAGTACAAATTCTGAACTTTTGTAGCATATTCTTTTCTGAGGCCTTTGACCCGCGTCTCTCTCTAAGACCAGTGCTTCTCAACCTGGATTCCACAAGTGCCTCTTAGAGGTGCCACGAAATTTCATGAAAATGAAAATTTTAAAAATTGTTAGTGAAACAAAATATTCGCGCTTTATTGCATTTTTACGGAAACTGTGTACGCTCAGTTTCTAGTTTGTGATGTTGGAGGGTTTAGAGGGGTTGGAGGAAGGGGAAAGAGAAAGAGAGTGGATGCTAAACAGTAGGGGACAAAAATCATTCAGGGTGCCGCGAAAGAAGAACAGATGACACTGGGGTGCCTTGAGCTATAAAATGTTGGGAACGACTACTTTAGATAAATAAAAACGCTTCTGTATGTCCCCCTCTACATCTTCCTCCACTCTCTGGCGAAACCTCTAAACCAGGCACATCCCACATTCTTATCCTTCGTCATCACCCGCGCCAGAGCCCCCATACCCACTACCCTCTCTTTTTATCTCGGCGAAAGAAACTCGATAAACAAGGTAGATCTTCAGCGTTGTAAATTGTGTAACCAGTCAGCTGATAAATGAAGAGGTGTACTACGCCATTTCTATCATTAACTTCTAAAATATAATAACAACAGTGTTTAAGTTGTTTAACCTACTTTGTAGCTTCTAGGTCATATGATGGAGACTTATAACTTCTCGTTGGATCCGAGCCATATTCCCAGCACCAATAAAAATCCAGAGACACACCTTGATCTCTGAAATCTAAAATCCTAACCGAAACTCGAACCCAGGAACTTCAAATTAACAACAACAGTTTGCGCAACAATGTTTCCACGGGAACGGTGAATACCTTTAAAGTACTCCATGCGGGAAAATATATACGTGGAGGGAGATGAAATGGTACGAGGAGGAGAGACGGTCACGAAGGTTGTAACGACACTAGTAGAATCAGCAAACGAGGAAAATGGAATTGAGAGCAAAGAAGTGATTAAAAAGGAATCAATCGCAATAGATAATGAAAAAGAAGGAAAGCGTCCTGTAGAAACAAAGAAGGGCGCACAAACTGTATAACAATACCCGACATATTGGAAAAGACGACCATTGTTTCCATTTTTAAAGATGGAAATATTTGAAAATATTCGAAAAATTCGTAAAAGAATTTTTTTTTTTTTTTTTTTTTTAAATATCTGAAAGAAGAAAATTTATTAAAAACCAGCATGGAATTAGAGCTGGTAAATTTTGTTAATTGCAACTGATTGAGCACTATAATCATATATATATATATATATATATATATATATATATATATATATATATATATATATATATACTGTATATATGAGAGGAGGGGCGACAAGTTTGACCTTTGTGAAATGAGGAATCATCGCACAGAACATTTGAAAGGTTGAAAGATATATGTATATGTATATATATGATAATAATAATGATAATGATAATGATAATGATGATGATGTATGTTCGTTTATACACACCTAAACGGCTAAGGTAATCTGCATCCAATTTAGTATATACATTAAAGGAGAACCAGGGTAGGTTTTAGTAACACTCGCCCCTCCCAAGGCTTTCCCACCTATGCACGGAATGAAAAATGGGGTAATTTATTATTATTAGTATTATTAATATTATTCTTAATGTACTTTTTTATGGAGAAATGAGTCTCTGGAAGTTAAAAACTTAATAACGCATTCAATACCTGTTCAGAGGTAAGCGAAGACGTAACGTAAGGCTATTCCCACCAATACAAATGTTGGGAGAATATTTGGTAGAAATTTTGAGCATTTTTCCACAATTGCTTTCTTACGCGACCTTTTTCCGCCACCGTATCTATGTATTATCTTCAAGTTTTTAATAGGAGAAGATAATGAAGGCAGCTTTTACAGCAAAGAATACAAAAGATAAAATTTAATATTTCTTTTCCTGGAAAGCGTTTAAAATTCAAAGATTTATAGGCAGTTAAAACAAGGAAAGCATAAAATGTATCTCCCGAAAAGGAAGAAATATTCAAAGAATTTTAATTCGTATAATGAATGCAATGCGGAAAATTTAACTGGTAAACAAAATTATTCCTATATTGGACTCAGGCTGAGTCCCACTATATACAGTATGTTTCAGTGAGATTGTGAAACTAGTGATTTCATGAAATCCTTGAAATTTTTAGTAAATTCGCGTAATTTATACCATGATACAAAGTTGATGAAAAGTGGATAATGACATGATCTAACCTAACCTACATTAGGCCGTTTTCCGCCTTATGTCACTTTTGTGTCATGATATAAGTTACGCAAATGTACTGAATATTTCAGTGATTCCATGAAATCACTAGTTTCGCAATCTTAATGGAACATATATACAGTTAACAGTAACAGTATAAAGATTGTAATTTAGCGTGCATTTCATTTGAGCTTCTCCTGTCTGTCTTTCCACTATGAAATAGTCTTTCTTCAGACATTTTTCTTTGACATTCTTTTCCCTGGACACTTTTTTCAGAGAACCGTTAAAAAATTATTTGGTAAGATCTATACGAACCTGTTGAAACTATCCCAACTATTTGTAAGGGCATTCACTACTTTTAATTCCCTTTTGATAAATAATTAATTATTCAAGTTCGAAAGTACAACCCCACCTACTCGTTCTCATTCCTTCTTTGTATCCTCATATCGATTTTCGTTTTGTATTTACGAACACCTAAATCTCATTTTCATCATAAAGAGAAGCTCTTTGATGCGCTCATCTTATCTCTTGTCTATTCTTTTAAGTGCGTTCGTCGTCAGGCGAACTATATTGGCAGCACCTGCCGCCAATATAAACTCTGAATAGATGAGTGCCCTCTAAATAAATCCTCAAAATCCCCTATAAGAGATCATTGCCTCGGTATGGATCACTCCATTGATCCCTCTTCTTTCCAAATCATAAACGCCGCTACCAACAACCAACTTACCGACCTCCACATTTTAGAATCTTTTTTGCACATGCGAAAAGGGAGACTAATCCTAACTGCCTAGAGTTCCGCGTTTGGCCCAATCGTCGCAGGATAACACCCAATTTTTAATTACAATTTTTTTTTAAATCTTTTAAATTTTAAATTTTTTATTGAACTATGGCTTTATGTACCAAAAATATACATAGTTAGAAACATACTCAGGAATTTCTAAAAGAAGGTTTTCATTACTGATTCCATTTTTTATTAATTTTGTTGCGCAATTCTGTATCTTAATTCTAATATTTCTTGTATTGTCTTTTACCGTTTCAATGTTTCAGAATCTTATAGCACTGACGAGGAAAAATCATTTTCAAAACGTTTCGTTTGTTTGTTAAAGAATAATAATAAATATTTGGCTTTTCATGTTCATCCTCAAACTGCGTTTCCCTCAGAACAAACCTTGAAATGAAATATATATATATATACATATACATATCATCCGTTGTGTTAACAAAACTGTTAATCGGGTCGTTCCAAATGAACTTCAGTTACAAAAACAAGATGATCCATAATTTTGCGTTATTTCACCTGAAAGTATTTATTTTAAAAGTCACCGTTTCGGGCCTTGACATATTCTAAAACTTTTATAAACTGAAATAAGGCTAAATGTTTTCATTCAACCCACTCGTGCTAGCTCCAGCCGTGTATACCCCTCGAAAGGCGCCAAGCTTCTAGGAAGGCGGAGGAGATGCGTCGTTAACGGGCTTACTAATTAAATGACGGATTGTCGCCAAGAGAGTTGAGTAGTATCCTTATCACTATTATTAACTTAATAAATTACTACGAAAGTGTTAATTACCGTTATTGAAGGCAAAAAAGAAACAGTTAAATAATGGTCAATAATTTATCCAATACACAGTATTGTTAACTCTAATACAAAACACAAGTTAAACAAACACTTATAATATATAGTATTTCCTAATTACAACCCTAAACCTAAGCTAAAGATATAAAATTATAAAGTTCGTGTTATTTGACTGTATATGCCTATAATAATTAACACTGTACTAGGATAACCTGGTAACGCGTTATGCTCAATGATGGTTAACCGAAGACCCCGTGGCATCATCAGGCGAAGCCAAGTCCCAGTTCCGGAATAAAAAGGCGTAAAACATAAAAAATCATAATTGTTAACCTTTGTACATTAATCGTAATTGCAAACTTCAAGTTAATAATTAATTAAATAAGAATTAACCAAAAATTAACATTGATAATCACTAATGAATCAAATAAATACAGTTAACTTAAATTTGATAAATACAAATCAAAGAAATTTGACAATTTACAACCTATCAATAAACATTCTTATAAAATATAAATAATAAAAGTGTTAATATTAATGACTATTAATAAATAACGTGGATACAGGGGTGGGTGGAGGGCGTGGGGATTTAGGATTTGTCATACCGGTGTCATGTAAATATTGCCAACCCAATATTATATAATATTATACAATAATATTAAAAATTGTTAATCATTAGAATACGAGATGTTATTCAGGTTAAAGCTAGAGGAGTTAAGCCCCCGTGCCCCCCCGTATCTTCGCCCCCCTGTATCAGTGCCAACACACTGTTTGCCGTACACAGCTTGCATTCGCCAATGAATGTCTATGGGAGCAACACTTTCCGCGGTCATAAATTCATTTACGTCACGTTGCTTGAAGCGAACGTCTTTACTCCTTTCCATTGTAATCGATACCGAACCAGCGTGTGGAATGAGTGTAGGCTATATTAGGCTGTAGCACAAAACCGGTTTTATCTAGTTACCTCTACACAATCCAGAATTATTCAAGTGGAGGCATTACTTTTCATCCCACCCTCGTATATCATCATCAGAATCGGAAGTACGTAGCTCAGTACCACAAGGTACAGTACTGGTCCCACTCCTGTTCATTATCATGCTAACAGACATAGACAGCGGAGTAAACAGCAACAGTATAGTAACATCCTTTGCAGACGATACAAAGATCAGCAGAAAAATCAGCGATGTAAATGAAGTGGAGCCCTTGCAGAGGGACACGAACAAAATATACAAATGGTCAGAAGACAACAATATGACATTTAACACCGAAAAATTTCAGCTCTTGAGATATGTTAGAAAAGAGGAACTTAAACAGACTGCATATTATGCTCCAGCTAGATAGGAAATTCAGAGAAGCACAAAAGCGATCGATCAGGGGATAATAATGACCGATGATGCTAAATTCGAAACACAAAATCAGATAGCGATAAATAAAGCAAAAAGAGTCGCGGGACAGGTACTAAGAACGTTCAAAAGACGGGACAGGACAGTAATGGTGCTAAAAACACTGATTATATCAAAACTTGAATACTGCTCATTCTTGACGTCCCCATATAAAAAGGAAGAAACAGCACAGCAAAGATTGATGATGCCTGCAAGGAGCTCAACTACTAGGAAAGACTACGTAAACTAAATCTGTACTCCCTGGAAAGAAGAAAAGAGAGGTACACCATAATCTACATATGGAAAATGATCGAAAAACTGGTACCAAACCTCAAACTAAACCCAATTACCATCCAAACAACGCTGGAAAATAGGAAAGGCTGAATGTGTAGTGTTCCCAAATTAAAGGCCGAAAAGGTACCTCCTCAACACTGAAGAAAAATAGCTTGGTTGTTTCCAACTGACCTCAGAAACGTTACAGGGGTCAAAGTTGAAGTCTTCAAGAGAAGACTAGATGCCTGGCTCAGGACGTTACCAGATGGGCCGGGTGTATCTGGCTATGTACGGTGGAGAGCGCAAGAAAGCAACTCGCTCCTCCACTAAGCCAGGCCTAGAGGTGGGGCCACCAGCTTGACCTTCGTGTGAAGAGAGACCAACACCCGGAACATCAACTAGGTATATACAGAAATTACTTTTAGACAGCTAGATACATAATTTAACTGATTTTCGCTTGGTACACTATTTATAAAAATATATGTAGAATGAAATAGGAGATATTAAAGATTTTTGGTGACTCTGTAACTGAAAATGTCTCATTCTTTCACGGATCTGAGGCGATAGTGGAATAGTGATGTGCAGTATACGATATTTTGAGTGATATATTGCAAATCTTGCATATCGCGCGTTTCCACGTGAAATGGAGCTTGTGGAATGTGATGTAATATAAGGTAAATGTTATAAGTCTGAGAAGAATGTGTTATGATGTTTGCACTGTACCTGCTTTATTTTAATTATATATAGAGAGTTCAAAATTGCAGCGCGTTATCGACCATGCAGATAAAAAGCCTCGTATGTTTGGCGCTTGAATTTCACAGGGTGATGCTAAAAGGTGTTCCGAGAAATAACTAGTCATATAATTTTTTTTAACACCTGATTTTGGGTCACCCTGTATATTGTTTGAAAGATACATTTATTTACCTTCTTTTCTTATTTTAGGTGTATTTATCTCATATTTTGAATTTTAATACGCATTGCGTATATAATTTCAATTCAGATTTTCCTTTTCACTTTACAACCTAATTATTTGAAGTTAAAAAAGAGGAACAAGATTGAAAATCTTTTCTTAATTAAGATAATTAAACATACTCCATTATTTGCTCTTTGAATCTTGTTCCATTTGAATAATCTATCACTCATTCGTTCAATTAGCTTTGATAAAATTTGAAAATACGATAAAAAGAAGCTCTTGTCAACTACAGAATTAAATGCGGTTAATTTTTTATAGGATTTAATCTATATAATTGTTGTTTTTGGCTTCCAAAGAAATTATATTTTATGCTTACGTGTATGTTATGCAGGTTTTTTTTTTCTTTTAATACTGCATGCAATTTTATCAGTCCTCTGACTTGGTTATTAATGTTTGCCAATTATAATTTTGTTTTTGTTTTTTTTCCTGTATCAATAAATACTAGAGCCATGTTATTTTCATTAATAATTTAGGCTTCTTTTGTTATTAACTTCATACGAATTCCTTCGTCATTACTCTGCAAATAAAAACCAGCAATAAAACCATAGCAATTTGTATATTAATGTTTTTTTGTATATCTATCTATCTATCTATCTATATATATATATATATAATATATATTATATATATATATATGTCAAAAATCCTTCCTCAAAAGTATTTATTATATAGTTATTTTTGAGGCAAGAATTTTGACTCACCCTGTATATTTTAAATAGTGTATTGCAGTTAGTAGGATTTACAGTTTGCTTTTACCTAAAATCATGAATATTGAATTATTCTCACTGAAAGTTGAAGTGAATAAATTTTTGATACATTCAGTCATTGGGTAAATACCATTCGATGTACAAATGAATTACTTTTAGGTGAAAAAGTTTTTATTATTACAAGAAAAAACCAAAACCAAAAAAAGGTTAAAGTTGTTAAGAGAATAAGATAGTGTTCATATCGTGTTGGTAATATTTTATACGCTTTTACACGGTTGCTTTCTAAGGTTAGATGCGTGCGCATTATGCTGAAATAATCACATCATAGGCAAGAATCAACCTTGCATGACACCTTAGACTGGAAAAGCAAAACTGCTTTGCTGAAAGCGCTAAATATTTTATTTTATTTTATTTTTTTACCAGTAGTGTGTAGCTACTTCAGTATTTGTATTTTGTACAGGGTTATTCTTTAGTTTTGCCACAACATGCTCGAAGCGTTTTCTCGTTTGTAAAATTACGCGACGAATCAGGGCCGTATAACTTCTCATCACGTTCTCCGGCTTTTCGGTAGAAATGGCGCAGTTTTCGCGTTCAGTCGTTGCTTTTGAGAGCCTTCAGTGTTTAGGGATTTCTTTAAAAACCCTCTCATTTTATATCTCTGTAAGAAGAAATAACAGGGACTGAGGTCAGGTGAGAGAGAGGAGACCATGCAATACCACAGTCGTGAAGGTGGGGATACTTTCTAAACGGCTCTCGAACCACAAATTTCATGCAAAAAAGTCCAAACAAAATGACAGCTATTGTACGAGGTCTCCCGCTTTTCTCCTTCAACCAAACTCTGCCAACATCAATGAGATGGTTTGAACTTTTCTTGAAGGATGATAAAGTAATTATTTTGGTCCAAAGTTAATGTCAATAAAGACTATTCTGTCCACATCAATCTTGGCCCAAAATGAGATGGTAATGGATTGTTCTTGGAGGATGAAAACATAAACAATTTGTTCCAAAGTTGATATCAATAATCATGATGCACTTGATGACATCGCGCATCAAATTTTGATACATAAAGAATGAGAGTTCAGTACATTTATCATGTATTTACTGTTACTTTAAGTACACCAGCAGTTCTCAACCTCGGAACTACTGAGAAATTTCCTTTTTTTTTAATTAATTAAAGTATTAAATATTTGAAAGTTTCAAATTCTAATCACGTTTAAAGTATTTTTCCTTGATTCAGCTAAGTTAGGTTAGATATTGGGTGAGGAGTCGCGGGCGGGATGTTGGACTGATTGTGAAAAATGGGTCCTACGCACTAAAAGGCTGAAAATCGTTGATGTATATTATAAAATACATTTTAATAAGGTTTCTCTAAAACTTTACAGACAGTAATTTTCTGAATTTCTTAATCCTTATAATGTATGTTACGCCATATCATTATCGCATAAGCTTATGTTCATAACTTTTTCATGGGCTAGTCGTGATCAGTGTCGTAACACCGCTTCCGTCGGTCAGCGAAGTTAAGAGACACTGGGTCTGAGTAGAAGTTGGTTGGAAGACCGTTCTGTACGTTCAGATTACGTTGCGACCCGCGGTTTAGATCCCACATAAAGCTCTAGGTCCCCTCCCTCATAAGACCTTATATGTTGCGAAGGAGGTTAAACAATCCCATCAAACATTACCAATTTAACATTAACTACGATATTTACCGTATACGCAAACCAAATATTTGAATTACGGTAGACGACTATCCTACGCGCAATTACTTTATGCGGCCCGGTTCTACACGGGGAAAATTTTAAATTTAAAATATTCTAAATGGTAAAATTTCAAATTTACGTGGTTTGGCACAGAGTTAGGAAATTCAACTTTGTTCAACGGGCATCAGAGGCTACCCTCAATGCGAAGAAAGCCCATGAAGTTTATCTGAAAGACATGGTCTCGGTGTCGCCAGAAGAAACTCACAGACTTCTTCAGTTCAATTTAACTTAATAAAAATTCGTTGCCATCGCTCGTCTTCATTATTTTTATTCAAATGTACAGTACTTGTACAGTACAGTACGATACAGTACAGTACTCGTAAAAATCTACAGTACTTTTTATAGAAAGGAAGGCATTTGGGTTGTTTTTATTTTATGTACAAAATTTATCGTCATGGAAAGTATCTATTTTTTACCATAAAAATGTTAAAATTCTAAACACTCCAAACCTACGCGGGGTCTCCAGGGACGTGACCCCGTGTAGAATCGATCGTCCACTGTAGACTTATCATTAGACGAATTTTTAAGTTATTATTTACAATACATACGAATGATCACATATCAAAAGACATACAATGAACGTGAATTCAAATATGTTTGTGTACTTCTGTTTATGTTTGCTTGACATCTGTTTGTACTCGCTTGATGGCGTTTGTGTCTCTCTCTGTACGAAATTCTCATTATTATATTAAATAAATAATAATAATATAGATTAATGATAATTATTAAATAAATGATAATATAGGTTATAGAATAATAATAATTAATGGATCACCTTAAGCTCAGGGCCCCCCAGCCTCAATTACCAAATGATATCTTTGTTAAAACTAACGAAAATATCAAGACTTAACCTAACCAATCGTCAAGGACGTACAGTTGACCTAACCGGGCATTCAATCTAATTTATTATTATATTTGGTACTGTAAAGCAAAAAACAAGAATACATGTGGGCCCTGATCTTCAGATGATCCTAATTAATAAGAAAAATTGTATACAATTTATGTAAATGACGAACACGTTCATACGTTTCAGATTTCTGCTAAGTTATACACAAAAAAGGATTACCATTGGAAATACTGAACTCGTTTGCTGCGCAACCTGTAATATCACGTGCTCTCGCTTCTGACCATTTCTGCGCAGCCCTGTACAGTATATACAGTAAATTTATCTCGACTCGTAACTGGGCGCTCGCGCAGTTACTGGGTTAATAAAAGGATATCCGATGCTTGTCTCTTTAAAGCTTACCAAATACGCGGGGTTTATCTCGTTCGTTATCTTGTTTGATGCAAATAATGATGTTTGAGGTAGGTTAATCTCGTTTGCAACGCAACGATAAAGGTCATATGGCAGATAGGAACCCACACCTTTACGTGGGATCCGATCATATATAAGGGTCAATACATCATCTAAATAAGTGGAAGGTTCACCCATCCAACTGCTGAACAGATCCAATTCCGCTTAACTACGCTAATCTAGCGGGGAACGGCGTTGCGATGTGGCCCCACTGTATTCCTGATGTTATTTTAATTGCCATCTCCAAAGTATTTTCCAAGATTTCCTCAATTCAGATTTAACGGACGTAATGAGAAATTTGTTTAACCTCCTTCGCAACATATAAGGTCATATAACAGAGGGAACCTACAGCTTTACGTGATATCCGAACCACTGTTCGCTGCATAATCTGGATGCAGAGGACGGTCTCCCATCCAACTACTCTCCAGATCTGGCCATGACGTAGTACAGATGTAACAGAGCATTCAAAGTTCCGAGCACAACGAAGTTTAATTGAATAAGGCAGTTAATGGTACGATTAACGCTTAACAATAATTAACAAACTGTTAATACTGTTACACAAGTGTTACACCGTTACAGCTTAGTGGTAGAAGGCCGTACTTTTAATTTGAAGGTCCTCAATTCAAGTCCAGAGTCGGGTTTCAGATTTCAGAGATTTAGGTACGTCTCTGGGTCTCCTTCAGTAGGGTTGTGATTTAGAGTCCACGAAAAGCTTCGAGTGCCCTCCGTCACGTGACCTTACATGTTACGAAGGAGATCGTACAGTTCCGGTCATTATTATTATTGTAATTGGGGGCATGTAGTGACTTTTGAATTTTGGTTGCTTGAAAGCAAACAGTTGGTCTTGAATTATCAGAATTTTCGGCGTTTAAAGTGCGTGAAATTTAAAATAAGAGGAAATAATTCTCACTGAAGGTTTCCCTGTAAAGGAATTTCTGCGTCAACAAAATTAGATTTGGTCCGATAGAAACAATAAACTGTAACACCAATAATCTAAGAGTTGTCCTCTGCAAAAGAGGACACTGAGTTGGGAGCCAGTTTTCACAACTTCTCATTAGTAACTTGCTTAGCAAGTTCTCTGTAAATAAACCCTTATTTGTACAGGTTGAAGTACCAGTTATTTAAATATTTAATATTGTAAGTTTAAATTTGGGTTAAGTTTAGGTTAAGTTTAGATTTCGTGGATCGCCCGAAGATCAGGGCCCCCCATGTATTCTTGTTTTTTGCTTTACAGTACCAAATATAATAATAAATTAAATTGAATGCCCGGTTAGGTCAACTGTACGCCCTTGACGATTGGTTAGGTTAAGTCGTGATATTTTCGTTAGTTTTAACGAAGATATCATTTGGTAATTGAGGCTGGAGTCCCTGATCTTCAGGTGATCCGGTTTGGTTAGGGTATTAAATATAGTTATCATATCTAACCCACAACAGTGACACAACACCCTTGCCACTACATGTACAATCATGCACCGACACCTCGCACCATTAAGATAACACCAGAGAGACATTATAAACAAATACTCAATTCTATACCATGCCCCACAGGCATCACACAGTACAGAAAACACATATACACACACCTAACCCACAAAGCACTGACACGACTCGGTCCGAATGCAGTCCTAGGTGCGAAGCTGTCACCCATTGACAGGTCAGAGACCAGCCTGAGCAGATCGGATCGAGTTAACTTAGCACGATTCCGATGTGGACATCATCCCAACTTACAGACATATAAACACAGACTAGACAACTCCACAGACGACACCTGCCACCTGTGCCAGGACACACCACAAACAATTGAACATATTATGACACATGAACAAGGAATAGAAAAAAAACGAGTATAAAATGATAAACACTGGTTTGAACGTTCATTTTAGAAGCCTAATACAACACTTCTAGTATATCAGATACGACAGGGTGATTCAAAATCAGGTTACATAGGGCTTTTCTGTTTCTTTGCAGGTAAATGAGTTATGGGATGTTATCGAAGGAGGAGCGCATTGATGTGATATTCCTAGCTAGCTGCACAAGTGCATTGCCGTTAACGGTGGCCATATCGAACATGTGATGTGACTATTCCCCTGTATCATTACATAATACAGTATTTCCCTATGTAACCTGACTTTTTAATCACCCTGTAGATACTATAATACCGAATATATTTGTTAGATATAACACGCAAAAACCATAATAAAACAGTTAAACTAACCTCAAATTATGGAGTTACTTACTTCGTAGCCTCTCAGCTTGTGTCAACAAACCCATTAGTTGCTGCGTTATCCACAGGTGGCAGCACGTACGAAGCTGGCGCGATGTTTAGGTTTATGTTATGTTTTATAATTAATTTAATTAGCTATAGTGCTAAGAGACCAAGCACATTCACAAGGGAACAATTTGGGTCTAAGTTAAAATAAGGCACATAAATAGACGGTGCATCGGCAAATTTAGGGGCCTACGATAGAAAGTGCCCAGGGCCTATGAAACCCTTAATTTGGCCCTGGTCACCAGCAACAATTACTTTAATTACAGTAAATACAGTTACTAATTACAGTTACGGGCTGTATGGTCTCATGCCGAGATCTTTTGTCATGTGATCTCTCATTGTGGACATGGAGACTGCAAGTTCTTGTGATCGTTTCCGAAGTGATTTTTTCGGTGAACGAGCCGCCGATACAATCACACCTTCACATTGTTCTGCTCGCGTTGTTGGTCTTCCCGACCCTGGCCTGTCCTTCATGGAG
Source organism: Bathynomus jamesi (assembly GCA_023014485.1). Classification (NCBI taxonomy): domain Eukaryota; kingdom Metazoa; phylum Arthropoda; class Malacostraca; order Isopoda; family Cirolanidae; genus Bathynomus; species Bathynomus jamesi. Next base: position 102,848 of record JAJOZX010000059.1, read on the forward strand.
CCAGTTTCAAACAGCTTTTTCTCCCAGCGTAATACCGTTTGTTTGGTGGTGCAGCCTTATTGAATCTTGTGTTCAAATCATTCATGAGCCCATGCGCTCATCACTATCCTTTGCTCCAGAGTGTAAGTGGACTGGTCTGCTATTGTTCACACCGGTCCTATTCAAAGGAGTGACATAACGAAGGAGTGACATAACAAAGGAGTGACAAATTGGAGATAAAATTCAAAGGAGTGACACGAAAATACCAACAAAGAAGAAGAAAGAACAAATCCAGAGGGAAGAGAGGCTTGCAACTGTTAGGTTAGGTTAGGCTAGGTTAGGTTAGGTTTCTAGTTTTTGAAATAAAATCTTAATTTTAACAATTCTAACAAATTTTGTTTTTTTAAATAAAATTTTAATAATTATACTCCTTTGAATTTTATCTCCGATTTGTCACTCCTTTGTTATGTCACTCCTTCGTTACGGTATTTATGTCACTCCTTTGTTATGTCACTCCTTTGAAATGTCACTCCTTCGATACAGACCCGTTCACACAACTCTAATACCTGGAAAAGAAAAAAAAATGCCAATGAATCACATATAAATTCAATTAATCACACAAAAATAAAATTGGTATTACAATCTGTACATTTTGTAGGGGGTGACGGGACTTTTCGAACACCCTGTAGAATCCTGGTCACGGTAACATTATTAATTTTCATTTCTTACCAAAGATCAACGAATAACTTGCGTTCCCAGATCCTCTTATCATATTCATGAGATAACTTATCTGATTTCACGTGAAATAGGGTGAAAATAGGGTGAAATAAATAGAGGATGAAATAGGGTGAGAATAGGGTGAGCATAAAGGGGTGAAATAGGGTGAGAATAAAGCGGGTGAAAGGATTTATGGGACACCCATAAATCCTTTCACCTCCTTTATTCTCACCCTATTCTAGTAGGAAAACGTTCGGGGGTAAAAGGACTTATGGAACACCCTGTAGAGATGAGATGTGATGCGGTGATGATGTGAAGGTATAGGGCAATAGTACGTGTATGACGTCATACTAACTTATGCAATAATAATAACATACTAATAATTCTGGTGTGGACGATCAATATCCGTTTATTTAATGTATACTTTTTGCAGTTTTTTCTTATATGTAATATACAGGGTGTTCCATAAGTCCCTTTACCCATTATATATATATATATATATATATATATATATATAGTACAAGGTTCAAGGGTAAACGAATTTATGAGACACCCTGTACACTTCCTTTTTTGTTTTGTTTTCCTGCATGAAGTTATTACTTACATTTTACTAAACATTTATGACATTCATTGATTATTTTTTTCATCAGTCATAGTTATAAAGTAATCTAAAGGGCTCGAGAGTAATCGCTGTAAATAATTAATTAATCATTGAATTTGTGCACAAAGAATCAACGTCTGTGAAGTTACGCACCAACAAGTGCACTCATGATTCCAAGAGACAATTTTTTTCATATTATCCCAAATAATGACGTTTGAATATGTACTATGTAGTATAGACTAAATGAGAAAATTTTGTTGAGACGCATTATAATCCTCATTTGTTTGATATATTTGTTTATTCTTTACGAGTTAGTAAATAATTAATACTAGATTAAACGAAGTATAATTACGTATTTTTAATATCAGAAAGATAATATATTTTTGTGTACGTGAATTATATACAATTATTGCATACTAAAATCCTGATTTTGTAATTATTGACTCGCAAAATTTTCATTCGTAGTCCAGAAAAGTCAAAAGCGGGTCTTTTCGGTTTGGCGGACTGCTACAGATTTTTACAAAACATAGCAAATCAATTAGTTTGCTATCTGAAAACTAGTGGTGGGCTAAAGGTAATCGATTACAAATAAAAATTACTGATGTTTGAAAAGTTATTAAAAGTATAAAGTAGAAATTACTTCTGGATTAATTACTCTTATAATATAATTGATCGAGAGAAGTAATTTCTACTTTATACTTTTAGTTACTTTTCAGACATCAGTAATTTTTATTTGTAATCGATTACTTTTTGCCCACCATTGCTGACTGCTAGGAATGAGCGTAATCAATTACTTCGATTACTTCGAGTATGCTTTTTATAAATATTTGGAATTTAACTCATTTTCCATTTTTAAAAGAGGCAACACTGTTGCACTGCTCAGCGACTGCTATTTTTGTTCCATCAACTAGGAGTAATCGGTTGACTAATTGATTAGTGACGAAAGTAATCGATTATTGAGGAATTTTTAACGTAATCAAAGTGATCGATTATGCCCATCCCTACTGAAAACACTTTTTTTGACATTTTCATGTTGGAGAAGTGGTTAGGTTAGGTTAGGTTAGGTTTAGTTAGGTTAGGGAGGTTAGGTTATGTTAGGGAGGTTAGGTTAGGTTAGCTTTAGTTAAGTTACGTTAGGATTATATAAAATTAGGTTGCTATATGACAAATTAAGAAACTGAGGTAAATAAAGGTAGCTAGTGTATTATTTTCAATTATTTTTTGTGAAGCGCATTATTTTTAAATTTATGGGGGTTTTGCTATATATAAATGTTACGCAAACATACCCTGTTTCTTCGTAATTAGACATTTCGTCACCTTGTAAATATCAAAAAGGTGTTTTCAGATAGCAAACTAATTGATTTGTTAAGTTTCGTTAAAATCTGGGATCACCTGAAGATCAGGGGCCCCAATGTATTCTTGTTTTTTGCTTTACAATACCAAATATAAAAATAAATTAAATTGAATACCCGGTTAGGTCAACTGTACGCCCTTGACGATTGATTAGGTTAAGTCGTGATATTTTCGTTAGTTTTAACGAAGATATCATTTGGTAATTGAGACTGAGGGCCCTGATCATCAGGTGATCCAAAATCGGTAGCAGTCCACCAAACCGAAACGATCCTCAAAAGCGTAAAAGGATCTGAAATGGCCAAATATGAAAACTCGTATCTGTTTATATGGAAGATAAGTAACGTGAACTATTTACTACAAACATTTTTTACTGGACAGTTCAGCGGGAACCAGAAATAAATGTACTGCTTTTAATGCTGTCTTTTTCACTTACGAAAATATAATAAAAAACGTTTTTAAAAACAAAATTTTAAATAATATTTCCTCAAAATTCAGGAATAAATTTAATTGCTAATAAACGTATAGCAAACGTTTCATCTCAGATTGACTTTCTGCTTGAAGAATTCTCGGTTAGTTAATTGGAAGCTAGAGCGTTCATGGTTGGTTGGTTGAGATGGCGATTTATATCAATTACTCAACAGTAATCCTTTATATATATATTCAATGTGATTTATGTAAAACTTTCTTTTTCAGTCAACCAGAAGAGTTTATTGCGTTGTACACACGACGAAGCAGTGAGCGAACTCCGTCAGGCGCAGGAGAAGTTACACTCACCGTGAGACACTATAAAGCAGCACGCCTTCTCAATAAAGGTAAAATCTATACGTAGACGATATATATATATATATATACACACATCTGATATATATATATATATATATATATATATATATATATATTATATATATATATATATAATATATATTATAATATATATATATATATAGCTTAGCTTCACAAATGTTGCTACCGCAATGTCCCGAGCTTTCCGGAGGTAACAAGACGTGCTCAATACAGTCTAATGCAAAGAATTAAAAAATCAACCAACCCGATCATCCAAGCTAGCCATGAGTCCTGCCATTTATCCTCTAAGCTATGACTTCATGGTACGAAAACGTCTGTCTGTAGCTCCACTTAACTTCGACAATTACAGTATTATTTCAATCAATTGTATATATTTATATCCTTAGTATATGAACTGTCATTATATTAATAATATTTGTCATGTAATATTTGTCTGCCTTAATTTCATATATATATATATATATATATATATATATATATATATATATATATATATATATATATATATATATGAAAATTAAAGGCAGACAAATATTACATGACAAATATATATATATATATATAAATATATATTATATATATATATATATATATATATATATATATACATACACACAAAGGGTTTGGGCAAAAGTCACGCCCACATTTTTGCTGACTGTACAAATTTGAAATTAAATTGGGGCGTGACTTTGTCCAACCATATATATATATATACACACACACAGCAAGTAGCACTTTGGTCCTAATTTTCAACGTGAACACTTTCCTCATAAAGAAAAAGATAGAAAGTTTATGCATGTTTTTATTGTGACTTTTGTAGATTGGGGGGGGGGGGGTAAAAGAGGAATGCTTTTGTTGACATTTCGTTGAAAAGGATGTCTCTTGGGGAAAAGGGTATTTAAATACCCAGTTATATAAAAGCGAAGGAGGGGCATAAAATTTTTATGTTTGAAATTTCAGTATATTTTCCACATATTTTTTGTTTGGTGAACTTTTTTCCACAGCTGTACCTATGATAATAGAAATTAAGTGCATATTTAGTTTATATCAGTTTCCGGTGTTTCTTTCGCATGAAAGAGAAAAATAATTTTTCTTAATTAAAAAAAAAAAATTATATATATAAATTTATGTTTCCTTTCAACCTTTCTAATGTTCCGTGCGATGATTCCTCATTTCACGGAGGTCAAGCTTGTTGCCCCTCCTCTTGAGTTGGCTTGGTGAAGTAAAGACTTGGTTTCTTGCGCTCTCCACCTCACATAGCCACGTACTCCCAGCTTATCTGGAATTGTTCTGAGCCAGACGTCTAGTCTTCCTTTGAAAATATCTACCGCTACACTACTCGTATTCCTTAGTTCCTTTGGCAGCTGGTTGAACAGTCTTGGTCCTCTCACAACAAAACTACTTTCCTACAGGGTTGAGGATGTTCCCCGTCTAGCCTTTAATTTGGGAACACGACACATTCTTCCTTTCCTACTTCCACTGTTGTTTGAGTGGTTATAAGGTTTAAAGTAAGATTAGGGACTAGTTCCTGCATTATTTTCCAAGTGTAAATAATGGTATCGTATAATTTTTATACTAATTATTGCAAATGTTTTGGATGCATCCTCCATTTTCAAATATAATTAATTTGAAAAAGAAAAGGAAATTTTTGGAGTTTTTTATGGGTTGGGTGAAAGACCAACTCCAACTCCAACTCCAAATAGACTCTATGACATGGATTCACAACCTGATACCCTAGCTGACATCGTGAAAACTTTTGACTGTAACCATGTACAACATAATTCCAACCCACTTTATACAAAAGACAAAATACACCGAGACAGTTTCGTACATGACCTTAACATCCAACACAGCAACACATAATTCACCAAAGAAGAGAAAGTTAATAATTCATTACCATTTTCAGACATAAAAAATAACCAAAGGAAACTACACTATACTTGAGCGAGACGCCAGTCGACGCCTTAGGGTTACAGGACTACTATAAAGGTCACCCCACATACCCACATACAAACTGCATTGAAGGTCCTATCTCCGCCACTTTCCGGTTGGCGTCGATAATAATACATTTATCATTTCAATTTATCGTAAACTTAGCTATAAAGGTTTAGTCACTAATTACCTCAGTAATTACTTACCTCACTAATTGCACCTACAATGTAAAAAAAAATAAAAATACCTTTTTTTTATTCATATTTATGTTGTTTATCTTTTCATAACGAAATAAATTTTCTTAAAATTTTTTTTTTACATTAATTCTCCCCAAAACTGTTTTTCATCAACAAATCAAAAAATTTCTAAATAATACCTACGAGCCTCCACTCATCATACCCACCGTAAAAAGGACACTCATTGTCATAGGTTCCCATATTATCCATATTTAAACTAAAAACCATTAAATCTGACCTTTCTTTCTTCACAACACTTCACCCCAAAATCAATCTTCATTTTATTTGCACCAACAATCATTGTTTGAAATCTTACTTTAGTCAAGAGAGAAATTGCCAAATGCTTTTATCTCATTCGCTGTCTGTTATTTCAATTGTATGAATTGTCGAGCGAATACATTTCATCGATACAAACTTTGTTTTGGCGAAAGAAACTATTTTTTACAAAGTTTGAAAAGACTAAAATTAAACGTAAAATTTGTCTGAGAAATAATAATAATAAAAAAATTCAATATCGAAGCGATTCAATACTGAAATCACAAAATATATTTTTAATTATTTTCGATTTTAATATTAAAATCGGCACTGTCCAGTTTTAATTAAATTATTTTAAGGTTTAAAAAGACATCTTTACATTTTTAAATTTAGAAATGGAAAGTCTGTTCGTTTTGTTTTTAATTAAAACACAGAAGTAATAGGAAATCATATAATTTTTAACAATATTGTAAGTTTTACAAAATTCTAGAACACTTATTCACGTGATTACCTAAAAATACACTTAACTTCTTTATATATATATATATATATTTTTTTTATTACTAAATTCAAACTATACCAAAGCATTCATTCTCTTTAGTAATAAGAATTACAACTTCTATTGCAGCCAACAACGTACCCACCACGAACAACCCTTCTTCACAACTCCGGCCTGAAGATGGGTGGCGATCCCCCACGACCCCCGTAACACCCCCATCCGATCCCTCCCAGCCCGACATCCGAAGCACCAACAACAAAGACTCTTCAAAGCCTTTGACCGAAGTCAAGGACCTTTGCAAGAGGGAGAACCTCAACCACGAATCCACCAACGACCTTAATAAGTGAACAACACCAAAACTCTTCCTTGTCCAATGGAACAGACACAACAACACCAACTCAGATATGCTCAGAGTCCTCCAATCCTTCGGAAGACCTTATAGATTCCAAGGTCGACAAGCAATGGGTGGACGTCGTCGCAGGTAGGTCAAGGGTTAGACTAAGGCGAATTAGGTTAGATGGTCATAGAATAGTTTAGATTAGACTAAGTTAAATTTTGTTAAGTTATATTAAGTTAGGGTTATAATGATCAGTTAAGAGGGCTAGGAACTGGCACAACGCTTAAACCAGACTAATGCGGGCCATTGTTCTAACTCCCGGATTATTATTAATCACCATTGGGAGTCGAACCCCCGACATTAGTGTCTTCACTTAGCTTTTAGTGAAACGGTGTTACCCACTGAGTTACTAGTATTGGTTTAAGTTAGGGTAAATGAGAATTGGGTAGCTTCTATATTTGGGTATAGCTTCCTGGAGTCATTGTTCGTCCGGCAAACAATGCCAGAAAACGCTGGTTTTAGACCAAAAGTGTTTAAAGAATTTATAGTATTATTAGATCATAGAATTTGAAGGTCTTTATTTCACAAAAAAAAAGCCGTAGCATTTTGCTCTAAGAATTTTCAAGTGTTACTTTGTCATACGAAAAGCAATAGGAGACTCGACCACATTCATACAGAAGTGTGAAAATGAATTAAATTTGCGTCTAAATACTGTATGGATGTGAATATAATTTTTTTCTTTCGAATCTGTGATCAAAGTGATAGTAACAGTTTTAATATTAAATGTTAGAATTTCAAACATTAACTGTTCGTAATATTCGTGAGCTTATAAAGGAATAAGCTTTAATATACTGTACATAAAGTTCAGCAATGATTATTGACTGCGGTTTGATTATTTCCATGATGCTGGACTTTATGGACACCCTGTATTTTATATTGACTGTATATAGGACACATGATGATATGTGGGTTTTCTTCGCAGTACCTCTCATGATGGCGTACATTACACGATACATTTTCGGAACCGATAAACTTCGACCTCAATCTTTTGAAGTTCGCGGCATCAATGGTGGTAGCACTGGCGTAATTCACTGCGACGATGCTGCGATGTTGTCACAGTGGATAAAACACATCACCAACAACATCATCGGACTAACCAATCTACAGGTAAAGAGTTACATTTATATGTATTCTGTACAACCCACTTCACATTGGGTTTTACAGAAAGTTACAGTGAATAAAATAGAACGAAATGACTGAAATGCGGTGTTCTCTTGGCACTTTTTGTAAACAAAGAGAACTAATGTATAAATAACACTTAACCAACCCACTTAACATTTATTGCGTAACACTTAACCCACGAGCACGAAACGGAAATGGAATATTAATAGATTTTCAGTGAAAAAATTCTTTTTCTATCACGACGCAAATATTCATTCATCAAAGCTTAAGATTCAAGTTCGTATAAAATTGGATTTATTAGTGCTGACACTAAGCCATCTTCATTCGTTTTATATTTTTGAAATGAAAGTGGTGGTGAGAAACCTCTGAAAAATGCTTCGCTCCATTCCAAAGAGAGAAACCGTCTAGTCTGGGACAGGAAACTGTTTCAAAAAGTTGGTTTTATATCTTTCGTCTGAAAGACGTTCTAATTCCCTTAAGACATTTTTTCAAGTCTCATATATAATATATATATATATATATATATATATATATATATATATATTATATATATATATATAAAACAGATAGCTGATGAGGGAAGTTATATTTTGGGGCCTCTTTACTTGTAACCCGTTGCCTGCGTTGGGCTTCCATCATGAAAAAGAAAAAACTTCAGTATTTGCCATTTACTATTATTTATTCGAATTATAGTGGATTTAATTTTCTCAGAAGAGTTCCTTGTTCCATATATATATATATATATATATATATATATATATATATATATATATATATATATATATATATAAAATTCAATAATTTTCTCTTTTGGCTCAAAATGAATAATTCAAAAGTGAACTAAAAATTTCACGCCAAAACTACAGCTGTAAAACTTAGGTCGAGAAGAAATTTAGGCCACATTTTATTATTTTATTCTTGGTGATATTTTTCCATACTTTCAAATCGCTGGAAAACTACTTGGCGACGAGATGGAAATTTGTCTTTAAAAAAAAAAGAAAAGAAAAAAATTGTCGTTTTGAGCACTTTTTTATTTGTTTTCTTTGAAGATAATTTGGTACGAAATGACATAGGACGAGTGAAAATGTAAATTTACTCGATTGACAACTACGTGAATTCATTATCCATTTTGGATTAAATGGATTAGAATCGATTTTGAAATTCCGTTTCATGATCGTGATACGACCAATCAATTATATTTTCCTATTACTGGAATGCGCTGTCAATACAATTAGTAATTTTAGTAATTTTAGCAGTTTTATGAGATGTCAGATGTACTATACAATTCGAGCAAATGAGATTACATACAAGGTCGCAGGGAGAGACGGTAATGAACACCGCTTCCCGTCGATGAGCGAAGTTAAGCGACATTGGATTTGGAATGTTGTTGGATGGAAGACCGTCATATATGTCCAAATGATGTAGTGACGCGTAAGTGGTTTGGACTCCAAATAAAGCTGTAGGTCTCTTCTGTTATATAACCTTAGATGTTGCGAAGGAAGTTAAACAACCACATCAAACAACAACAACAATTAAACTGAACCTAACCTAAAATACGAACAAAATTTTTATATGTAACAAGAAAAAAAAATTCCCATAATAATATTATAAAAGAAAAAGGACAAATTAATGCCAAAAGTTGGAACAAAAAATGCAAATTGGTGCCAATAAATGTTTGGCATTTTTTTATTACATTTGACCTGAAGAAATTATACATTTATTTATGGAATAAAATTATCATTAAATTTTAAGACAATTTAAATTTTTATTATTTTAAATTAAAACGAAAAGTTTAATATATAAATTATAGTAATGTAAAAAATTTAAAAAAAAAAATTATTATTTATATGTGTGTGTTTGTGCGTGTGTGTGCGCGCCCACGTAGTGCGTAGGCAAATGGTCATCAGTAAAATCGGGTGTGTAATGATAATTCACAGATGTAGTGAGGTAAATTTTTTTTGTGGGGTAACACTTTTGGTACTTCGGAACAGTATAAAAATTATGTAAAAAATGTAGAAACCTTTTTAGTAGCGGAAAAAAAGATATGATGGCCCTGAGTAGGTTACAGTTAAGTACCGCTAGGTTAGGTTAGATAAGGTTAGATTAGTGAGTACCTCACTATTTAATGATTTAACAGGAAACACCCTTCGAGCTTTCAGTTGCACCTGAAACTTATCAAGCCCTTCTCGGTTAGGTTAGGCTAAACTAGGTTTCATTAATTAGTTTTTTAGGTATGGATTTAAGAAAAAGTTGGTGCCTTGCTTGTGTGTGTGTGTGTGTGTACGTGAAGTCAGTTAATGAATAAGGTAATGAAGTAAAGTGTTAATTACCTGTAAAGAAATTAAGGAAGGAAAAGAAGTTATTTGTAAAGTCAGAGTCGAGATTTTCGGAATGAAAGAGAAGAAAATGAGGCCCTCCTAGGAAGAAGTGGCTAAGCGACGCCAAAAGTAAAACATGCCAGAAAGCGCAGTTAAAGTTGTACCAATTTGAAAGTGAAATAACGTTTTTAATTTTTGTAGGTATTTTGACGAAACATCTTCAAAAAGTTCAAAAGTTACCCCTCTTTCAAATTGTTACAACTTTTAACTGCGTTTGCCTGGCGTTTTTTACTTTTGTCGCTTAGCCACTTCTTCCTAAAAGGGCCTCATATATGATAGAAGGAAGAGTGAATCAGCGAATCAGTTTTGTCAACTTTTGGGACTAACTTGTAGGTTACATTTGTCCTTCGTCTTCGACTGGGTTACGGAAGAGACAGTGTCTCTGGTTTGGGCAACCACTTAATTTACTCGAGTTTATTGTGGATGAAGAAAGACCCTCTGTAAATATTGTACCTTCTAAAGGGACTCTACATGTCATTGAACGACAAGAAAATGTAATTCTTAACTTCAACATCTGTCGGATGTCGGTTGAGCAGTCCGATACTGCACTTTTTAACTCACCAACCTTATCCCGATAGTCGGTATTGCTGAATTAGTAGGCCCAAGTAAAATATGTTTGCAGCCCAATTTAAGTTTCTTTTTGTAATATAATAGTATGTAAATAATAGGCCTATGGCCTAAAGTTTGATTTGACCTAAATCTGGGGTACGTTTAATAATATGAAACCCATGACTGATGCAATTTAAAATAGTTTATTGTACAATATATTATTTTTTTTATTGTTTTTCTTCCTTTCCATTCAAAAGGGAATTTTACATTTCAAATGACACCATAAAAACTATAATAGAATTTCCCTCGAAATGGTGTCGAGAAATATATTTTTGTTCTTTTTAGAAACTTCAAATAGTTGTCTTTGTAAATGAAGGCAAAGTAGGTTAGCAATTGTAGGTTAATTAAGATCAGGCTAGGTTAGGTTAGGTAAAAATAGGGTAAGATTAGATTAAATTTGGTTATGCTAGATTAAATCAGTTTAAGTTTCGTTGTCTCTGTTAATGCAGGTCCAGACATTTTTGTCCAGAAATTATCCATTCAAGGAAAATGTCTCGACATTTCAAGTTTGTCACATCCTTCAAAAGTTGTCTTTCAAAAGCTTTTGAAAAGCATTTAACTGGAGCCTAATTTTGTCGGACACTTATCATATATCTCTGACAGTATCTTTGGAACGGAAGTGGATATTACCAGTCATTTGCCAGATACAAGTATATCTTATGTTAATAACAAACTTAAGATTTAGTATAGTCAGTTAATCGGCTCTAACGTAATACCATGCGTGAGAACCTTGAAGGATCATGGTCAAACCCTGAAGTTTAGTGACGTTTCAGGTAGGTAATTGCAATAATAAAATCACACCGAAATTCGTTTCATAAGAAATTTTACAAATACTGACTCGCATATTTCACACTCTAACGTCGCTACAGCCATCGCCTGTGGTTCATTGGGTAACACCATTTCTCTATAAGAGAAAGGAAGACACTGAAGTCGGGGGTTCGCCTACCGATGGTGTTCGAGAATGGGCCGCATTAGTTAGCTTGAGCGCTGTGCCAGTTTCTGGCTCTCCTCTGTTATTATTATTATTGTTATTATTATTATTATTATTATTATTATTTCAACTAAACTTTCATTAAAGAGTTACGGGTAAACTGTCAGAGGCTTCTCTTTAAAAAAAAAATATATATAAAAGCAAGTTGTGTGATTCTGTGTGTCCGTGAACTTTTGGGTCTCTAAAAAAGAGCTGAATTGGTTGGTTGGTTGGTTGGTTGGTTGGTTGGTTTTTAAAAATAGGATGATATTAGAAGAGAAAAAAGTTGAGGGAATGATTTTGAATTTGGTCAGGTTAGGATGGTTAACAATGGACAGTAATTGAGGGGCCTGCGGTCCTCCAATTACTGTCGGTTCAGTTATTTGGTTAATAAAACTATAGAAAAGAATACATATAACTACTTACTTTGCCCGAAGGCCCCAGCACCGCAATAAAACTATAGAAAAGAACGCAACCATGAAAATATTGAGTTTCACATTGTGTCAAGATTTGTGAAGCTTCAGATTTTCATGGCTGCGTTCTTTTCTATAGCTTTATTGACCAAATAATTAAACCCCCAGTAATTGGGGGACCGCAGGCTCCCCCCCCCAGTAATTGGGGGACCGCAGGCTCCCCCCCCCCAAATTATTGGGGGATAGACGAAAAATAAAAAAAACGATTTAAATAATTAAAATTTAATACAATCAGCCCACCCCAAGCAAGTGCTGTGCATAACAGCTAATATATATATATACACACACACACACACACACACACACACACACACACTCATATATATTAACCTTAAAATACAATTTCGGGTTCATAAAATATGCATATAAAAAGATAGGGAAGTGAGAGCGTATGAGCAGCAGAAGGGTGAAAAATGGCGAAATGTAGTTATAGTTGATAAATAAAATGATAAATTTTGGACAAAGACAACTGATAAAATCAAAGCACTCAAAAGGAAATAAAAATCAAACGCTTAAAATTGAATTTGACTGGGAACAACATTTGTTCCATTTGGGATTAATAATAGAAATAATAATAATAATAATAATAATAATTATAATAATATGTTGATAATGATAATACTAATAATAATACTAATAACAGAAATAGTGCTGGAAAAAACTCAATGATACTTACAGGAAAAAAAACCCACTCTAATAGACAGAGTTTATTTCCATAACAGTTTCGATGCCCACTGGCATCCTCCTCGGGTGGATACAAAAAAACGAATGAACCAAAACAAGAGGGAAAAAACAGTCCAGGGACCGTTAAGAAATTTGCACCTAGGTTAGATCCCGTTCTCCCGACACCGGAAGGGCATTTTCATTAAAGGGACCCGCTTATAAGTACATTCGCACAATTTAAAGCTATCCTCTTGTTCTATATATACAGATTCATTATTTTTTTACATAATTATTACATTATTATTAAATTTATTACATTTAATATTGCATTATTATTTATTACAGAAATTATAAATTTATTATTACATGGTTATACATTGTTGTTTATTATACAGAAATTATAAACCGAAAAACGAATGAAAAGGCGAGAAGGAAACAATCCAGAGCATTGAGAAATTCGCACCTAGGTTAGATCCCGTTCTCCCGACACCGGAAGGGCATTTTATTACAGGGTCCCGCTTATAAGTACATTCGCACAAATTAAAACTATCTTCTTGTTCTATACATACAGATTCTAATATTTTGACATAATTACTGCATTTATTATTTCATTTACATTTTTTAACATTTATTATTATTACCTTTACACTAATTATTAAATTTATAATATTACCTTTATTATTACATCTGTTGCATTTATATTTATTTCCACATTTATTACTTCCATTATTACATTTACATTTACGTTTATTATTCCATTTACATTTTACAAAAAAAAAAATCGAATGAACTAAAAGCGAGTAAGGAAACAATCCAGAGACCTTTAAGAAATTCACACTTAGGTTAGAACCCGTTCCCCCGACTCCGTAAGGGATTTTTTGACCAAGAATCTCATTAAAGGGACTAACTTATAAGTACCTTCGCACAAATTAAAATTATCTTCTTGTTCTATACATACAGATTCTATTATTTTTCTTTTGACATAATTATTACATTTATAAAGTACCTTACTTGAGTCCCAATCTATAGCATGATTATTTTGGCTGGCGTGATAAAAAATGGCATTATTAGTATTACAACTTCTGAAGGCATATTTTTGTTCTTTAATACGGGTTTCAATATTTTTTCCAGTTTCTCCCACGTATACTAAATCACAACTTTTACAGGGAATGCTGTAAACACAGGCTTGTTCCTGTTTTGCAACGTTATTCCTAACCAATTTACTTTTCACGGTAGACGAATATTTGAACGCCAAAGCAAATTTAAAATCTTTCGTCAACGGTTTTACTCTTTCTAAGCCGGCAATGTAAGGCAAACTCACATATTGTTTTTGGTTAACTGAAGGTTCCCGAAGGGCATAAAAAGATTTTCTGGCTTTAAAATACGCCTTTCTGATAAACCACTCGGAATATTTTAAATCCTTAAAAATGTTCCAAATCTTTGAATTTTCCGGGTCCAGCAAATGTGGGCTACAAATCCTGAGTGCTCTTAGAAATATGGAAGAAATGATTGAGCTTTTAGCCCCTTCATCATGATATGAAAAATAATGAATGTACGAATTACAATGAGTAAATTTTCTATAGACCGTGAAATTGGGCTTTCCGCTTTCGTTAATACTCAAAACATCTAGAAAAGGTAATTGTTTGTTGTTCTCCCATTCATATTTAAATTTAATGGGGGGAACAAGATCATTTAATGACTGAAAGAAAGTGTCAAAGTTGTTCCAGTGGTCAGGCCAAAATGAGAAAATATCTACATAACGAAACCATATTAGATTCCTGGAACATATTGTTTGCAACAATTCCGACTCATAATATTCCATGTATAATGTACTCAGTATTGGGGATAAAGGGGACCCCATTCCCATACCAAAACGTTGCAAATAAAATTCTTCATCGAAGGAGAAGGCATTATTGGTGGCACAGAGTTTTATCAGTTCTAAAAATACAGATGTGGGCATGTCTAGTTCTAAAAATACAGATGTGGGCATGTCTAGTTCTACGTTACATGTTGGCAATTTTCTATCTAAAAAACTAAGTGATGTGCGAGCCTGAAAATTTACCAACTAATGGGGATAATTTACCCGCAAGAAATTTAGATAACCCGTAACTAAAGGAACCCCTGTGTGAAATAATGGGACGGAGTGGTATATTAATCTTATGGGTTTTGGGTAAGCCGTAAATGTGGGGGAGTTTGGGGTTAATCTGTAGAAATCTTTTAGGATCAATCGCCGGGACATCTTTTAATAAGTTCCTGATAGTTTTGTTGAATTCGGCAGAAAGACGCTTTAGGGGGGACGATCTCACGTTGGTGTAGGTGAATTCATCACTAAGTAACGCTTCCATTTTTTGTTTATAATCACACTTGTCCAAAATAACCACAGTGTTACTTTTGTCCGCTTTAGTAACAAATATTGCTTCGTTCTTCCTGAGCTTGTCTAAAGCTAACCGGAATCTTTTGGAAATCGAGTCCATTGAGTTGAAATGTTCCAGAAACTTGCTGAGAATCAAACCATTTAAACACAGAATATCCACCCTGGAATTAACTACGGAAGACACAAAATCTAAAACAATGTTTTTATCGGGTTTAAGGGCAAACGACAGCCCTAAATTAAGAACTTCCTTTTCGGATTTGGATAAGACATATGTCGATAAATTTAAAACGGAACCTTCCACCGCACACTTTGACCAAGCACTTTCATCACATATAAATTGGATAGCTTTCTGTTAAGTCGTTGTTCAGTGCGTCTAGTTTCCATGTCGCTTTTTTTTTATTTTCATATTTTGACCTTCACGTAGAAAAAAGGTGTTTTTTTGGCATTTATGATACTTACAGGAATAAGGACGGAAAAACTAAACTGGATTATAAATGAAGAGGTATGTATTACTCGAGAAATATTGAAATCGTAACTACAAAATAAGGAAATACGTAAAGTATTAAAAGTTTACCGAATTTTATTCGGATATTTGGGAGGAGGGGGGGGGGGGGGGGGAGGTTACTCTACCTTACGACACAGTCTTCTTTAAATTCTATTCTGTTTGAGTTTACAAATACTGTACAGTGTTTTCCGTGTTGAGTCTATATATATATATATATATATATATATATATATATATATATATATATATATATATATATATATATATATATATATATAATATATATATATATATATATATATATATATATATATATGTTATTCCAACCATGATAAATACATGCCAATACGAACAGTTTGCGATTGCGGATACTTGTGATTTGGCCAGTTTGTGTAGAGCAAGCCTAAGGTAGTACAAGTGTGACTGATTGGTGCAGATAAATTTGTATTGACTTGGGGAGGAAACACGAACTTGTGGTGCATCTTGCTCGTGATGAATCATGCACCAGGATTGATAATAACTGGGATGCTGCAATATAAAACTAACGAAAATTGCAATAAATTTAATACAGATTTCGATGTTCTTTGGACTAAACAACACGGAGCACTGTTGCTTTCATTGGTGATAAACCACGTACGAAACCCTCGTTAGTACTATGATCCCTATTTGCTTGGCAATGCTGCTGCGAGCTGCTCGTACCTGAAATGGGTGTATGGACGGAATGGTGTTCTGCGTAAAAAGATGTTTACCCTTCATACTTCCACTAAACTATATATATATATATATATATATAATATATATATATATATATATATATATAACCTTCTTTACCTTGTGCAAGACCGCTCCCCGTTAAATCAGTGAGGTTAAGAGACGTTCATTCTGTTCAGTAGTACTGCATTCAGATGATGTAGTGACCCGTGGTTCTGACCTGCTTCGGATCCCAGGTAAAATATCATAGCAAGTCCCTTCGAATATCTGACTTTACCATTACGGAAGGGATTAAACAACTGTTAACATTATTAATAATAGCTTTACCTGTTTTTCTTGTTAATTTCCGTCCATTTCCAAAGGCGGTTGGTTTCGGAATTAATCTAATAAATGTATTTAACTTAAACTAGATTTATGTTCAAGTGACATCATTTATTTAGTTTAATTTTAACAAAACTTGACTCCTGATAATTTTGAACACAATACCTCATTCGTCTAAAATCCAAACAATCCAAATTTAAAAAAAAAAAGGTTTTTGAAGTGAGTAAATACTTCTTCCTTACTTTTTATATCATATAAAAAGGAAAATTGAAATCTCCCAAAAGCGTTGTATTCGTGGTTGAGATCATTAAAACCCAGTAAAGCCTAAATTTTAAGGGCGAAATGAAAAAAAAAAATGTATCAATAGTCTAATTAACAATTGTATGTTCTACGTTGAAATTATTGTGATATTGCAAAATTGTAATATTGCAATTTTTTTATTATTAAAGAAAAGCTTTCATTCATTTATTCAAAAGTTTTTGAAGAAATTTCTGATTTCATTTGTGTTTTGAAACAACCTTTTAGTCGAAGTTTTCTGAGGGATCTGCACAGCACTGAATAATACCAGATTTATTTATTTATTTTTTATTTCACTGCTAAAATCTTAACAAGGTCATTTAATTTATTAGTAATTACTCTTCTCTATGATTTTCATGGATATAAAAATACTGCATCCATCCCACTGTCTCTATTCTGTCAGATCTTAAAATATATGCATCCATCTCATTGTCTCCCTATTCTGTCAGATCTTAAAATATAATGGATTTTATCTGTGTTTCTTTATTGGTCCTGTATTTATTTATTATGTTTTATTTTTTTAGATATACGCCCTCGGGTAAAGAGTTCTTTGGTGTCAAACCTTGTGTGCTTTCAAACAACATCTTAATCTCTTTCCTTACTTTTTATTTCGTGGCTCTCTTCGGTGCTCGGGAAAGGAGCGTGCTACCCCGGTAGTTGGGGTTTTAAAAGTATGTGGACGAGGCTGGTCTCCTTTTGTAATTATTTTCTCCCCCTTATTTTACTTAGTTAACTATGGTTTAGCTTCCGCCAGAATTGTTCATTCTGACGAAGTTCAAGCCTGTCACTCCACCTTGTCCTCCACCAACTCCACTCCACTCGTTTCCATTTTCACATCATTCATTCATTTCATCGTTTCTTCGTTTCGCTGTTTGTCATCCATCTCATAATTTTATTATTTAATTTTAGTTCCATCCATTAATTTAGAACATGATCTCAATGATCTCGATGTTGCGACGCCAGAGGAATTAAGCATAATTAATCAATCTTTTGTTTCGTGGAAGTGTCAAGCTCGCTTTCCCTCGCTATTGCCTGTTTCGTTATCCGGCGGCAGTCCTCCATGAATAGACTTGTTAGTTGTCTCGGCAGGCCCTACTACAGTCGTTTTCGAAAGGTTCTTTTATGGTATGTCTCTTGGTATGAATTCTCGAGAGGACTATTTTCTTGTATAATTTGAATGATTTCTGTTACTTTTATTGTATGCAGATATTTTTTTAATTGTATGCAGATAATTTTTTTATTGTATACAGATATTTTTTTATTGGATACAGGTAAATTTTTTATTGTATACAGGTAAATTTTTTATTGTATGCAGGTAAAAATTTTTATTATATGCAGATAAGTTTTTCCCATGTTTTGGTGTTTCTCTCATTCAGGTCCATGTTAAAAATTCTTAGAAGTATTTCTTGACGGATGATGAAAGAAGCATTTTGTATCGTATTTACGGATTTCATAACATGGATTGGAAGAGAGTGATACTTACGTACTTACGTACTTATGCATATTTCTTAAATTGCAAAAACATTTTCATAATGGAATTAAAGCACAGTTTTGGATATGCGCACTAGAACGGTCCTTCCTCTTACAATTATCCTTTAGCTTAATACCGAAACGCAGCCTTGCCAGCGCTTGTAGGTCAGTGGGTAACACTGTTTCCCTATAAGCGAAGACGCTGAAGTTGGAGGTTCGACTCCCTATAATACTGACACATAATAAATACAGGAGTTAACGCAATAGCCATGTTAGTCTGGCTTGAGCGCCGTGGCAGTTCTTGTACCTTTTTTTATGCAGAAAGGAGGGGCCAAGGGCCCATCTTCTTAGTATCGTCTGTGCGTTTAGTTTGTCGCATCTCCTCTTTCGCTGTCTACTGGGGCTACGTCGTGGACACGTTGCAACGCTGCTTCCCGTTAGATCAGCGAAGTTAAGCGATGTTGAGTTTCTTCAATAGTTGGATAGGTGACCGTCCCGGCATTCAGATCATGTGGTGACCCGTGATTCAATCCCACATAAAACTGTAGGGTCTCTACGTCACATGACATATGCCGTTACGAAGGAGGTTAAACAACTCCAAACACAGTGGCGTAGCTCACGCAATCTGAGCCCTATTTTCAACTATTTTAAACATCTATTTTCAAGGTAGATTAATAAGATTATCGGTTACTTTAACCTATTTTATTTTACAACATAAATCACTATTTTCATGAAAATTTGAAAATAGTGTACCGAAGTAATGAACAAAAACTTGAAAAATCAAATTTTGCGCAGATTCAATTCTGTCTTCATCTTTCGGTTTTATTTTTATCAAAAAATCTCGAGGTGTTCACAACATTTGAATTTTTTCTCAAATATATTTCTAATTATATAATAGGTTTAGGTATACACAGTACACATTAGTCAATGAAATGTAATATATTGTCTTATTTACCTACAATTAGTCTTTCCAATAATGTACTCGTACATCCTCGAACAAAATTGGTTAAAGCTCGTGATATCGTGATGAGAACAAATGAGTTCGAAACCGGTCGGTGTCTAGTTTTTCATCGCTATTTGTGTGCTCAAATTATATATATTTCATTCATTCTGTTTGAAGGCTACCCGCAGATAGCAGAAACGAAATGAATTTTTGGCATCAAAGTTACAATAGTGGTTATTTAAATAATTGTCATTCACTAACTGTGTAAATACATTACAATCTGTCACAACCACAATAGTTTATATATCACACTTAAGGCAGTGATTAACTCAGTGGTGGCGAATCATTTTTGCTGGTGGGTCATTTTTGTTACTTTTGATTTTTAAAAAAACGAAATTGAGTCACAATAATTTACTTACTTAGTATTTTTAGTGAGAAACTTGTTGGATTTTAGCTGCTAATGTTTTGATCCGAGGTTTATATTTAGTTGTCTTTAGTCTCACACACGCGGCACTCATATCTGTGCCAAGGCGATTCCTAGTGGTGGATTTGACGAAATTCATGGAGGAAAACAACTGTTCACACGAATAAGATGAACCAAACATTGTTAGCAGAGCTAATGCTAGTTTTTTCATTGATGCAAAAGAATTTGGTAAAGAGTTCCATTCTGCAAGAATAAGATTCTCTACTCTTTCTATTGATTGTTGTTCTCTGGTTACACCCAAAACTGACGACTCCAATTCCTTTTCTCGTAACTTCAGATTAAGATCAATAAATTTAGTCTTCCATACTACGCTTTCTTGGAAGTCAACTAATTCCATTTCTAAATGATCAATGTCAAGCCAATGAAAAGCTGTGAACTATGTTCAAATTGAATAGTATGGGGGAATTGGATGAATTGTAATGTTGCATCAACTTATCGGAATTGTGAAAACCTCTCTGAAAGTGATTGTCTGGCATCTCTTATTATTAAAGAGTACTTTTTGAGCACGTCGGATTTATTTTCTTCATTATCTGCAAAATATTTTGAAGTCAAGAAGTGTTTCTGCAATAATGGAAAATATTTCAATTTTTCTTCTTTCAGATCTTTTGAGAAAATATTTATTTTTTTCAAAAGCTTTAATATTTTCAAACATTCATGATACAACACAGCTGCGACCTTGCAACTTTTTATTTAAAGCATTGTAATGCAATGTGAACTCAGCGAAAAGATGTAAGTCATTCAACCAATTCATGTCAGTCAGTTCTGGATATTCATGTTCCTTTTTATTCAAAAAATATCTTATTTCTTCTAGTAACAATTCAACAAAGCGATTCAAAACATGACCACGACTTAACCATCTGATATTGTTATACATGACTAACCCTGAAAATTGAGAGTCAACCTCATCTAATAGTTTGGTAAATTGACGTTTGTTAAGATCGTGAGCAAACATGAAATTGACAATCTTTGTCACAAGAGACATCACATTTTCAAGTGATTTTAAACTTTTTTTTGCCCGAAGAGCTTCTTGGTGTAAAATACAATGAAATTCAACTAAAGGGTGTTTCACTTCTTGTTTAAGTAATTGAACAAATCCAACATTTTTTCCAATCATACTCGGAGCTCCATCAGTCGTCACAGATACAATATTTCTGAAATGAATACCTATTTGGATGAATTCCTTCTTCAATTCATTCATAATATCCTGTCCTTTGGTTTTCTCAGGCAGTGTCACCAAATAAATTAGCTCTTCCTTCATTATATTTTCGGAATAAAATCTTTCAATAACTGCTAGACGGGCCTGTGATGTGACATCTGTACTTTCATCCAAACAAATTGAAAACATTCCAGCATTTGTCAAATCCAATAAAAGTCGATCAGATACATCTTTGTCCATGATAATTATTCTATCTTTGACCGTATTTCTGGCCACAGGCAACTCATTAATACGTTTATTTATTTGATCTTTATTCTGAAAATCATCAAATAAATAATCTGAGCAGTTTAGAAAAGCTTCTTTTAAATAATCACCATCAGAAAGTGGTTTTCCGTATTGAGCAATGGTAGATGATAAATGAAAACTAACTGCTGTAATATTGTTCTTTGGTTTAAAAATTATTTTGAAAATAGCAGGTTGTTGTTGCTGTTGGTTTAATTGCCGCATAATAATTTCAGTCCTTTCCTCATCTGACATTGAGCACAAATTTTTGTTGTTAACTTTCAAAATGTCACTTAATATTATAAAAGCGAGCAACAATGTCCACTTTGCAAATACAACAAAAAGCTTTATTATTTCGTTTAATAACACCGCATTTCACAGTCCACTCTTCATGAAATAACCTTCCAGTTCCACTACCTTCAGAACTAGTTTTTCGTTTTTTTTGTAGCCATTTTCTTTTATGGGTGATAATTTCTGCACTAATAATTTGGCACTCCCAAACTTAAGGACTTGAACTGCAAATCTGGGAAGGCGGATGACGATGACCGCGCGGCGCGCACCATGAGTCGATTGTCATACATACACGCACGTTTTTAAACGTATACTATATGTTTAAAAACGTTTCAATGTGTATGAGCTGTTTATTTCGGTGGGAGAATAAAATAATTTTAAAACTGTAAGGCAGAAAATATTAAAAATTAAAGTCATATTTTATCTAAATAAGAGCTCGTGGGTCACTAAAAATTGCCTCGTGGGTCAGTACTTGACCCTCGGGTCAGTGGTAGGCTTGCCAACCCTTCGGATTCACCGGGAAACTCCCGGAATCGTGTGTGTTCTCCCGGCTTCGGGAACGTTATCCTAATCTCCCGGGTATCTTACAATCTGAGAATAGTTTTCTTTAAATACATAATTTGGTATCATCTTATCATTTCCATATTATTAGCCTTTAAATAATCTGGTTTTTTTTTTACTATTGATATGAATAACATATATATATATATATATAGATAATATATAATATATATATATATATATATATATATATATATATATAACACACACAGGGCGTCGATTGACTTAATTGACCTTAGAATATGTCTTTATACCCCCTGCATATGCCCTCAAAATGTCCTTGAAATTGTTCATATTTAAAAAATTTCTCGGGGGCTTACAGCGCCCCCCCCCCGAACCCGCCAGCTGGATCGGCTCGCCCCCACCTCCTTTTATGGCCTGTATATATATATATCGTCTCCAGGAATTGTATTTCAGAAAGTTGGCAAGCCTAGTCAGTGGTTCGCCATCACTGGGTTAACTGCTAGGCCGTTGGCTCAATTGGTTAAAGCTTGTGGCAATGCACATCATATTTCTATATTTTTGTCATGATTTTATTTAATACACTTCTTTTGATACATTTGCTATATTAGCATGTATGTATCAATTTGTTTCTATATACCAGTTTTTATCAATAAATCAAATTTTAAATTTAATTTTTTTTACCAGAAATAAAAACTATTATTATTATTATTATTATTATTATTATTATTATTATTACTACTACTATTATTAATATCCCTGTCTGTGGTTATGATACATGTCCACTCCAAACTTGCCTCCCGACCGCGGATGTAAAAAACGTAAATGTCATGCTAAAAAAATTGCTCGCTCAGCCGATTTGGCGCCCCCCAAAAACCGGTGCCCAGGGCACGAACCCCCCTTGCCCCCCTCGCTCCGCCACTGCCCAAACATTATTATTATTATCACTATCTATTAGGACTGATTCTTTTTTACCTACTTCCTTGCTCTTATTTTCGTTTTACTTGTTTCTTTTCGCTTTATTTATAACCTCTTTGTCTATATTTTATGCTGGTGCCATTTCATCTTCCTTCACCTTTTTTTTGGCTGCATAAAATACTTCAAAAGAATTTACCATTTTCGATCAAACGTTGATAAAAGAAAACTTTATTCCGGTCAAATTCTTGGCAGTTTGGATGAAATCTACCTTCTCGTCATCGAGTTTCATGCATGCACGTATATTCTAACAGCTGATGACAGAAATTGCTGTGCATGATTCATCTGCTGATAGGATGCGACCTTATTTTTTTTGTTATGCGATCAAGACTGGATCGCCGAGTCGATCGAATGGGAGCAATTAAGCAATGCAATTGATTATTTGTCGGCGTTTATTAGTTGCAGTTTTGGTTCTTCAATGATTTCCTTCTTAACTATATAAATCGAATTAAAAAAAATTTGAAACCCAAGTTGGTAGGTTGCAGTCTACCAGACATTTTTTAACCAGGTAAGCCTACTTTAATTAGTTATTGGGAAGGTACAGTATCCTTAATTACCTTTAACACTGATAAAACTATCTAACTAGGTCTGGGATAAATCTAGCATAACTTAGAACCAGATTTATTTCAAACTATATTGGTCAGTAGGGGATATTAGGTTAGGCCTCAACCTAGTGGCCATCACAAGTTCTTAGATTTAGGTGAATTTTAATAAAATTAAATCAAACTAAGTATGGAAGCTAGACCTAGTCAAAAGATAAGTTTAGGTCCTACTTAGGCTAAAGTGAGATAGTGCAAATTAAGTTAATTAAAACCTAGATCATTATTATAATTTAAAATAGGATAAATAGGAGTTCTCAAACTATTTAATATTAAAAAAATAAAAAATAAAATATTCAGAAAAGAATACAAGTGACAGAGTTTTACAATTTTTAGATACTGTACTGTATTTCATATGACAGTAATACAGTATATTCACAGTACTCTCATTATGACCCCAGTGATGTTGTCAGTGGATACCAGAGGGAAAGCAAGGCATCTGAGGTAAAAAAGGAAACAATGACAGTATCCTATGAAACGAAATTGAGGAGATTGCAGGAGGAGCTCGAAGAGGGTCACAGTTTGAAAATGTTTGAGAACCACTAGGCTAGGCTGTCCTGATTGATCTAAGACTCTAAATTATGGTCAGATTAGAAAATTGTGAAATGAAAGAGTGAACCTACAGTTTCATATGAAATTGACAGAAGAAGTAATCAAAATCATGAAATAGTAGTTGATGGATGAATAAATGTAAGAAAACTGAGTGTATGAGGTATAGACTTCAGTCTGTTGTACTCTAGAGGAGAGTAAAAAATTAAGGAAACTAGAAAATACATAAAGAATGTGTGTCTAGTCTACATTTTAAAATTGTTCATAAAATGTTACAGTACATTACCATTAATTACTACCTTTCATTCTAGGTCCTTAGTGTTCAGTGAAGCAAAACCAGATCCCAGTATTTATTTCTGAAACTTCCATTGTTTTAAAGATATCATGGTGTATGGAAAACTTGTCGAGGGACTCGTCTAGATTTTTTAATATGTGGTACCTTTCTTGAGAATTTACGATTGAACTTCTGCCCACAAGGTGTATTTTGATTCGAAATGCATTCCAAGAGACAATGACATCATAATTCCTACTCTGTCAAGCATAATTAAGCTACTCAAAGCCTCAAAGGTAGGACCACTAGGCATTGTTCCCAAAGTGAGAAAGTCTGATTGACTTGTCTTACCCAGGTCAGGTAAGTATATTCACTGCCATGCGAACTTTTGGCTTGCTGTTTGCGTTCCTCAAGACAGAACTGGAACACATGGCCAAGTAATCCATTTAATTATCTCATACCATAATTCACCGCATGTCCGTCTGTCTGTCTGTATGTCTGTCTGTCTCTTTTTCAGGTCCAAACGGTTGGACCGATTTTCATGAAACTTGGTGACAACACCCTTTGGGATCCCTGGAGTGTCTTCAGCCACTTTTCAGATCAAGTGTCCCTCCCAAAATGATTATCCCAATTTATCCCCCCAAAAAAATGTATATGCTAAAACACGAAGCACTTAAATTTCAAGATTTTGGTCCATTGGTTTTGAGATGCGAAACTCAAAATTTTGATGGTTGCTTTCTTTCGTGAGTTTGTTTATCTGCTGGCTTTTGTGGCTATTAGAAAAATATACAATTTTATAGAAGCGTGGACTAGTGGCCTTCCCTATCATTAAAGTCTACAAGTAAACCAAGTCCCAACACACTTTTAAAACAGAGTTTCATAGACTTTCATGGAATGAAGAAATCAAGTTGGTGAATAAATTTAGAAAAGAATGTAGCCATCAAAATTTTTAACTACGCATCGGCAACCATGATAAGTAAAAAAAATGTGACAAGTTGTATTTGAAATTTAACTGCTTCGTGAGCTTCAAGTAAAATATGTGAAGCTGCATTTAAAATTTAAGTGACTCGTGAGCTAGTTTTAAATGTTAGACTTTCACTCTCAAAATTTTCTTAAAATAATTTTCATTAAATTTAACGAAATTGCTTTGAAATTTTATAATTTTTAATAGTGTTAGTCTGTAACAAATGGATACAAGAATTTAGGGAAATTTTTACATTCTCGGCGCATTCTTCTTTGTCAAGAATAAAACATGTGTCCTAAACAATATTCTGGATTATAATACCAATACATATTAGTACCATGACTGTACAGTAAATATGTATTGCCCGGGGATGCTGTAAAATGTTTTGACAAACTAGAGTTGAAGGACTGCATCAAAGAAGCATCAAAAGTAGTAGGCCCAGAAGAAGCACTACTAATACAACTTAAACAAAAATGGCACAATACAAATAGAAACACCTGTAGGTGACACAAGACCAAGAAATATAGAAGAGGTAGTCAAACAAGGCACATCTCTGGGACCCAGACTGTGCTCAGTGGACACAGATAGGGTAAATAATATGGGTAAATACCTGACAAGAATAAAAGAAATAGAAATTCAATCATGTATATTTATGGATGATATAATGCAGGCATCAAGTAACATAGGAGTAATAGAAAAAGCAATTAGTAATTGTAGATCAATGGAAATACTAACAAAAATTACATTTAATAACACAAAAGAAAAATCAGCAGTAATGACAATAAATGTGATGAGAAGAATAGTACCGAAATGAGAACAATTAACAAAGTGAAAATGGGAAGTATAGAACAAGTGCACAAGTATTTGGGACAATGGTTCAATAGCAGAGGTGATCACCAAACACATGTAGAAAAGAAGGAAAATAAGATAAATTTCATGATAGCAGTTCTCTGAAGAAAGCAGGGCTCGAAGGAGAAGACAAAGATATTCTCTTACTGTAGTTTACTGCTTTTAAAATGTTACAGGTAATGCTTCAGCCACTAGGTCAGATTAGAATAATAGGAACAATCAGAATGACAATTTGAAAAATTATATGAGTTTATATACACAAATTTTTGTGACATCATTATTATTTAATGTTGACCCGTTTTGTTTTTTATTCTCAATAGGTTGAATTTTTTGCAAAATATTTGAAGATAAGGTAAATATTTTGGCTGTAACAGAGTCGAGGCAGATAAGCAAGATATTTAAAGATGAAGACATATTTTTCTTTTAAACAGCATATTGACAGATCTGATGTTATCATGATTTGCCGAGTTAACTAAAAATGGAAAGTGAAATATGCATTTTATTATGGGTTAGAATTAAACATGCATATGAGCCAAAATTAAATGCTTAAAATTTAAAATTAAGTGTTAAGCACCTCATTTTTTACAACTAAGAGAGAATGTATGAAGAAAATGAATATTGCAGAATTTAACACGATTACATGATTAAGATAAATCTAAAAAATGATTAAGTAATTTAAAAAAAGAAATAATTCATCAAATATTTAGCAAAAATAAAATCGAAAAAAAAATCAATTCCAAAGCTTGCATTTTATATGCAGTTAGAATATCACGCGAGTTTCGACTTTATATGCAAAAATGAATACTATAAGAATTATTCATTATTCATTTTTACCAAAATAAATATAAGAATTATTCATTATTCATTTTTAAACTAATATGTAATAATAATTTTTAGAAAATTTTGAGCGAGTTAGAGTTTAACATTTACAATTAGCTCACCAATCACTTAAATACAGATTTTACATGAAGTTCACGAAAATTTTAATTTTCACAACCCAAGACCAATAGGCCAAAATCTTGAAATGTAAGTGCTTCACGTTTTAGCGTATAAATTGTTTGGGGAGATAAATTGGGATAAAGTTTTTTGGGACACCCGATCTGAAAAAAAAAAAAAGTTGCTAAAACATCCCAGGGATTCCAGAGGGTGTTGTGACTGTTGTCACCAAGTTTCATAAAAATCGGTCCAGCCGTTTGGACCTGAAAAGGAGACAGACGGACATGCTCTGAATTATATGATTTGCGTATTTCATTATTAATTAATTTATTTAATTAATTAATTAATTAATTATATAAACTAGCTAAAGTGGGCCCTACGGGCCCATTTAGCTAGACCTGCGGTGCTGGGCCTTCGGCCCCCCCCCCATTACTGGGGGACTTCAATTATTAAGCTTCACAAAACTTCCTCGTGAACTTAAAATAAATATTAAGCTTTCACTGCCTTAATAATTTCTTTTCAAAATTCATATCCGATTTCAGCTTTTGAAATACTGTTTTTAACAGACTATTTTTTGACAGACTCTGCCTCAATTATATTATAGACAGATACTTTAAAGGATACTTCGTGGCCAGTGTCATAACCGCTTTCCGTCGATTATATAATTATCGAAGCTAAGCGACAGTGGGTCTGGAGAGTAGTTGAATGGGAGACTCTCCTCCGCGTCCAGATTATGTAGCGACCCGTGGTTCGAATTCCACCGAAAGTTGTATGTCCCCTTCGTAATATGACCTTAAGTGTTGCGAAACAGGTTAAACAACTCTATCTATTTTGTTTTTAAAAACCTTAAATCGAATTTAAGGTTCCTAAAAACGAAATATATCTATAAATAAAAAATTTTGCGCGGTTTTGAGCGGAGTAACAAATACCTCTTTCGATCAGTCGCCTGTTATGATTGGCTGCCTCGCGTAAAGTGGGTGGAGCTGATGTCTCTCGCTTAGTCGCCAGTTAGGGTCGGATCTCTCAAGATGAGCGGCGTTAAAGATCACAAAGTGATCACAAGCCCTACCCCTAGGGTAGGGAGCCGAAAGCGCGGCTTGTTAACTTAAAAATTAATTTATAAATAAATACGATAGAACAATGTTTTCTTAAGAGGAAAACAGAAACTAAGCTTCACAAAAGTTATAAAATAGCTATATCTGAATTTTAAAAAAAAAGCCTTTTTACAAACTTTAGAAACATTTCTTCTTGAATTCTTAAGTTTTGACTTCTTGAATACTCAGCAAACGCAAACTTTTCTTGAAATTAAGTCGAACGTAGGTTCTTCATGAAAGCCAAGATTAAACTTTCCTTGAAATTTTATTGAAGGTTAACCAGAACTTTTCCTTTCGTGAAGGCTAAAAGTGAGTTTAGTTTTCGTAGGAACTTCAATTTCAGCATCAACTGCCACTTTAATAAAGGTTAGATTACGACAAGACAAGAGAGGACGAGTTAACCTTTTAAACGTCACTTTTATACGTACCGATAGACGATAAGGTAACTCGTTGATAACTCTTTTAAGATGTTAAGAATTCTACCAAAGTAATTAATAATGAAGAAAGTTTACAATAAAATTTAATTCCCTTCTCATACCATTTGTTTTAGCATTTAAGAACGACTGGTACAAATTGGTAGCGTTTCAAATACACACATTCATATCATAATATAACCCTACAAATAATTCTGGCCTTAAAGGATTAATTATTATCATATTATATATTAATATGGACATTATATGGTATGCCGCACCTGAAAGGGCACAGCGACGAAGATAGAGACTTACCAATCTAAAATGCCAACAGTCAACAACAGCTTAAACGAAAATAGCTCAGGGATGTAATAAGTATAGGCTCCCGGTTTCTTTTTTCTGCTGATCAGAATGTTATGTCGTACCGATGAAGTTAATAAAGTTTGAAGAAGCGAGTTTATAAATTATTTCCTTAGCGCTATATCTAGAACTTCATACATCCCGTATCTAAGAGCTACATTGGTAAGTAGGAGTGTCGCGTACTCTCATTGTAAGAGCGATGCATTACCTACTTATCCTTACAGTATATATAGGCTTCTAGTTAGTAATGTTCGTATTCCAGTAACTTCTTGCTGTGATTTCCTTTTTAACACATTCTACAATAACTTTTTCTTTCTTTTATTCTTTCAAATTTTTTTGGTTTTATGTAAATGTTATTCTTCCAGGATTTTATTTCAAATTCAAGTATGAAGGCGATGCCACAGAATGAAGCTGAATCTCCGTAATTCTACGATATATTACCAAAACAACAGAATCCATAAGGACTAAATACAATACAAGAAGGATGGAAACTCGACCTGTTATTTTTTATCGTTTAAATCGTATTTTTAACTCGTTTCGTGTTTCATATTCACACGTGTAGTTATCACTTACTCATATTTCATTTTGACAGATTGTACGGGGCTCCAATAAACCTTAGCCCCCCCTGCCCATGGCCTAAACCATTAGAGGTACAGTAAAACTAAACATACCTTACAAAAGAGAATTTAATCCTGCATTTAATGAGAAACAATTAAAACTTGGTGTTTCCGCCATTGGCTTCCAAGACAGCCTGAATTCGCTTTGAGTAGCTTGCCAAAAGTGACGTGAATAGATTTTGATCGTTACGCAAATTTGCTAAAACAGTTTGAATGTGTTGCATCATTGTATCCTTCGAAAATCGATTTGCTGCAGGTTCTTGAAACAAGAGACATTTAACCTTGTCCTTTATAACTGATCCAATGTGTTCACAGACGTTCAGGTCAGAAGAATTTCCTGGCCAAAGAAATCGATCTCATGGTTCCGCAACAACTGTTGAGTGGCTAATGCCTTAAAGCAGGGGGCCTTATCGTGCAGAAGTGTGACCTGATCGACATCCATAATAACATTGTTTGGGTTTCTTAGAAAAGGAATGACATGCTGGGATAGAATAATATCACGAAAATACTGTCCATCCCAACTCTGACCATTTGGCTTCAGCACCCACATGAGCTTCTTTGCAGTGAACAAAACAAACACACCAACACACTCTGGACTTTTTAATAATTCGCGATAATGTTCATTGTCATCGATTTCATCTGGTGTTGTGGCCCACACTCGATCATTTTGGTAGTTAGGCCGACGTGTTACGTAAACAAAAAAAATTCAACGGAGACAACTAAATGCATGAAATCATCCACATCCCAATCTTCAAGATAATGGGCAAACCACATTCTGTCATCGATGTTAAGTTGAGTTTTTCTTGGCTTTGGAAGTTCATGCCAAGGCTTTAAACCTTGCCTATGACGGTACAGTCGAATGACCTCACCACTAACGATCTTTCCTCTCAACACTTCGATCTCTCTAGAAAGTTTAGCACAGCTGTTTTTCCGCTTACGCGTACCGCTTTCAATGATGTACTTTGTTTCCTGAGAGAGTGGCAAATTTGGGCGCCCAGATTTGGTTGTATCCATTTCACATTCATCCAAAGTTTTATTCCAATTTCTTTTGACGAAGTCCTCACTTCTTCGCAACTTTTTGGCAACCCATGAACGTGTTATAAAGGTGGCTCCAGCATCACGAGCTTCCCGAAATGTTATTGCTCGTACTTGATCTATCACACGTTGCCTCTCCGAATCACCAATTAATTGAGAAGCCATTATATTATCACTTTATCAGCTAGAGTAATTTTAATACCTGCAATAAATGAAGAATTTTATATATTTTTATAATCACTAAAAACTATTTCGATATAAGTAAACATGTAAGCTACAAATGGGGGGGGGGGGGCCTAAGGTTTTTTGGAACCCCTTAGTTACCTATAAATAATGTATATATTTTATTAGATTAAAAAAACAACTATATTAAAAATTCGATGAAATTCTGCTCTAATTGGACATGTATTTTAAAAGTATAAGCCTATAACGGAGAATATTTGAAGCCTGAAAACACAAAACACACACACACACACACACAAACACACGCTTTCGTATATACACGAAGAGTGAAGTAAAGCTTGTAGCCCCAACGAGGGTTCGTCCTCGCGTCGCGAGGCAACCTCCTGAGTCCGAAGTCTTGCCACTAAGCCATCCAAGAAGCAAAAAAAAAACTCCCTTTCAGGTTTAGTTTTTGAGTGAAGCTCATTTTATCCTGAGCTTTTCAGAAAATGCACAAGTTAACCCTTCTTGGAGCTGCACGCTTTACTTTAATCTCCATATTAAAATCAACCTCCAGTTAGTATGGTTTTCTACTATATATATATATATATATATATATATATATATATATATTAACTTGAACTGATAAAGAGTTAAATACAAGCTTCAACTTTAGTTATAAATATAACTTTGTAATTACTGATAATTGTAAAACTAAATATGAATTCATAAAGTCTAAAAAATACATTTATGTTTAAATATGTTTAAATTGAAGTTTGAATTAGTGTTCCCAATGATTTTAACTTCTCCTAACTTTAGTTCGAAAATGTTTGATGACCTGTTGTTAAATTTAGCATTGTGTGTATATATATATATTTTTGTACATATTTTATAGCTATTTTCTTTGTAAAATGTACTTCCTTTATCATCAGTAAATTTCTGAAGTGCAATTTTGGTTTTTAATCTATACTTTCTGCTACATATTGGTTTTATATCTAATATACAGGGTGTTTCAGGTCGACCCTAGAAATATGGAAATTGGCGGAATTTAGTATTTGGTATTTGAAGTTTGTCATAGTAATTCCTACCTACTTGCTACAAATTCCGCTAATTTCCATATTTCTAGGGTCGACCTGAAACACCCTGTATATCTCTCCAAACAACGTTTAGAAGTAAATGTATGTGAGGGCAAGATGTGTTCGGAAATGGGCCTTAACTTAAGCCACTTCTTTTACAGGGATATGAAATTTCCTCGATTGAATAAGCCGAGAACTGAAAATAAGAAACATAAATTTAGCACTTTTATTATTTCTGATGCGCTTTTGAAGACAAAAAGTTTGTTTTTAGCGATAATCATTTTAATTCGCTTCTTTCGAACGAATTCGGGTACAATTAATGGAAAAAGACGCCATTTTAAGTAACCCCCGGAATCTGTTATTTAATGCGAAGTCCCAGTTAATTTCACAGGACCAATATTAAAGGAGAGGACTATTATTCCGTGTGTCTTTTACCTTAATTAATGATATCTTTAATGCTAGGTGACACTTTAAGAACTTTGGATGGGAATCCGCTGTGGCCTTCCATTAGTGACGGCAAATTTGGCGCAGCTTCCCCTTTCATTAAATAAAATAAAAATAGCCATCGTTAAATTTGGATTATAAACTTTAGGGAATTCATGTCAAGAGTAGAAGGGAGAAATTGCAGAGTCAGGCAGCGCAATATCGAATATTATAGTGTGTGTGTGTGTGTGTGTGTGTGTGTGTGTGTAGTGTGTAATTAATAATAATGCTATAAAAGAACATAACCAGATAAAAAGAAAACATTACTGAACGTACATGTCCTTTCTTCAGGCTGGAATTGCAGTCAGTGTTCATTCTGTCTTTGATATTATTTGGAACTAAATTCCCTCATTATCCTTAATGCTGAGTAAATAAAGTTTACTGAAATGTGTTTCACATTACAGTTAAGATACATACATATATATATATACTGTATATATACTGTGTATATAATATTTTAACGTGAATTCCGATTATTTGCAGATGAAACTGTACAACTCGAGTTTTCCCGCTTCAGAGCATGTCCTGTATATGGGCTGGGTATGCGAGGGAGTGCTCAACCACAACCTTCCGTGGCAGAATTGGAAGCCCAAATTCATAGCTTTAAAAGGAACCGACATTTACATGTTTGATACTCCTCCGTAAGTGTTTTCACAATCCTATAAAGACAAACATCTTTTTAATAACTTGATATTCTACATAGAAAGAGTCCCTAAAGGCGAAGTGCTGACTCCTGAATGATTAAAGATCAAAGGAACTCTGTACACACCAATTTTTCTTAACATGATAAAATCTTTGGTGCTACTATAGTATGTGGTCTACCTACGATTGGTTAGGTTTAGTCACGATATTTTCGTTAAAACTAACGAAAATATCATGACTAAACCTAACCAATCGTCAAGGGCGATGGACATTGGAATGTAAACAAGCAATAAGTAAACAAGGTAAGAAGCTATAATTAAAAGGTAGACCGCCGAATCGAGGTAGGAATCACGCCATAGTAGCACCAAATCTTTGTTGTTAAAGAGAAAATAATGACACTCACCACCACTCGATTACGTCAAAATAATGGTTTATCTTTTGTTTCATTTTCCTGCACAGAGAAAAATATATGTTATTAAATGCAAGAAAACACGTTTGGTTGACCGCATTTTGCTTGAATCAAATAAAGTAATGTTTTTATTTATTTATTAAGAGTTACCAAATGTATTTTGTTGGCTTCATTTTTGTTATAACGAAGGAAAAATCATATTTTTAAACCAACAAACCAAATTCAGTTAACTACCTTTTGTTTCGACCAAATAAACCAATGGTTAGAATATAATAACTGATTTAATCAGTTACCACAATTCTTTTGGGGGTTTCATTTTGTTGTTGCAGAATATTATTGTTAATGTTGTATAAGCACTTAAAGAATTATATTTTCGACCAACACATTCATACATCCATCAATAAACGATTAATATGAACTATTTTAGTTTTAAAAAAAAATGTATTCCTTTATTATCTTCTGAATTTAAAGTTTTTAAATGAAAATATAAAATTTTTTACTTAAAATTATTTAATAAAATAACTAGCCAGTTTGTTAAAAGCCTCGGTAATTCCCTAACACGGGATGGCGTAACGAGTGAAATACTCTGTAAGTTACATGAGGAATCTTTGGGAAAGCGGTTCGACTGCAGTCAAGATAAAAAAATTCTCATTAATTTTGTGTATATGTTACGGCCTTTTTGCGAAATCGGCCTTTTTGCAAATTGGCCGGCCCATTTGCAAAAAGGCCAATATGATGGCCTTTTTGCAAATGGGCATTACAATGCCGGCCACTTTGGAAAAAGGCCAGTATATTGGCCATTTTGCAAAATGACTGGTAACCCTGCCGGCCATTTTGCGTATATCCTTCGAAGCTGTGTCGAACTGGACATTGAATGCCCTATTAGGTTAATTGAATGCCCGGTTAGGTTAACTGTCCACCCTTCACGATTGGTTAGGTTAAGTCGTGATATTTTTGTTGTTTAATGAAAATATCACGACTTAACCTAACCAATCGTCAAGGGCGTACAGTTGACCTAACCGGACATTCAGTTAACCTAACCGGGCATTCAATAATTTAAATTTCAATAATTTCAATAATTTCAATCGAACTGGATTGAGTCTCTTAACTGAAGTTCTGCCTTTTCGCTAAATGGCCGCTGGATAACCAGCCATTTTGAAAAATGGCCAATATGCCGGCCTGTTTGCAAAGTGGCCTGGCATTTAATGCCATTATGCAAAAAGGCCGGGTTTTGGGTTCTTTTGCAAAAAGGCGATCTTTTTGCAAAATGGCCAATTTCGCCAAAAGGCCGTAACATATATATAATGGGCATAATGGCATAATAGGCATAATATATAATGCTGTATATATAATGGGCATAAGTGTATAAATAATAGTCAAGCTAAAGTTAAGTGAAGAAAATTCTGACTAAAAAAAATTAGAAAAATGTTAGAAATTTTTTGGTAATTCGAAAATGAACATAATTTTTGATTAAGTTAAACAAATGATTGTTTGAAACAAACATACGCAGGTTTTGCTCAATCAATTAAATACTTGTTCACTACAGCAAATTTTTATTGAAACACGTTTATTTTTTGAGTCAACAAAATATTTTTCTCTGTGTAGCCTGACATACTTATCTTCAGTTAGACACAGACGAATTGTTGGACATATCGCAGACTGGGTATTGGTATCTTATTTCATACCCGCAGTGTTCAGCTTGTCCCTGCACCAAATTAAGATTACGTTCATTGTTTTTAATAATCGCGATTAAACGCCTTTGAGTTTTTGGAATATCAATTAAGTTTAGAGTATGGTTATTGGAGCCTTTAGCCATAATAATCTCTAAGTATTATTATTATACAGGGTGTCCCATAAATCCGGTCTCATAGGAAACTTTATTTTAAATTAACTTTACAAAGGTAATACATTAGAATTAAATCAAATGTTCAAATTGATGTCTTGTTTTGGGAGCTTTTTTTTGTTGCAGGTAGAATAACACGCAGTGGCTAATACGGAAGTGGGTTACACTCCTGAGGAAAAGGCCTCCGGAGGCCTTTCCTTCACGAGTCTAACTCACTTCCATAGCCATATATATATATATATATATATATATATATATATTATATATATATATATATATATATATAGTTTTAAACTACAGTTTTATTTTACTTATAATAAAGTTTATGTATTTTTATTTTAAAATTTTTTCTACATTTTTTTCTGTTCAATATTTGAATTAAATTTTAACATTTGCCGAACTGAAAATTGTAGATTTTTTCTTGTTTTTTGCATCTAAAAATTAATTAACAAATATAAAATTTTTTATTATTTTGTATATATTTATTTATCGGTGACGCACAGTCGTTCTTCTATGTACCTTCCCTCCTGTATCATAGTTTGCTGTACTGATAATAATAATAATAATAATTATAATACAGTAATTATAATAATAATGAGGTTTAGATTTTATATGGCAATTATTTCCTTGAACCTGTGTGTGTGTGTGTGTGTGTGTGTGGTGATAATTTTAATAGGTATTATATATATGACATCGGTCTTTCTACAAAACGTTTGTTTTAAACAAATAACTTGCAAACGTCACGTAAGACCTTTATATATATATAATATATATATATATATATATATATATATATATATTATATATATATAATATATATATACATATATTAATTACTTATTATTTATTAGTCCAATTATTAATGTACGTATTCTCTCTCTCTCTCTCTCTCTCTCTCTCCATACTTATTTTATATGCCTTAATTTAAAGAAATGTTTTTTTTCAGTTTTGGAGAAAACTGTAAACATTTTGGCCATGTTGTTTTTACTCGCGTAACTGTGTAACGTACACACCTTCACGTGTGAACGACTACAACAGCGTGTAAACTCAATCTTACATAGTTCATGTAAAAATATTCACATACAATGAGCAAACTTTAAATTTGATGATGAACGCACGAATTTTACAATTTTATTTTACACGCATAAAAATAATAAATTGAAACTATTTTTTTTGCAGTTGATTTTCATTACAAAATTCTCTATTTTTGTTGATCAGAAGAGAAATTGTATTGAAACATCTGTTCTCAATTTGATTGGTAAAAAAAAACCAACCTTTTTTTTAATTGGATTGCAACAATTTACACTATTATTTGATTGAGAGAGAGAGAGAGAGAGAGAGAGAGAGAGAGAGAGAGAGAGAGAGAGAGAGAGAGAGAGTTGAATCACTCAGGAAATAAAATCTTATTTATTTGTTTATTTCTTTGTTTTTCCAAGAAAATGTTTTTATTCGTCTCATTTTCTTAACTTTTTCTTTATTACCTCTTTTATTTTTGTTCATTTTGGCATAATTCCGTTACGAAAGAGGTTTAACAACCCCAAACTTTGTTATTATTGTATCTTTCTCTCGGTTTCCTAACAATACAGTTCAGTTCAAGGGGTTACGCACCACTGAGTCAGAGGTATGTATCACAGGGTTAAATTAGAAAGAATTTCATGACATAACCATTAAACACTCCAGGACTCCTTCGTTAACCTCACAGCAAAATCGACAGAACACACACACACACACACACACACACACACCATATATATATATATATATATATATATATATATATATATATATATATATATATATATATATATATAAGAGTTTGTTATATTTTGAATAGCAAAACACAGTTTAAAATTATTCTAAATTATTATAACGTACAAAGTTGGGATCAAGTAAAGATAAGCACCCCCAACCTTTTTTAGTTAGCTTTATAAAGCTAACTAACGAAAATATCACGACCTAACCTAACCAATCGTCAAGGGCGTACAGTTGACCTAACGATTGGTTAGGTTAAGTCGTGATATTTTCGTTAGTTAGCCTTATAAAGCTAACTAAAAAAGGTTGGGGGTGCTTATCTTTACTTGATCCCAAAGTTGTTTTTGAAAACTACTAAAAATAATCCTTAATTGGTTTCTTCAAAGTGACATATGAAACTCTGACATTTAAATTATTACTGAATACGAAAGAGGTCAGTGATGTTGATGAAACTTATACCACGTGACTGAATCCTTCTTCCTTATTTCGGAGCGATCAAAGGTTAGAATTAATTCTACGTGTAGACGTCAGTGAGGGGAAAAATTGTCTCGAAAGTAATAAACAAAGACAATTTCACTTTTAATTAATACATACGAGAGAGAGAGAGAGAGAGAGAGAGAGAGAGAGAGAGAGAAAGAGAGAGAGAGAGAGAGAGAAATTTCAATATAGTATTCACTTTTGAAATCTAAAAATCTAAGGTTTTTGAAACCAGAATTCAAGTATGTAAATTGCGTGAAAGAAAACCAGAATTCAAGTATGTAAATTGTGTGAAAGAAAATCACAGAGTCGAAAGTTTATCTTGCGTTCGATTCAAACTTGAACTGAGTTTTAGGCATGTGAATCTTTAACGCAAATGAATTCGAGTTATCCGAGTTTACCATCTTCGTTGCAGCTCAACACTCACGACTGGGTAGACAGAGCGTCCGTCTGGGCGGTGCATCAAACCATGTTTCGCGTAATTAAGGAGTCGGAATACGTTGACGAACGACAACATTGCTTCCTCCTGCAGACGGCCATGCAGGAATCGAAGTATCTGAGCGTAGAGACTCGACAGGAACTTCTCAGAATAGAAAATGCCTGGCACAGAGCAGTTTATAACGCCGTCACGAGGCTCGGGGTAGGTGTACCCTCATAATCAATCCCCAAAACGCACGACCACCGCGTACTTGACCCACGCACTTTGACCAAACCTAACTTGACCTCACCTTAATTTCATCTAACCCACCCTGATTCTTATCATGGTTGCATCATGGTTGCATCATGGTTCGCATGTCTTACAAAAGATATTTGATGGAAAATTAATTCCAGAATGAAGTTGGAAGTTACCCATTTTCACTTAGCCAAATTTGGATGGAATTCAATTAACTTTATTATGTTTTTTATTGAAAGGTGTTTATAAACGAAGATACACATTTCAAATTAGAGCTTAATTATATTACATCATATAAGTTTAATTAATTCAAATTTAAATATTCAATATTCTATATTATTTATTTATTTAGTTATTAATATTATTTATTAATATTATTTATTTATTTATTTTTAATTATTAAAATATTTATATATTACTTAATTATTTATTTATATATTATTTAATTATTATTTATTAATTAATTATTTACTTATTTATATATTATTTAATTATTTATTTATATATTATTTATTAATATTATTTATTAATTATTAAAATATTTATATATTACTTACTTATTTATTTATATATTATTTAATTATTATTTATTAATTATTTATTATTATTATTAATTATTTACTTATTTATATATTATTTAATTATTTATTTATATATTATTTATTAATATTTATTTATTAATTATTAAAATATTTAATATTACTTACTTATTTATTTATATATTATTTAATTATTATTTATTAATTATTTATTATTATTATTTAATTATTTACTTATTTATATATTATTTAATTATTTATTTATATATTATTTAATTATTATTTATGAATTAATTATTTATTTATTTATATATTATTTAATTATTTATTTATATATTATTTAATTATTTATTTATATATTATTTAATTATTATTTATTAATTAATTAATTAAATGTTATTTAAATATTTATTTATTAATTGTTTATTAATATTAGTTAAATATTCAGCCACACTTGGCAAGCCGAAATATAAGATACACCTCATGGCAATAAAATTAGAAGATAAAAAACATTTACTAACTTAAACTACAGGGTGGGAAAAAAGTCTGGTACCCACTCAACATAAGTTATTTACATATCTAATTTTTACATTAGAGGGGAAAAGGGGGGGGGAGTCCCAGACTTTTTGCCCACCCTGTATATGTCGTGTTGTTATTAGTGTAGCCCAAAGAAAACATTAATGCAATGGCGCCTAGGAACTGTATTTATTATTTATTAAATACGTAATATCGGAATTGCATTCTGAACCCAATTGTTACTTACATTTTCAGTGTCCTTTTGAGTTAGCAATGAAACCCACATTAGGGTATTCTTATGTATTTTCTACCGTACCCTTTAATCAGTCGCCCTTAGTACATACAGGGTGGCCACAAAGTCCCTTTGCATGAAAAACAAGGGCAACATACAGATATGCTGTAATTTCACTGCAAAGGGACTTTATGGCCACTCTTTAGTTATGTACTAAAGTTATACACCAAAAGTGGGGTATACTTTATCGTAAGGCTAGTGAAGCCTAGTGTCTATTGACCTTAGTGACCTATGCTGATGCAACTGATATAAATATGAATTTATATACGCGCATGAAATAATTTGGAGGTTTTTATTTTTTTAGAGTAAAACCTTCG
This sequence comes from Bathynomus jamesi, assembly GCA_023014485.1. Taxonomy (NCBI): domain Eukaryota; kingdom Metazoa; phylum Arthropoda; class Malacostraca; order Isopoda; family Cirolanidae; genus Bathynomus; species Bathynomus jamesi. The sequence continues at coordinate 143,035 of JAJOZX010000059.1, forward strand.
CCGTAACGCAGGGGGGTCGATCTTCAGGCCTAACTTTGGACTGGAGCGGAGGGTTTGCGCTTTATGACACCGAGACGCGAGACTACCACTGGCGTTACAAATTTTCTCAACTCAAAGGCTCGTCCGACGACAGCAAAACGAAGCTTAAACTTCATTTTCAGAATGAAGACAAGCAAATTGAAACCAAAGTAGATGTATTTTCTTTTTGTATCATATGAGACTAGAACTTATCTGTAATTATGTCTTTTATATACAGAGGGTTGTCAAAAGTAAATAGACACCTTCGGTTTTTCCATAGTTTTTGATTTAATAATAAAAGTCAATAAATAAAAACAGATTTATTGAATGAATATATTTAAAATCGTGTTGTTTTCCCCTTTGCATTTTTGTAAAACTGACGTACATTCTGGCATTCTATTCATGAGATTTGCCATTTATTCTTGAGGGCAATTATCGTGGTGTCTATTTACTTTTGTCAACCCTCTGTACTTAACCCGTTAATGCCGAACGTTTTTGTAGGGTTAAGTCTAAATGCGTGTATTTAAAACGGTACGTATTCGACCCAGTCGGCGTTAGAGGGTTAAGGTTATATTGCACACTTTGTAATGTGCTCGCCCAGAGGAATAATCACCAAAAAATGAATCATATTTTAATGCAACGAGTAATAAGTACGTCTTATTTCTATAATTGTTTCATTTCCGCTGGGATACACCGATGCATTCCGGTGCAGTGCAATAACGCTGGTAATCCCATTAATTAAATAGCTTCAGTAACCCATTAAGTAACTTGTAACTTAATTTCATTTCAGGAACTGGAATGCGCTACGAACCTCCAAAATTTACTCTTCTGCATGCACGCATTTTTAACAGCCAAAGTCGCTGCCGTGGATCCATCCTTCTTAAGACATCCCCCCAAAACTCCCTCATAGTCACCCTCATGCAATTCGAGTTAGGTAAGTTTGGTTTGGTCGTTGGAGGAGACCTGAATAAGCCTTGCCAAAGACTACATGATATCGTATGAGTGTACGTAAGTGAAACAGAATACGAGTTGAAGTGTTTGCTAGTCGAGGTGACATCTTATGCAAGTGGTGTGTGTGTGTGTGTGTGTGTGTGTGTGTGTGTGTGTAGTCACAATGCGAATACTGTCAAGACTCCATTCGTGAAAGAGGAAGTTAGAGAAAGGGTGCGAGAATTATCACTCGCATGAAGTTGAAACGTTAAATTTGGGAATTTTCATTTTCTAAACTGGCAAAAACAAGAACACTTAACATTCCAATCATAGTTTTAATTTTCTTCAATTGGAAACGTGACAATTTCATTTCGATCGCCTCATAATTGCGCAGAATAAAAATAATCTTTCCAAAAGTGGCACAAAATGAAACGTGTACTCTGATCGCCGCGATCCCAATGCGAGCAGAGCATGACGTCGGTAAAAACCTCAACGTACGATACTCCCAACTCTGTCAGCGGAGTTTGAGAGGGTGGGTCGTGTTTGCGAGTTTGTAGAATTAATGAGGGTTAGGAATGAGGGTTCTGTAATTTTAGTGTGGGAGGGTATCTTATTCGAGTTGCATTGTTTGCCAGTTTTAAATTTTAGTTATTCTCAAACCTTGTCAACAGTATTTGAAAGTGGTATATAATTCTTCCTGTCTCTTTCGTTCTTTTACGGCAATGTTGAAATCAGTCTGTTTCAACATTACTGCTGGTTGTACTAATTCTACTTATCACTGTGTATGGGGCAAATGGTTCTACCAGTCATAAGTGTATGAAAGAGGAAGGTTAAACAAACGAAGGCTCACTTTTTTATACGAGGGGTGACTGGAAAGAACTTTACAACAGCTGTAAGTTTGGAAACATTTGTTTCCTACACGAGTTATATATTTCTGTCCATAGTTCCGAGTCGAGACATCTATCCCGTACGAATCGAGGCTTATCAGTACCAGCAGCAAAGAATTCCGTGCCCTTCGAAATTTTCAACTTTGGGTCGAAAACCAAACACTGTTGATTCTGTTTAAATTTTGCGCAGATGTTGGAATTACGCGGGAAGTCCTGTATGCAAAATACTTTATAATTATTGAAATTACTTTAAAAGATAGGGAACCTTTTTCTCATGTTTAACCAACCATATATTAAATATCCCCGTATTTATCATCAATATCAAGGAAAGATCTTATATTTATTTTATTATTCTTCATTGTAATGATTTTGGGAAAGTTTCAACTGAATCTAATTCTTGTCGAAAAATGGAAAAAATGGTAATGCCATCATTTTTGTGGAACGATCAACGGCTCTCCATTGATCTAGAAGATGATGATTTTCGCTGGGAACGAGTTCCGGACTGTACTGTAGGCTAGTCGAAGACCTCTTTCCTCTCAAGCTTCACCAATTGCTTCACCGTCTGGCTAGCGGCATGGGGACGGCCACTGTCGTGCGGAAGAATGATACCCTTAGTCAGGAACTATGGACGTTTCCTCCTGATAGCTTCATGTAGTCTCTGTAGCGTTGCACAGTATGTGTTAGCCTGAATTGCTGCTTCATGGTCCAGGAAGTTCAGCAGCAGCAGCAGTTTTCAATCGCGTCACCATTTTCTAACTCTCGCTGCGGCGAATCACGAAAGCACTCGTCACGTTACAGCGCGACCAGGGATACCAACCTCGCAATGCCAAATCTGCGTATTATGCAATTATCGATCATTGCGCCCCCCCAACCAGTCAAAGCGAACTTTATAAAGTTAATTTCCTATCACCACTATTATAATACAAAGAATTGTGTCGAATGATTCAATTTTAGGTACACATAAAGTACTACAGGGTGTCCCGTCAATCCCTTTACCCCCGAAACTTTTCCTACTAGAATAGTGTGAGGGGTAAAGGTGATAAAGGAACTTATGGGACACCCTGTATATTCCGTTTACTAAATTCATATGCCAACTATATTTGTCATAATTAAAACGTATATATATATATATATATATATATATATATATAATATATATATATATATATATATCAATGTTACTCGTAATCTGAAAGGTTTTAAACAGACCGAGAAATTATATTACATCGAAATAACCAATTTATTTTTCATTTCAGATTTACTGTGTACGTCTAACTCAGCAGCACTTAGCTCTCACCATCTCAAAATATCATTAACTGTATCGTCACCCATATAATGCGAAACTTCCATTACAAATATTCCGCTACTACTCGTTGTTTCTGATTTAAATCTGTTTAGCTTCATAGGTGAATTTGGCTCTTTCAAAAGAAGTGGTCAGAAGGTGTCAACCAGTCATCATTAGAATATGAAATAAGCAGTTAACAATATTCTTCTGTTTGATCCGTTCAAACTCTATACTTTTTTTTTTACATCAAACTTTTCCTTGTAACCTTTCAAGATTGTACATTTGCTAATGTTACTTAATGTTCACATAGTATATTTATCCTATAACGGTTATATACTGTATATACATATACATACATATATATATATATATATATATATATATATATATATATATATATATATATATATATATATATATTATAGTTAGAGTGCATGAATATATATATATATAGAAATTATTTAATATACGATATAAGTATATGAATTTAAAAGATTGATGGACATTATTATAGTTGATGAATGAGTATTATTGGCGAAAGTATGTCAAGTGATTAAATAGCAACTCAGGAAGAAAAAATGAAGTTAAGTTGCATTTAAAAGTGTGATATAAGCCTTTGTAATTGAGGAAGAAAATGAAATTATAATAAAAAAAAATTACAAGAACCTTACAGTTACCGTACGAAGTTTACAGTTCTTTCTTAAGAGTTGTCATCTGTTCCAGGGAATACTTGATGACAACGTTTTTGACGTACGTATATTTGGTGATATATTTTACAGTTTAATCGGAAATGGCTAATGATATTAATTTGTTATTTACGTGGAACATAATAGTATACAAATGTAAATATATAATAATTGTATTGTTATTGTGAGTTATTTGAAGTTAACGAATTACGGATTGAATTTTGGGTTAGGGGGGGGGGGGTCTTTTTAAACGATATTTATGGAAATGCTTTTCCTGTATCTTTGAAAGAACGGTGAGTTGAGGTAAATGACCTTTTTTTTTTAATATAATCCACAACAACGGAAATAGTAATAGTTCTTTGAAGCAAGCTTCTTCATTATCCCCGGTTCGGGCAAGAGGGCAACTACATTTGAATTGTTACGCTTAAAAAAAAATTGTTGCTATGTACATGAATTAAAAGGAATTACAAAATTGTACATAATCACTAAGTTTTTATTTGCTTAACTGAAGGAAAAAATAATAGGCAATTTCTATAAATATTCGCCTGATAGCATTTTATTTTCTAAACAATGGGACGGTCGAAAGATGATAAACGAATACATCAATCAACTAATTATTTAGGAACTTAATGGTCCCATTTTTTAAAAAGACTGGATCACCTGAAGATCAGGGCCCTCAGCCTCAATTACCAAAATGATATCTTCGTTAAAACTAACGAAAATATCACGACTTAAACTAACCAGTCGTCAAGGGTGTACAATTGACCTAACTGGGCATTCAATTTAATTTATTATTATATTTGGTACTGTAAAGCAAAAAACAAGAATACATGGGGGCCCTGATCTTCTTCAAGTGATCCAAAAGACTTTACCAAAAACATTTTACTTATTTTCATGAAATATTTTATGCAGTTTTACTTTTATTAAACTAAACTAAGCCTACTTAAACTAAACTAAACTAAACCTAACTAAATTAAACTAAACCTAACCTAACCTAACCCAACTAAGCTAAGCTAAATCAACCTAACCTAACTTTAACTTAACCTAACCTAACTTTAACCTAACTAAGCTAAGCTAAATTAACTTAACCTAACTTTAACCTAACCTAACCTAACTAAACTAAACCTAACCTAACCTAGCCGGAACTTTTTTCGTTTAGTGGCCTCATTTTTAGGTTAGGTTTAGTTTAGTTTAGTTTAATAGAAGAAAAACTGCATAAAATATTTAATAAAAATAATTAAAATCTTTTTGGGAAAGTCTATTTAAAAGATGGAGCCAGTAAACGGAAAAAATTCCATTATTCCTACTAAATTTCTGTGTTTTGGACAACCGAAGCAATTTTAGGCCTGCACGATGTCCTTCTGGATAGACATCGGACTGTAATTCCGGAAGTTCGAAAGCCGTTTTAAACTCTGTACGTAACTTCAGATTTCAGCAATTAAAGTGTTTCCAAAAAAGACCACCTTGGTAGTGTCGCAACTCGAATTCTACGTTAAACTGTAGGCCACCTTTGTGCTACGGTGCTACGTAAGTGAAGTATTTGATAGCAACAGCAATGGAGATAATTTCAACGAACTGTTACCGGTTTAACAAAACCCATTAACTTAAAATAGAGGTGAGGATACACGTTCCTTTCAGAGAGGGTTACTGTACAGTTGAGAATGTATCGTATAAAAGAATTTCTATGCAAACTGAAGGAAAAAATATCTTCAGAATCATTAAAACTTTTTGAGGTGCTGCTCGCGTGTTTGATAAAAGGTATATATATATATATATATAATATATATATACAGTATCTTAGGGCATTTCCCGTTCTCGTGAAAGAGTTGCAATTGGCAGTAAAAAAATTTTGCGATTTAATATATATATATATATATATATATATATATATGCACTAGAATCACAAAATAACACGTGACCTTATTAATAAGCAAACAACCACAAGGAAAAGGAAACACAAAGTCCGAGCGCTTTCGTGATATATTCACATTATCCTCCTTGATAATGTGAATATATCACGAAAGCGCTCGGACTTTGTGTTTCCTTTTCCTTGTGGTTGTTTGCTTATATATATATATATATATATATATATATATATATATATATATATATATATAATTATGCGGGTTGCTTCTACAGAGCTTCAATTTAATATTTAGGAGAAATCCAATGACAAGGAGAAATGTAAATGCCATGAAAAGTCTTCTTTATTGCGCAACGTTTCGAGCAATACGCTCATCTTCAGGCTGTTTAATAACAATGTGAAATTAAAATCAATATTGAATGAAAAACAAACAGAAATTTCTATAACCTATTCGTAAAGACAAATTTTAAAAGACTGAGAAAAGAGGGTTAAGTTCTAAGTTATACAGATTTACATATAAAAATTAAGAAGTTATTTTTAAATACATGTAGTAAATGTGAAATTAATACACTGGAAAAATTACCAATAGTACACTGGAACAATGGAGCTATCTACCTTACACAGCAGTATCCGAGGCCGACTAATTTGAGCAGAGGAAACGGGAACGAAGGATGGCGAGGGAGATAGGGGAAGGAGGGATTATAAGGAATTGGGGAAGGAGGAGGGATCATAGCAAATTGAGAGGGACGGACGATGAGTCAACATTCAGACTAGGGGACAATGCTTTAATGAAAAGGGATTCTAAAATTCTTAGTGAGTTGGGACAAGTATTACGTTGCGCAATAAAGAAGACTTTTCATGGCATTTACATTTCTCCTTGTCATTGGATTTCTCCTAAATATTATATATATATATATATTATATAATATATATAATGTTATGTATGCACACTGTTATTCACATATAATTCGCATCATTACATCACTCGTGAAGTTAAATTGAAGTTGTAATCATGTGATGGAAAAGTAATGTAAAATTCTATTTCATAAAATCATTCCAGTACAAAAAAATCGAGCGATAATTTATGTAGTTAATTTTTCTTGGGGATTGACCTTAAGCTTTAGCTATAAATTTAAAGGATTAGATAGTTAGAATATAGTAGGATTTTGTGAAGAGTAACTTAAACTTTCAAGCACTTGGAGAAGGCCTAGCTTCTTTCTGGGACTAATTTTTGTACTGGTTAGCAAATACTGTACATGACAAATACCATTCTTTTTTGGTCACTTTAGCTCTTTATACCTGGTGGTGTCAGATATGCCTAACATACAGTAGCATTCAACTACACTTAGGTCAGATCAAGTGAAGTCTTATTATAGGGATATTAATATATATTATAATTTTTCAGACGTTTTGGAATTAATACATTCTATCCTCAGTAACGTATATATATTATAAACAAGGAAAATATTTGTGAAAATTAATTAAAAAGCATGACTATAAACATTAAATACTGAATATTGGAATACTTGAATCATAAACACATTAAAATATTACAAATATCAAAATATTAAATTATTAAAAGTTTAAAAACCCAGTATTGAAATCCTAAAACAACGAAACAGTAAATATCACTAATTAAAATATCATTTGTTAACATTTTAAGGTACCGTCATACTGTACTTTATTGTTGGGATGACTTCAACTTAATTTGTCGTAAAAGAAGGCCTGGAAGAAGGCCGCATTTAACTAAGTTTTAAAACTCTGAAAAAGGGGAACTCTTCATTGATGAAAAAAAATATCACGCTATTACAATTTTTACAACACTACAATAGTTTTAACATATAACCAAAGATTATATATAACAAGATGCGAAACTCTCGATATTTTCCATTATTTGGTACGTTATCCCGCCAAATTAATATTAGTTACTCATCACCTAGCGTATGGAGTGAAAACTAAGCTTCACACAAGGGCATAGTCGCATGATTTAAAAATATATTACCAAAACCTGAATACCACCACATTAATCTTTTAAAAAGTACAAGTTTATGGGTTTAATTTATGTACTGATCCTTTATTTAAATTTATGATATTTTTTTGTATTTCCAAATACTAGGTGGCAGAAGAGAAGAAAGCCAACGCAAAAATGGGCGGAGTTTCAGATCTTGTTATAAATTATTTTTGATATAACACACTCGTTAAATGGGCTATTCATATTTATTTTTTATTATTTAATTTGACCCTTAAGCTTAAGAATGGATGGACTCAGTTTTAGGTGAAGATTTAAACGGAGTTTGAAATGACTGCTTCAGACATTTGGTGATTGTTGTTGACACGAGAATGCTCTTGAATGGTAAAGAAAACGGTTCTTAAAGTATTTATATAGTTAAGTATTTATACAGAGAGTTAATCATTTCGTTAATTGCTTTCATAATGTAAATAAAAAAGATGACGTAACATTTTTTTTACATTTAGTAATTAATTAATTGTTATAGCCTAATTTCCACATAATTTTTAATTATTATTAATTATATCAATTATCATAATAGCGATGATGCATAAGCGGCATAATGTATAATAAAAAAAATATTTTTTTAGACCTATATTATTTTGATCAATGCATTTATTCGTCGAGAGAGCTCAAAGTAATTAAATAATAATACAGTTATAATAATAATAATAATAATAATATTCTGTACAATGTTATTTTAACTTGTATTATTTTTATAAATCCATTATTATATGAACTAAATTTATTCCAGTGCATTACAAATCGTTCTTTTATGGCATATTTTATTCACTTATCACTTACATCCACTAGGCCTACTAATCTCTAGAAAATGAGTCCTTTTTCTGTTAGTATAAGAGTGAAATTTTGACTACTGAATATTAACTTTAGATTCTAGAATGAAGTGAAATGATCATGATTAAATTCAACAATCATTGTATCTTGAATTATCTTTAGAGTTACTCTCCAACTCTGTAAAACATAATGTTTGGAAGAATAAATTCGGAATCGACATATTTTTTATACATATATATATATGTCGTGAGTTACTACCGAGCCGAAGAACAATTTGTAATGCAGATTTGTACATAACTAATATTATACTTCAGTTTCAGAGTTTCTTTGTGATGCCTTTTATTATTATTATAAAATAGCAAGAAAGTTATTTATTTTAATATATAGAAGAATTGGATACTGGATAACCTAATTATTTGTTGGCTATTCAGTTTACTCTATAATCTACATTATATTTGTAGGCCTAATAAAACCTTATTCATATCCTTTCCAAATGATCAGGGACAATGGCCTCTCATGGTGGGCAATCCCAATCAGCATGATGAAAATGTATACACATTTATATTTGTTGTTGGTTTTAAGGTTATCCCGTTCTTAGACCAGACTGAGGAAAGTAAAAAAGAATATAACGCATACTCCATTATTGTATGACTGTTTTGATTCAGACCAAATAAATAATGAATTGATTATAGACTTAAGCTAAAGCCTTTCTAAGAGCCATTTATGATATTATAAAAACTTTGGCCTAAGATGCATTTCGGGGAAATGTTTCTCCCAAAGAAATTATTCCTTTGTGGTTCATCCAAACACGCTCTGAAGCAGGAATATGCAGGACAGTTACGATATACTTTAATAAGATAACAGAACCTCCATGACATGTGTCAAGTTTTAAACAGAATATAAGTTAGTGAGAAGTTAAAATCTACGTTTAATACACGATTTAGTGAAATTTGGATTTTCAGTTCTTGGCCTTTAATTTTAAAAATGAAACACAAAAACTGGATTGTTGAGTTCTTTATCCAAGTGTTCAGCGTTTAGTGGTTTTTGAATTGTGAAAAGGTATGAAATTTAACAGAAGCTGGGACGGACCATTAATATGTATGGAATTTGGGATAACTTCACATTTTATAATTAAGATTTTCTTTTATGAAGAGAACTTTCGAGTTTGAACTCTCAAAGTAGTTGGTGAAAGAAAGCACTTGTTATTTCAATGATCAATGGTCAAGTTGTTTGTTTCTATTTGTATTCAAAGGTCCTTTTAAGAGGAGAAATTTTAATTTAGTTTCTCAGCTGGCATGGATTGTGGATACTCTCTCTCAGTATTGCCAGTTCAACAAAATCCTTGGCAGGGGCCTAACTTCAAAGTGAGTCTTGTGGTATCGTACTTGATGTGTGAAATATATTTACAATCATCACTTATATAAATGTGAAGAAAATTTGGGATAATATATATATATATATATATATATATATATATATATATATATATATATATATATATATATATATAATTACTAAACGCATGTAAACTAACTGTCGGTCAAATTTTTCATGCACCAAAATGCAGACAATAAAATTTCAAAGCTTCCGCATTGACTAAAATAATAATTATTGCCAACAATTTATTTTAAAAGCCATGAAGATGGTGGGGACTACGGCTCCGCTACCATAACCCCCAATTGGCGCCTCTGTACTGTCCCCATTTTCTACTTTGGGGTCTGAAGGAAAGGTACGAAAAGTAATTGAACGGAACTTGTTTATAACTAAAAATATGGTATTTGCCCCTTTTTAGCATTTCAACAATTTTCCCTTTTCATGATAAGAACCTGTTTATTCAACAAGGCTGTAAGCACATTTAGGGACCCTATCTAATGTTAGAGTGACTGAGGCCTATTGGCGACCTTGCCAGGAAAAAGAAAATAATTATTCCATTTTTTATGAATGAAAATTCTAAAATCCGTAGTTAGTTTTGTATACATTTTAAATTGATTCATTAAAATACAGTTCAGTTTACAATTTACAAAACGAATTGGCCCATATAAAAAAACTAGAACAAACACATGCACCAGTATGTCATACCTCTAGCAAAATATAGAGTTCCTGGATGTAGTGCAATAATTCTAACCTATACCTTATAAAAACCAATATTCCACAATCCTTAATTTACCAGTAATATGATAAATATTTTTATATACTCGTATGTTAATTTAAATATTGTCTGTTATCAATTACTTAAGTTCTATTTTAATATTACATCATCATTAATTGGATAGTTATTTTCATAGAAATTATAAACAGTCTTTTATTCATTTTTCTAAAAATGATTTAAAATAAGTTAATGACATCTTTTCAAAAATATTGTTGAAAACTTTAAAAATAATTAGAATTTCGTTAACTGTTGTTTTCATATCCTTCTCTGTGCACTGCAATAAATTATGGAAGAGTATATAAAAGTGAAATGGGCTACGTTTTGGCCAATGTCGTAACACCACTTCCCTTCGATCAGCGAAGTTAAGCGATATTGGGTCTAGGCAGTAGTTGGATGGGAGACCCTCCTTTGCATTCAGATTATGTAGTGACCCACCCACGTAAAGCTGTAGATCCCCTCCTTCATATGACCTTAGATGTTGCGAAGGAAGTTGAACAACCTCATCATTATGGTATTTGCAGACTTTGGGGTTACAGCTTCAGTGTGTCATCTCGGTGTAGCTACAGGACAGAACTTAATCTCGACTGGAAGAAGGGTTGAAATTTTCATTTACTGCAACAGCTGAAATTGATGAAAATTTAAAACCGGAACTTTATAATTTTAATAATAATTGTAGGACTTATTTAAAACATTGCCTAATAACCAGTCAGGAAAGCCAGAAATTGGCACAACGCTCAGGTCAGGCTAATGCAGCCCATTGCGCTAGCTCCTGTATTATTATTATTATTATTATCATTAACCAGATTGTGATAAGCTAACATCTACTTTAAATATACGATTACTGAGATTTTGATTTTTAGTTCTGTCATTGATTTTAAAAATGAAACACAAAATCTGGATTGTTGCGTTTTTTCCAAGTGTTCAGCGTTTACTGGGTTTTTGAAATTATGAAAAGGTATGAAATTTAACAGAAGCTTGGACGGACCATTAATATTTATGAACTTTGGGATAACTTCATGATTTTATCATTAAGATTTTCTTTTATGAAAACAACTCTCGAGTTTGGACTCTGAAATTAGCAGTTACACATCAATTTCATATTTCTTATTTAATGATTTCAGTTACAGTCAATAGCTTTTATTCCATTCTATTACGTTATAAAAGATATCTACCTTGTTACAGTTATGGAATCTTATTTACTTGTGTAAGAAAACGCAAACAAATTATCTGACATGTCTATCTATAAATAAAAAAACTTTGCGCGGTTTTGGGGACTAGTATGTTTCATGGACTGCTCTCGATTTTCCTACGAAATTGCAAACAAGGGCAGTCGATGACCCTGATTTTGTTTCTGCAATCGGTTTTCTTGAGAAATAATAAAGAAAAATGTTATTGGATATTGGATAAATTTATTTACTGAAACGACGCAATACACTCCAACATCTTTTTGAATAAGTCTGAGCTGGTGTGGCGCTTACGCCATACAAATTCACAAAAATGACAAGAATTAGTGCGATATCTTGCAAAAAACAATAGTATAAGAAACTCGATTAGATCAGGTTAGGTTAGGTTAGTTTAGGTTAGGTTGTCAGGTTAGGTTAGGTTAGGTTAGGTCAGGTTAAGTTAGGTTTCTCAAGAAAACCGATTGCAGAAACAAAATCAGGGTCATCGACTGCCCTTGTTTGCAATTTCGTAGGAAAATCGAGAGCAGTCCATGAAACATACTAGGTCCCGGTTTTGAGCAGAGTTGAGCCATTGGTTGACGAAAAACTGCATTTTCAGGTTTCGTTCAAATTTTGTCAGATTATGGAAAATAGGCTGTAATTTCATGCAAATAAAGCTTATCAACCGTTTTTCACTGTGACAGGGGGTTCTGCCATGTATCTCTTAAATCAAAAACTATTGCACATGGGATTATAATTTCTGAAGTGCCTGTACAGTATTTGGCTTCCTTGCGGACCTATATCCATTTCGTTGACAAGAACAAAACATCGACACTCTAAAAAAATAACTTAACCTAACCTAACTACAGTAAATCCAACTAATAATAACGTCGATAAAATGTAAAATCGATCGGATATCGTCAGACCGTTTCTCGCTACAAAGTTCTAGATTTCTCCTTCAAGGTGAGGAAAGGTTACATTTGGGATGGGGCCACAAATTCCTCAGTATCTAGGAACTAACCTCTGAGGTGTTTCCATGATATTTTTTATGTACTGGGGGTCATCATAACAAAATATGTGCCCAGATTTCATTATAATGGATAATAAATAAAATTAAAAGGATAAGTTTGTTCCTCAGAATAAGGTATCTTCAAATTCCGATGTTTGTCTATCCACTGAAAAATTTAAGCAAAATTGACATTCATAATGTAGCTATTATTTTCGTAATGAATATTTAAAACAACAGCATTCATATGTTAGGCCATGTCCCCTCCGTATATATATACATATACAGTATATGATGAAAGGAAGGAAAATTAAAACATGAAATAATGCTCAAGTGCTTTCGTCTAATAACATCCTCAGGAACACATAGATGTTCAGAGGATGCTATTAGACGAAAGCGTTTGAGCACTATAATTTTCATATTTTCATATATAAATAATTACAGTCCCATCTTTCACAGTGAAATTGTTTAGATACGGGAGCAATGATCCAGAAGCACCTCCAGCCGGTCAGCACACCCCAGTTTAAGAATTCTCGCGAAAGTGTACATCGTGTATGTGATTTCCCGCCTTTTTCAAGAAAACGACTTATCATAACGTAATTCATATTGCGTCCTTTACATAGAAATTACATAGGAATTACATAGGAATTACATAGGAATTACTTAAATTATTTAAAATTAAAATTCCACTCTAGCTAAGTAGCTTCACTGAAGTCGAATAGGTCTATTGGATTTTGACTCCCGAACAGACATATTCGGACTAAAACCAGACCAGACCAGCGTCTCCTACTACATTTATTACATCACTATTTTTATATAAAATTATAAAATTTTCTCTATCTAGCTAAGCTACTGTAATTACGCGATTTAGCGCGATTTTCCTAAAAAGTACAAACAATCCTACACTATATACACTGTATACCCAAGTAGCAGGGCCGGCTAGAGCTGCCACGGGCCCCGGGGAAGGATTGGTATATGGGCCCCCCTGTTTACTCAGTATTTTATTATGAATGTTTTTTGTGTACATAACAAGCAAACTGATTATATGTCCAAGTCACTATTCAAAACATACAGTATGAATAAACAACTCAGAAGAAAATGACCATTTTATTTTTCGAATCAATTATATTAATTCTATCACCATACAATTTACAAATGCGGTACCAGTCCATCCAGGCAAGACAATTGTTTAGTGCAAGATTTTCATAATTAGAAGCGTAATTTCTTTGCCTTCTCTCTAGCAAAGTGGTAAATGATTCTGATGAAATTTAAAGTACGGGCTAACTGGCTTTCAATTACAATGGTTCCCAGATCTGTCAGTCGGTCTTGGGCATTGGTAGACCGCGGATAATATTTTATCTGTTTCAGTTTGACTATGATAATCTCTATAAAATGTATGTTCATTAATTATACTTCTTCTCTGTTATTTAATCAACTGCTTTATTAATATTTTTTAGATTTTATCCCCCCTCTTTCCTGGCCCCCTAGAGGTCCGGGCCCCGGGGATTTAACCCGGCTTCCCCGCCCTCTCGGCGGCCCTGCCAAATAGCATCCCTTAGTATTCCGTTAGAATAAGATTAGGTTAGATTACGTTAAATTAAATAAAGTTGTTAGATTACGCTAGGTTAGATTGGATCTGCTTGGTTAAATAAGGTAAAATTTGGTTAGAGTTAAATCACACTATCTTTTGTCGTCTTTGCGTCGAAATTTTTGCATTCAAGAAAATCTCATCGTTTCTAGAATTTGATGTGTCGGTTCAAAGATGAAAGCGGTGTCGGTTATAAGATTTAACCCTTTCATACCCAAATTAAGTCGAAAAGTAAAAAAAAAAATTGGGATATAAAAATCGTTTAATTGGACCCAAAATAACTGAAAAATATATTTTACAAAGTTTTATTGTTCATAATTAATAAAATACGAAATGTGTTAAATTTCACACATTGGGAACTGGAAGGTCTAAAATTGCTTCCAAAGTTAACGATGAAAATTTCACACACTGGGCATTAAAGGGTTAAAAGTTGAAATTAATGTGAATAAGATTAATGTGATTTTAAGAAAAATAAAACATTCCAACCATGAAGTAGTCCCATGCATTTAGGTTTCCATCAGCCCGTGCGCAATTGGAATTTATCATAACAAAGGAAATTCTTTTGAAATGAGCCTATAAAAATCGACTTGAAATATAGATAATCTTATTTACTTCTAATTCGTAGAGCAGATCAATTTATAATCCACAATAATAATAATGCTAATAAGATATCAAGCGTTTTATTCAGCACTTTTGTAGCTGTTAATTTCTGTACATTTCACCACAGTCATAACTAGAGGTGGAAAGAGTACATCACTGCTCGAGTACGTGTATTTGTTGTACTCGTATTCGTACTCGAGGTAATCTGAAGTGGCTGTAATTGTACTCGAGGGAATCTGAAATCACTGTAATCGTACTCGTACTCGACCAATCAACCTCTCGTGACCAATTACCACTTGCTACTAATTTGTTTATGCTGTTCGACAACTATAGCAACCTATAGCTTCCAGAATGTTCTAAAAAGCCTTCAGCAGACTATAAATGCTTGCGCAGGGCAAGCAATATTAATTAGAGATCTGTAGAGGTCTGATGGTATCTGATGTCATTGTGGAAGGTTGCACATATAATATATACACACACATCTGTGTTTTACAAGGTATGTATTTATATTTTTAGTTTTAATTTTTTTTATAAGAAAGGAGAGTTATTTTGATGGATTATAAAACATCTTATAAAAGATGTTGAATAAAGCATTACGTAATTGACATTACTTATAACTTTATAAGTACATGTGATATATAGTTATATACTGTATATATATGAGGGGTCGCGCGTCTTAAGGTACCTAAGCGCCACCACAGGCGAAACCGTGTTTTTGATGGATATCACTATTTTCACCCTTCCTCTATCGCGTGGTTTGAGTTATAATGACCTTACGACACTAGAAGTATGGTTGAAAACCTTACGAAGCGAACTACTTTTTCACCTTATCGCCAGCCAAAAGTTCACCCAAAGTTCGGCATAATAAGAAAATCAAAAAATTAAAAAAAATATATATAAAATATAAAATATGAAAATCTATTCCAAAATCTCATCAACATCTTCATTAGCATACTTAGAACTCTAATTTAGCCAAAAATGAACGTTCTAGCTCAATTAATAACAGAGGTACTATTGCCAGAATATTGCTGAACTTTGGAGGCGATTGCTGACGAATTTTAATTTTGGCGCTTAGGTACCTTAAGACGCGGGACCCCTCAATTATATATTATGTAACAGTAAAGCAAATACATTTTGTTCCTTTCGTGTCATTTTTTCATTTTCCATTGTAATGTGTTCATATGGTCTCATAACAAATAAGCTTTACTCATGCAAGCACCAGGTAAAGCACTGAAAAACGTTGTACTCGTACTCAAGGTAATCTGAAATCGCTGTAATTGTACCCGTACTCGAGGGAATCTGAAGTCGCTGTAATCGTACTCGTACTCGTTTACTCCAAAAAGTCTGTACTTGTATTCGTACTCGTACTCCTCCAGTTACAAAATTTTGGTATTCTTTCCACCTCTAGTCATAACAGGGCACTTCCTTTCTTGAAGATTTTCCCCCACTGATAACTTGTACTAAAGTTCATAGAGATCCTCAATTTTCTGGTTTGTTACGCAAAGCTTGATGCTTTTAAGAGACTCATTCCTATTGGTTATTTTGTAACGCATCATACCAATGACCCACTGAAGTGCATCGACTCAAGGTTAAACAGCGTATTACTGTGCACTTAGAAGATTGTCTTTCATTAAAATCTTTGTCGCCCCAATTTATTTTCACAGAAATACAAAGCCTACATCATCGTTGACACAAACCAAGAACACGAATAAATTCTGCGACTAACCCAACGCAAACAATAAGTATAAATTCGATGTACAACGAATTTTTAAATATATATATATATATATATATATATATATATATATACACACACACCTCGGTTACCTTGGTTTTACTTCCGCCTGAATTGTTCATGCTGAAGAAGGTCAAGCTTGTTGCTTCTCTTGGACCAATAGCTTTACGTGGAATCCGAACCACGACCTACCACGGGTGGTCAGAAATTACAAAGTCCTTGCCCGAACTCGATCTCACGACTTCCCGATCAGCAGTCCAGCGTTTAAATCACTAGGCCACCTAAGAGAGAGAGAGTAGTCGAGTCTGTAGTGAGGTGGTCCTGCAAGTAGTGAGGTCCTCAACCACAAACCTGGCAGTCCACCTTGTGGGAAATACTTCTTCACTAATTCACCCTGCCACTCCTGGAGAGGAGCTTGGTTGGTGTTTTAACCAGAGATTTAGAACCTGGAAAGTTGAAGCAGTTCTTATGCTGCAGCTCTATTCCAATGCAGAGTTTGCTTTTGCTGTAAGAGAAAACATGTGCGTGTTGGAGAAGACCGAAGAAAACTGAAGACAGTTCGGGCAAAGAGAAATAGGTTTAAAATTTTGCACAGGTGGTTTCACATAAGGAGCCTACTGTGTCTTCCATCTCCACAACAGATTGACAAGGGACCAGATGATTGTCACATCTTTGGCAAGAAGGCTCGCCTGCAGTTGGAACCATTCACACCCTCTTCACGGGTTAATAAACTAATTTTTAGTCAACCTTTTAAATTAGTTTCATAATTATATTTGAGGACATTTAAACACGTTTCGATTTATTTTTTAACTCGCTTTCTTTTGTAGAAATAGATAGTCTTCCTTCGGCGTTAGAACCTAACTGTATAAGATAAAATTGTGCACATCACCTAATTGCAAGCCAGTACCAATCTTAATATAGAGATGCTGTGCCTCAAGATTTTCTTAACTTTCTCGTTATTCTCATGTCCAGCTATTTTAGATACCCACTTATTGTCTCTTTCACAGTTTCCGTTCCACCCACTACAGTCAGCACAATCTCCGGGTCTACATCTCACACTTCAGTCTTTCATATTTTAGATATTTTTCTCTTTTGTAACTCACAATTCCGCTGCCTGCAAACACTCCATTTCCGCAATAAAGCATTTCCTTCCTCTCTTCACACCGACCCCCGTTCTCTCCCTGTATCAGGTCCATACCGCGGTACTCGTATATTAGTCGGAATTTCAGAGCTGTATAGGACTATCAACCCTTTATTTCCCTCTACCACCCGGGATTCACGTCTCCAGTGTTTTACCTTCCCTGTCCTTATACCATTTTGTGAAAATCGATGGTGTATCAAACGGTAGGGATACGTCGTGGCACATCGTAACGCCGCTCTCGGTAGATCAACGAAGTTAAGCGATATTCATTCAGTCTGGTTAGTAGCGACACGTGGCTCGATCCCACGTAAAGTTATAGGTCCCCCGCGTTACATGACCCTTGCTGCCGTTACGGAGGCTAAACCACCCCAAAAAGAAAAACTTTCCCTCGTTAATAACTCTGCACAGTCTGAGGATGTGGTTAACTGTCTCTGCTTTGTCGTTAGATATCCTACACATTCTTACTCATTTATCTTTTGACACCTTTCTATATGGTTAAGAAATCAATTCGTACGGAGTGCCCGACCTTGTGCAGCCACTAGCGTTCGTTAATCTTTTTTTTTTTTTTTTTTTCCACGGTTTCGACCATACTTCCCGTACCTTTATATATTTTTTTAAAAATATTTCGTTTATATATCACTTACTGTATGCTCCCATCTAACATTTTCTTCCAATCTTTTCTCTATCTTCATTTCTTGACTCCAAATTGACTTCATCTTCGTATTTTACACCCTCCATATATTATCTAACTTTGATGATTACCGACAAAGCATGTGTCATCATCTCATTTATTCTGACCACATTCATTAGTGAATTAGCGTTTCCTCAAATATATTTACTTACTACTATTACTGAGGCTTTGTGAACTTAATCTAGTTGCGCGAGGCCAATTTCTCTCCCCCTTCAAAGAAGACAACCTTGATATGCATTGACTTTTGTACATGAGGCTATGAGCATGAAGGAATTTTGTTGTTAACGTCCACTTTATCTCTATTATTCCGAAATTGTACGAAATGGTTGACAATGGTAAACTATTGATTACCAATATCTTATTTTTACTAAGCTTAGATTTCAAAACCACTCTCCAAATACATTCTACTAATACTTTTCATTGTTTTGTGCTCTATTTTCACCGATTCTTCCATACCCAGATATTTATAAGTCCCTTCAGTGTTCCAATTCCTGTATTGTTAAGTCATTAATGAATATTTCTGAATTTATCCTTCTGCTATTTCTCAGTATTATGGTGGTACGTACACTTTTTCCAAATTCCAGAATTCTTATGACTATTAAGTTCTCCGGTTTTATAATAGTATATCCATTAAGGTTATTTATTAATTGGCTAAGGAGATTTAGCGCCAATCCAAACAGAGTCGGATATATGAAATCTCCTTGAAGACTAAATAATAACAAATTTATTGAATCAATATATTTAGAATCGTGTTGCTTTCCCCTTTGCATTATGTAAAGCTGAAACACGTTCTGACATTCTATTGAAGAGCTTCCCCATTTGTTCTTGAAGACAATCATCGTGGTGTCTACATACTTATATCAACTCTCTGTATATATCAACTGAAAAAGTATGAACTATATTTAATAAACGCTATGTTTTTAAATACGAGACAAAAAACCAACTAATAACGAAAAAACTGTTCAACTCAATACATAAATAAATTACTACATTAACAAGTTTTAACAAAAACTTCAGTTTATAAGAAGAAATCTTTATTAAAATTATCTTAACTGAGTACAAGGTAAACTTGACAAACCAGTGAAATGGCACTTCATAAAAATAAACTCTCTCCTCATCACAATGTTATAGTTTTTTGTTTAAAATAAATTTAAAAGAAAGTCTAACGAAAACAAATCATCGCTGCAGTAACAAGTATGAACGCGATTCTAGGTAATGTGAACAATATAAAAAGACTCAAACTAAACGAGAGTTTACAAAAATACGGAGCTCGCTCGAAATTCTATTCTATTTAGGAAAGAAAAATACACATTTGTCAAATCAAACAAAATGCTCCGTTATCACAGCTACGAAATACTCTTTTTCCAAATTATGACTTTGTATCTAAGTGTTCCTTATATCACAGACAGATTAATCAGAATGTCTTTAATTAATTAATATCGGTTCAGTTTCGAATGATCTCTTGTCGGTCCTTACTTCCATCCAAGATTGCGCCGATTGTCCGCTGCTACAGGGTCTCAACAATGTCCTACTACCCCTGTACGCTTACTTTTTCTCATATTATTTATGAAGGAAGTTGCAAAACAGAGATATCACACAACAGAGAAGCTGAAAGAAGCAGGCAGTGATACGTTTCGCGTAATCATTTCATCCATGTTAAGGAAGATTGTCACGACGAGATACCATGAGAATGAAGGTGATCACACCGATCCTCTGGACACGTAAATATGTTGTTCAATAGTGAATAAATAAATTATAAATAAACGTAATCATCATTATTCCACATACAGTACAAAACCATATGAAACGCGAGTAAAATGGAGAACCATAACTTTTTTCGTGGAGAATCCCTTTTTCCTTTAACTCTTTTCAGAATGCTCCTAGCGGGTATAAATTTTGATTGGAAAAGGTTTTGGAACTGGTATCGAGTTTGTCTATGCTCTGCAATCTAATTTCTGAAAAATCGGACCTTTAAAACACGACTTTTTTTGGTGGTTGGAAGCTGTTGAGACATTAGCGAAACGTGAACTTCATGTATGTGGAACGCAGTAACATGGGTGTTTGATCTTACCTTGGTTATCTTGGTTTTGCTTCCACCCGAATTGTTCATTCTGACGAAAGTCAGCTTGTTGCTCCACCTAAGACCTACAGCTTAACGTGGAATCTGAACCACGACCCACTACGGGTGGTCAGAAATTACGAAGTCCTTGCCCGGACTCGGTCTCACGACCTCCCAATCAGAAGCAGCCCAGAGTCTTAACTACTAGGCTACCCTGGGTACCCATTTATCTACCAACCAATCTTTATTGTGCGAAAGGATGAACAGCTGGGTTAGCTGCGCGTCGCCTGCCGTCACCAAGAATCGAACCCGTGGGCGATGGGCTCGTAGTCAGGGATGATGATAACCACTACACCACCAACGCGCATCTTATTGTAATAAAGCCAAAGTTCTGACTGTATGCTGCTCGATGCTGCAGTGTTTGGCCGCATTAAGGCGTTCTCGCAGGCAAACCCGAAGGAATTCATGCGGCAAAGAAAATCTTGTAGTATGGTAACGAGCCCTAAAAGGAGGTGACAAACATTGATGCTAATGGAGAAGCCTCTCATCATATGATGGATGTAAACGTATTTCACTTTGTTACCCGCGTGTCATATGGTTCATACTGTAATTCAATTAATAGTCAGTGTATTGAGATAAAAAAAAATTAAATAAATTAAATAAAAGGGGTAACAAGACACTGTGGTCACCCTGTAGAATCTTCCAAGAAATCTCGGTTACTTTATTTCTCAAAATTCTAAGCTGAATCCGAAGAGTTGCATTTTAGAACTCAGCTTGTTTTAGATAAAGTCGTTTCTATTCGGTTGACAAGCAACTATGGAATATTCATTTCTTATTGTATGAATTGCTCCGGAAAATTAATTTTTCTATTGGTTGGTAGCTGCTACTTATCTGCTCAAGCATCTTTCCAATACCTGTTGGAAGCAAAGTGTCACTTTCTTACTTGATTTTGTGGTTAGAATATCTTCTACGTATCCTATTTTTTAATGTAAAATTATTAATCATTTAATGTTTTTCTAATGAATTCATTTTACATTTATTTAACATTTTCAGCTATTTTCAAACATCTAAATATCAGAAAGTCAATTTATGTTGCCCTAGCCTTAAGCTAACTACTCCGACTACTTTAGGTCTATTATGTAGGCTTCGGACTAGACCTAAAAAAAAAAAAGTTCTGGGGTATATAATTCAGAATCTACTACTGTTTCATATACATAATTACTTACGTATCAAAAACTAAATTATTACAGTTCTAAAAAGGCTACTTAGCCAATTCATTTACTGTTTAACTGATATTTGGGTTTGGGGTCTGTATGTTACCGAGGTCCTTGTGGATCAAAAGACGGGCGCCTGAACTAACTCTTCATAGCGTCTCCGTAGTGACCTAACCAAATCATCTCTCACTGACCACAATATAAATGATACAGGGTTACTTCTAGCAGGCATAACTAATCGCCTCTCAGTTACAACACAATTAGGAAACAAGATGAATACCTTGAAGTACACCAATATTTAAATACAGAAACAGAAAGCGTAAGTGGCAAATAGATTTAAAAGAAAGTCGTGTTCAACCCGCATCAGTTTCATTGATGACCTACATATAGATATACGAGGGTCTATACGAAAGTAATGCCTCTTATTTTTCAGTTCGTAAATACAAAAAGAGGCATTACTTTCGTACCGCCCCTCGTAAATCCAACTTTTTAAAAGTTACAGGAAACGCTGTAGGTAGCTTTTAATTAATCTTACCCCATCACTGCCAAAAATGTTCCTATTATTAGAATTAACAACCCCTAGCCAACCTCGGTTTAAAGCCATCGATTGGGAAAAATACAAAATATACAAAAATATGAAGAATGGCCTACTTCCTCAAGAATCATACACTCCCTAATTGAAACGAACTTAATTCATTAATACTCAAAACAAAAAATTAATTACTGTAAATGCAAATTCGAAGAAAATACTCGAGGGTGACCCAAACAATACTGGAAGCGCATTACCAAAGCGATTAATAAAAAAAAACAAAGCTATTAATTAAAAAACAAAGCGATTAATTAAAAAACAAAGCTATTAATTAAAAAAAAACCAATACAAAGTCCAATAAATAATCAATAACGAACCCATTGCATAAACAACACACATGAATACTTTCAACAATTTTTTCACTTTAGTGGGGAGCTAATCTCACTTCTAACATCCCACCCACGTCAAGGTCTTTCGATACATACCAAAGATCTCCCCCAACATTTTTTTATTGTCACCTACTACTAACCGGAGATGTAGGTTTAGGCCGAAGGACTGGGTGAAGAGCAGAACCTTCGTTGGAGGAACAGGGCTGACTGTGTTCATTCCCAGAAATTAGTGAGAGATAATCCAAAATCCTTTTGGCAATGGATAGGAAAGCTCATTTGTCTGGTAATTCAAGTGATGACAGATCACTGCAACCTGCCAAAAACATCAGTTTAATTAAGGTAAAATTAACTCTCCTCGGCGTGCTTTTTTTTTTTACGCAGAAAGGGCCAAGGAGAACGCCCGCAAAAATGACTCCCCCACCCTAAAACAGTCTTCCTGCATACAACAAAAATCTAGGTTTCCGTGGCATCCAACTTAGATGAGAACCTCCCGCTTTTGTTTTGGAGTGGAAACTTCACCTGGAGGACATCATGTTTCATGAGGACGATGCCACATGTCCATTCCATTGCTTTAAGAGGGTGTTCATTGACTCAAACCCTTACCCCTCACTTCCTTGGGTGATACGGGACACTAACTTATTTCACTAACTTATTTGCGTAGCTGTTTATGAAGACAGGAGAATTGTTGGGACAAATATCTCAAGCGAATCCCCCAAATGAGGCTGGACGCTATAGAGGGGGCGAACATAGGTCTATTCTGAACAATTGTTCTACCAACTAAAAATCCTCCATATTTTTTATGCAAAATTTAAAAATGTACAAATTTAATAATATAAAATTCAAATGTAGAGAAATGTTTTCAAATATCGGTACGTGTGTCAGACATCGGATGAAAATAATGCATAATATATTCTCTGCAAAAAGACATTGATCAATAAGCACAAAATAAATTAGCAGACAAAAGCAGAGTCAAGAGACGTTTCTAAAGTTGCCCCCCTTGCTATCAACAGAGAGCTGTTTGGAATGATGGGCAAAGAATAGCTCATAGTTCTCCAATTTAAAGTGTCTTTGTTTTGAAATACTTAAGTGCCCCACCAAGTTCAGTCTATTCACAGCGTTTAAACAGTGCTGCAGGAAACATTTATGCAGGTTATAGTAATAATGTAGCACCGAAATTCAAAAACTTGTATAGGTAGATCCTAAATATTGGTTTCCTAAGAATTGCATACTACAGTACAGTAGTTATCAATAAAATATCAAAGCATTATTAAGTAATAATTATCTATTAATTGCGAAGCTCATGTTTTACGGGTTAAATACTTGATAATAAAAATTAAAAAGTTTAAAGTTTTTGATAATGAAAAGTGGTCTTTGTGTAATTACATTTGCAATCAAGAATAAATAAATGTCAATTCACCAAAGTCTCTATTCTCAGACATGATTAGTTTTGATCATCTCTCGTTTATGTAGATACTGTCCAGTTATTCGGCCAGATACTGGCTATTTGAATATGTGCTCGATACCAAATAGTTACCGGTCATTCAGCACATTCACGTGTAAATCTCATTTTGCATCTACACACAAGCACTTTCTTCCTACCATGGTTTTTATTGCCCTCGTGTTTTTCTTTGCCCTGCTTCACTCCACTCTCAATTTCCAGTCCAGGATTAAGTTCCGAGAGAGACCCGCGATATCGCGGTCCCAGTTACTTCTTGTTAAAGATTTTATGGGGAAAATCAGGTTAGGTTCCGTAAACCCCCCAAAAATACACGACTTTTACATGACATATCAGAAAAATATACTGGAACATATTGACCTATTAGTAAAGTTTAATAATTAACCACAAAATAAAATTCAACACTCACCTTTCACGACTCCGAGACACGCCGTGTAAGCTGCTTAGTGCTGACTACTGCTGATTGCGAAAAAAGTCCGTGATTTTAGTCTTTCTGGTTGGGTGCCTTAAAGACAGATTCTGATAAATGTCACGAACTTTTTTAAGAGCATACACTTGCTGGAAGCCTCGCTCCGGGTCTGGGTCACTAGAAAGAGTCTTGATTGCGTCGTTAAGCACGTCAACTGCCTCCGTGTAGAACCTTCCCAGAGCCTTGTTGCTGACACTCGGAGATGACGACTCGATATCGACATCATTAGACTCACTAGTAGTTAACTGCAATGCTTCTTCCACTGACAACTCCTCCCTATGGCTCTCAAGGTGGTCATAAATATCCTCAGCAGTCACCTCGCTAAAACCTTCACCAGGAATGTTCTTGGCTAATTCAACAATTTCCTGGACTTCTTTCTCGATGTCCGGGAAGCCTTGGACATCATTAACAACATCTGGCCATAAATTTTTCCACACTGCATTGAGGGTCTTCTGGCTAATAGCCTCATAAGACTCACTAATGAGATCAACACCATCCTTGATGGTGAAGGACTTCCAGAATTCTTTTACAGCTTCGACATCCTTGCCATCAGTGTAAGCTAACATCTGCCTCAGCACTGCATTTGTGTATAGCCGCTTGAACTGGGCAATAACACCTTGGTCCATTGGCTGAATGAGAGACGTGGTATTAGCTGGAAGGAACAGAAGCTTGATATTTTCATCCAGAGCATTCAGATGGTCAGGATGACTTATCGCATTGTCTACTAAAATCAGTGCCTTCTCAGCTAAATTTTTCTTCCTGCAATATTCTTTAATAGAAGGAATGGCATAAGAGTTAAACCAGTCACTAAATAATGCACCAGTCATCCAAGCCTTCTTATTAGACCTCCATAACACAGGCAGACGACTAATAATCACATTGTTCATGGCACGGGGCTGCTGAGAGTGGTAGACAAGCATGGGCTTCATTTTAAAGTCACCCGAAGCATTAGCGCAGAACAGCAGAGTCAGGCGGTCCTTGGAAGCCTTGAAGCCCGGTGCCGACTTCTCCTCTTTAGAGATGAAGGTTTTATTAGGGAGTCTTTTCCAATAAAGGCCCGTCTCATCAGCATTAAAAATCTGATCGGGACTGTAACCACCTTCTTCAGTAATCTCCTGCAGCCGTGGAAGGAAGGCTTCAGCAGCAACTACGTTGGCACTTGCAACTTCATCAGTGAGAGAGAGATAATGGAGATTATAGCGCTGTTTGAAACGCTTCACCCAGCCATCACTGAACTTGAAGTCGTGTTCTTCACTCGCACTCGCAGTGCTTGGGCCTTCACCACCCTCTTCCTCTTCGATCTTCAGCTGGATCTGCCTGGCTTTTTCTGCAATAATGGGGCCCGTTACAGGAATGTGCTTCTTTATCTGGTCTTGAATCCAGACATTTAAAGCCTGCTCCATCTTCTCATATCTAGTCTTGTGAAGTGACTTACGGGATAAACTTACAGTACTAGATTTCATAGCCTTCCTTATCTCAGCCTCCCGCTTCTTGAACGTACGGACGGTTGATTCATTGAGGCCATGCTGTCTTGCTATTGAAGCTATGGTCTCACCACTCTTGATGCGATCTAAACACTCCAATTGAAATTCAAGCGAGAAGCGTCTACGTTTGATTGGAGGCTTAGAAGATGAAGGAGAGGCTGCAGGGACCTCCTTTGAAGATTTAGTGCCAGACATGTATTAGTACTTCTCTCGTCAATCAAATACCCCAAAATATTTAAATACTTTCCCAACTTCTAAATTTTCTACATTCACCACAATATTTCACACTTACTCCTCTCTGAATGACAAAAAAAACCTTAATTTATTAACATTCGGTTTCAATAATCTTATACATGCATCAACAAAACTCGTCGATGCTCTCCTTAATTCCTTCTCTGATTCACTCAGAAGCACCCTATCATTAGTATACCTCACACGTGACAGCTGCCACTAGGTCTTCCAAAGTCAGAATTATTCTTCTCTATAACATTCTCGCTTTCATTTTATGCATTACACCATCCATGTATGTTAGGACTGGGACCGGACCAAATTGTCGGAGTGTAATCGGCCGGACTGGCCCTTCCAGACCGATTTTTTACCAATTCCGGCATTATTTGGTGAGTGAATTATCTACAGCATTAACAATTATCTGAAACACTTACGACTGTATCAATGAACTTAAAGTACCTTGTGTAAAATGCATGAAAGGCAATCTCGGAATTGTAGCTGAAAAAGTAGTTTATTAATTTTACCGATGTATACTTCGTGGCTTTTGTCTAGCTACATTAATTTATTTTATATATATATATATATATTAGTTGCTTAACCGCCGATTCGGACCTAGAGTGGTACACATCTCGGCGAGACAGAGGGTGGGTAATCTAATGTCGCTGGGGTGGGAGTATTAGACTGAGGGAATGAGAAGGTTCAGTTATTGAATATGTGGGAGGTGGGGTATGAATTTAGATGCGGTGAAGTAGTTGAGAGTGGGTGAGGTATGAGAAAATCACTTCCTCTGAGAAGTGGGGGCCTTCGGTGAGTATAGACTGGAGACGTACGGACGTGGGGATGTGGGACAGGTAGGGGAAACGGCTGTGGCGGAGGCCAGACAGATTCGAGCATTCGACCAGGAGATGGACGACGGTGATGTGGGTATGGCAGGTGGGGCAGAGTGGGCCTGGCAATTTAGCCATAAGGTGACCGTGTGCGCTTCGTGTGTGCCCTTGGCGGAAACGGGCTAGAATCATCTCTTTATGACGGGACCCATGGAACGAGGAAGCTCAATAGCCAAGTTGAGGTTTTATCCGCTGGAATTTGTTGTGTATAGCCTGGTCCCATTCCCGTTGCCAGATGGAACGGAAGTGGGAGCAGAGAGTCGGGAAAAAATCCATGAAAGGGAGGGGCCGGGTGGAGACTGGCAATGAGCAAGCGGATTTCGCCTTACGGTCCGCTTCCTCATTACCCCGGATACCAACATATGCCGGGACCCAGCAGAAGGTGACCGTCTTGTGCTGGGATGCCGTTAAGGAGTGGAAGGTTTGTTGGATGGTGCGGACAAGTGGGTGAGCGGGGTTAAATTTTTCAGGGGAGAGCAGTGCGCTTTGGGAATCTGAGTAGATGACATAGGAGTTGGCGGAGTGGGTCCTTATAATGTCGAGGGCTTCCAGAATAGCGAAGAGTTCAGCCGAAAAGACAGAGGCCTAACGGGGAAGGGGAACGGCTCTAGAGAGCGGCTGGGTCACTATCACCGCTGAGGCACCCGCACCAACCTCTGACCGGGAACCATCAGTACAGATAGAGACAGTGTTCAGGTGTCGGGTTACGTATTCCTGGAAGAGCGACTTATATACTGAAGCGGTCGTGGTAGCTTTCGGCAGGGCACATAAGTCCCTGCAAAACTTGATAGGGGTGAGGAGCCAGGGAGGATGGATATGATACGAGATGGGTGTGATTGAGAGAAGGCATGTTGGAAAGATCCAGGAAAGAGCGGACCGCTTCCGTGAAGTGCCAGCTCTGACACTGGGGTGGAGGTTCTAAAACTACAGCGCACAAAAGTGACAAGGGCAGCCTCTGCGGCCGAAGGTAGGTTCTCATAAGGAGCAGACCCGTCGGTGAGTGAGAGGGAGGTAGTTACATTTTGCTTGGAGGCTGGAAGCTGGGGAGGATCTGAAGGCACCGGTGGAGAGGCGGAGGCCCCTGTTAAGTACTGGTCCAAGATTCGGAGGGAAGTGCTGGAGGCAGATCCGTATACAACACTCCCATAGTCCAGCTTTGATTGGACCACGTAAGTGGAAAGACGGAGAGCGAGCGTCGGTCAGCGCCCCACGTGGTGTGGGAAAGGTGGCCTTGGAGAGTGAGGGAATGCTGGTGTGTGTTTCAGATGCCTGAGGTGGGGAACCCAGTTGAGCCGTCGGTCGAAGGTCATGCCCAGAAACCGCACGGTGGGCACCACTTCGAAAGGTTCGCCGAATAGCGTGACCGAGGGGGGGGGGGGGGCAGGTACGGCTGTGGATCTTCTGCTGAAGACCATACCTTTGGTTTTGGAGGTGGACAGGCGGAAACGAACTGATGTCGCCCACCTCTCCACCCGATGGATGGCGAGCTAAATTTGTCGTTGGACGACGGGCAGTTCCCGCCCCGCGAACCATATCGCAAGGTCGTCTGCGTAGATGGAGGAACGGACGGAGGGTGGAAGGGATTGTGCTACTGTGTTCATTACTAATAAAAAGCATGACACTGAGGATGCTTCCCTGTGGGACCCCGTCCTCTTGCTCAAAGGTGTCAGAGAGGACCGAGCCCACCCGTACTTGAAAGGTCCGGGAGGAGAGGAAGCCCCTGATGAAGGTCGGCAGGGCTCCGACGAAACCCAAATTTTGGAGCTCACTGAGGATTATATGTCGATGGGTGGTGTCGTAGGCCTTCTGGATGTCAAAGAAAGTGGACAGGACAAACTGTCCCCTATTGAAGGCGTTCTGACTATCTCGGCTGAGGAGCAGGAGAGGGCCTGTAGTGGAGCAAAACTGTCTAAAGCCAGACTGGGTAGCCGGGAAGGAGTCATTGTTTTCAAGGAGAAAGGAGAGTCGCGCAGCGATCATTTTCTCAGAGTTTACAAGCAGATTGGTCTATACTTAGTGGGGTCAAGGGGGTCTTTGCCGGGTTTGGGGATTGGTATTACGTGGTTACGTGGGCCTCTTTCCACCGAGAGGGGAAAGTGCCCTCAATCCATATACGGTTGTAGAGATCGCGTAGGAACAGTAGCATAGTAGGATGGATGTGTTGGATCATACAGTAGGGGATGCCGTCCGGGCCAGGGGAAGGAGACCGTCTAGAGGACAGTGCCGCCTGTAGCTCTCGAATAGTGAACAACCGATTGTAGGAATTGTCGAGGGATGGTGAGCAGCTCTTGTTAGGGACCAGCGCGTGGGAGCTGTCTGTGGAGGAGACGGCAGCGAACGTAGTTGCGAGAAGATTCGCCACCGACCTAGGGTCATAGAGAAGCCCGTCATTAGTTCGGAGGACAGGGTGTCGGGAGGGGGCATGTCGTCTCTCGACACTCCGCACCTTCTTCCAGATGGTAGCCGATGGTGTGGAGGTGGTGATACCTGATACAAAGGTACGCCAGGAAGCTCAGCACGCTTTCTTCATTCCACGGCGAGCAACGGCTCTGGCCCGCTGCATCTCCATGCGATGGGTAGGGGTTCGCGTACGATAAAATCGTCGGATAGCCCTCTTCTTGGTTCGAGTAGCCTCCCGCACTCTGGGTTCCACTAGGGTACTCGTCGGGCTCGGGAGTAGGCAGATCGTGGAATGCTAGTGCTTGCTGCTGCGACAACAGTCGCTTCAAAATACACAATGCATTCATCGGAGGATGGAAAGTGGGGCGTCGTACGTGTGGAAGTGTGGCTTCGGAAAAGTGGCCAATTAGCTCGGGCCATTATCCACTTCTCCGGTACCCGAACGGTCTGGTCGTGTCGGTTTAGTGTGAGGCAAAAAGGGAAGTGGTCACTGCCGTGGTCATCCCGAAGCACTTGCCAGGTGAAGTCCAGGAGGCCGTCCGTCGAGATGAATGATAGATCTAGACAGGACGGGGTGCATCTGGTGGCGTGGTATAAGTGGGAGAGCCGTCGTTGAGGCAATCGAAGGAGTTCAGGGTCGGAGCCACAAAAGTGGAGGTCGTATCTCCCCACATGGGGTGGCGACTATTGAAATTGCCCAAGAGTAGGAAGGGTTGGGGAGTTGTTAAACAACCTCAATCAGGTCAACGCGGGAAACTTGGGAGTGAGGGGGGGGAGGCAGATCGAGCAGACTGTGTATTGCTTGTCCAGGAAAGTCCTGGCAGCAACCACCTGTAACGGGGATCTGATAGGGAGGTTGTGAAAGGGGACTGTACGATGGACGAGGATGGCAGCCCCCCCTTTGTGTGCAGGTAGGAGACGGAGAGGTAGTGCTAGAATATCTGGTGGGGCAGGACATTGGTCTGGTCCCCAGGATTAGCTCCTGGAGACAGACACATACCGGTCGAGAGGAGGCAATCAGGGAATTTAGGCCTTCGTAATTTGCGAAGATTCCCATACAGTTCCATTGTAGGATCGTCGCTTTTGGAGGGTCCATTGTTTGGCGACGGAGAAGTGGAGAGGGTGAAGATGCTAGGGAGTTAGACTGTGGATGGAGATCTAGGTTCATGATGGCGGGGGGGTAAGTCTGGGGCCTGTCGGGTCACCTGCTGTTCACCAAGGAGGGAATCGGCTAACCAGCCAACCCCTTCGGGGCCTGTGGGGCCGAGTCGACCGAACGGGACCGGAGGCGTGGATCGCGGCAGCTCGGGGACCGTCACGGGCTCAGAGGGTAAGGAGTCTCTAGGCAGGGTTCAGTGGTCATGCAACGAGGGGGGGGTTCCGTTGCCCATATTGGCACCTCCCTGTTTGTGGTTTCTCGGGACATCCAGGGTGACGATAGGGGGTACCAGTAAAACCGGGCGGGCGAGTGGGAGAGAGGACAAAGTCTGGGTGGCCGATGAGGGAAGAGCCGGAGGTATGAGAGGAGCCGGGTCAGTGGGGGGTACAAGCAGAGCTGGGCAATAAATACATTGAATGTATTTAAATACTAAATACATGGGAGAAATGTATTTAAATACTAAAT
This sequence comes from Bathynomus jamesi, assembly GCA_023014485.1. Lineage (NCBI taxonomy): Eukaryota > Metazoa > Arthropoda > Malacostraca > Isopoda > Cirolanidae > Bathynomus > Bathynomus jamesi. Next base: position 174,320 of record JAJOZX010000059.1, read on the forward strand.
ACTAAATACATTTTACGAATGTATTTAGATACTAAATACAAAATACATCAATTGTATTTAAATACATTTGTAAATACATTTTAAATACAAATCAACCGCTTTCGACTAAGAGTGGCACACAACTGATTGAACTGACACGTTGAAACATGAACCATGCTGTACTACACTGTCGACGCGTCGTACTGTGCTAGTACAGAACGTGTATTAAACCAGTAAAAGTATTTACATTTTTACATTTTGAGTATTTAAATACATTGTATTTAAATACTCATTAAAGTATTTAAATACTATATTTAAATACATGAAAAACAATGTATTTATAAATACAGTTCTAAATACACAAATGTATTTAAATACGTATTTAAATACAAATGTATTTAAATACTGCCCAGCTCTGGGTACAAGGGGATGAGCCAGGGTGCTCCCGTGATGGGGTGGAGAAGATGGCACCAGGGGGTAAGGGTAGATCCATGAGGCTCGAGGGTGCGGCCGAGGGTATTCTGGTCACATCATGTAGGCATGCCAGTACCGCGTCCACTGGATCCTCGATGTGGGGTAATCTGCCCCGTCTCACCCTAGGTGGTGGCTTGTGCACGTCAGCAACGACTATCAACTTCTGCAGGGATGAGTGCGAGAGTGAGAGGGTCATCGTCGGCGAGGTTAAGGGTGTAGGCTCGAGTCCTTTTAGATTTAGGAGAAGAGAGGGAGGCTTGTTGGATAGTCGGTGAGTCAGGAGACTCACTTCGGCGTCTGCGCTCGTTGATTTACCCTGGGCGCTAGGTTTGGTTATGTTCTTTGAGTGCGGCGAGAGCGAGGTTCTGGGAGACGGGAACCGAGAGTCCCGATTCCAGAGGTCTGGGAAGTGTGTAGCTTTTGAGATTCATGGTAGGTAGGCATGGTAGGGGGACAGGCGGCTGCCGGGTCCGGCGTGGGGCCCGATTGGGAAGGGGGATTAGTTGTCGATGGGGGTTTGAGTGGCGGATCCGGACAGCGAGTCGAGGGAACTGAGCCGAGAGCTGCAGCATAAGAGACCCCCGGCCTCACCTCCCGACTCCGCACCCTGTCTCGCGCCTCTCGGAGGCTGATGAAGTCCGCCACCCGCAGGGCCCGGACCTCCTTCTCAAACTTAAAAAAATACATTCACGAGACGAAAAAGGATGTGTGCCGGCGCAGTTTGAGCATTTAGGAGAGTTGGGACATCGTTCTGGGTGGGCGCTATCCCGGCAACGTACGCACAGTTGTTGTGGCTGTCGGCATACCGAATTAACGTGCCCAAACTTATTGCACTTAAAGCAAAGGGTCGGGTCTGGAATGTATGGGCGGACCGAAAACTCGCATGACGCACGGTCTCCCATGCCCCACACAACACGACCAGGAGGGACTAGGGTGTTGAACGTGAGGCGGCGGCGCGGGGTGGGGGAGGTGGTACCTCCTTGACGAGACGTAAATCGATGAACCTTAATGACACCCTGGGGTGTGAGGTCTTCCAATAACTCGTTCTCGGGTATCATCAATAAACGAGTAGCGAAGATAGTGTTCTGACTCTGGTTCAGGCGAGGGGAAACGGTCATCAAGCAACCGATGACTTCTGTGAGAGAGAGTAGGGCATTCGTTTCTACCGATGTCCGTGATTTTATAAGGAGAGAACCATCCTTCTGTGGTCGGACGTCATAACGGCTAGAGTTGCTGCGCGTGCGGATCGCCTGAAATGTATTTTCAGAGTTGGACGGTAGGGACCCAGAAGTAGGGCGAATAACTAAAAATTTTCGGGGCGAGGCTTTCGTGGACCCTGATGTCTTGCCCATAGCTGGCTGAGGGGAGCTGAGGGGAGCTGGGGTGGGACCCCTGCTCTAGAGGAGGTGTCAAAGGCATGTTCGAGGTACAGGTTGCGGTCGGTGACGAGGGAGGAGAATGCGAGTGTTCCGTAGCCAGAGGAGAGGCGACCCCCTCACGACGTGGTCTTCCAGTGGTAGAGGACTCGGGGGTCTGGTCGCCCACCACCCGAGTTCTAGGGCAAGAAGTAGAAATATCCATACGTTATTAGATTGAGAAAAACGGACCCGGGGGCCGCGAGAAACTGCCTAGTGGTGAGAAAGGGAGGCCGAGCGCAAACCGCTGGGGGGGGGGGGGGGGGGGGGGGTACTTCGTACCCAGGGGACACACCGTCGGTTTAAAAACAGAGCCCCGTGATGCGAAATTTGCCCCCAAACGGCGCAAAGTCCCCAGCCCCCCAATCCCACCGGCCCGGATATAATATATATATTATATATATTTTTTTTTTATTGTTGTTGTTTAACCTCCTTCGCAACATCTATGGTCTTATGACGGAGGGGACCTACAGCTTTACGTGGGATCCGAACCACGGGTCGCTACATAATTTGGGCGCGGAGGACGGTCTCCCATCCAACTACTACCCAGACCCAATGTCGCTTAACTTTGCTGATCTCCGGGAAGCTGTGTTACGACACTGGCCACGACGTATGTATATGTATATGTATATGTATATATATATATATATATATATATATATATATGTGTGTGTGTGTGTGTGTGTGTGTGTGTCAAGAGGGTAATATATTTAGAAATTGCTGGAACCTGACCGGACCGAAAATTCAGATATTATGCCTACCGGAATCACCGGACCAGACCGAATTTTTACTACCGGGTCCCAGCCCTAATATATTTTGCAGTAAAAACCCGAAATTCATCAAAACCAGAAGCCACGAAGGTAAAACTAGTATTATCGAGTCAAAACTAGTTCCACCTCAGGCTGTCGGGAAGAACCCGAAATATACGACTCGCATGTTACTAAACCTACTTTTAGCTAAACATTTCAGTCAAAACTAGTTTCAACAAGAGCTCTATCAGGAAACTCTAGTTCTGCCTGGAATTTAACGACACATCTCAGCGACTCGGTCAAAACTAGTTTACTCTAGTAATAGTAATTAATTTGCCTGATCAATACGAGATTAGTTGCACATTTTTTATGTCCATTTTTGTATTAATTTGATAAGAAAATCTTCCAATTAGCATTCTACCTGATGAAAAGGAAAAGGAAAAACTACTTTGTTCTAAATATGAGTATATGTTCACTGAAATATTCAAAATATTTAAAAGTTTATAAAATTTGGGTAGCATACAATTAAAACAATTTAACTGAATATCTAAAAGTATTAAATTCGAATAATATACAATTAAAACAACTTAAAATCTACGCTACTTATTCTATCAGATCGGCATTTTGTTGTGACATTTGGAATAACAAAATTTCCTTTTCTTACATTAGCACTTATTAGTTGGACACCGTTTCGTGCAATTACATCGAAAGAAAACTTGACCTGTTCCCACACTGGATAAGGTTGCATCACTTCTCAGCGATATTTCTTTGCTTTTGGGTACATCACTTACGATTATGAAGGACTGCTTGCAGATATCAAACTTGGATCGACTGTACAATTTCATCAGAACGCCGTCTTTTGTTCCCAATATACAGTTCATCCTCAATTATACTCATTACTAGAGCAATAATATTTCAAAGGTTTCTCTTTGTCCTGTCAACATCAGGTATCGGAACAGTCAATTTTGTAGAGTTTCTACGTGGGGGTGCGATTCAGGGGAGGATTAACGCAAGGACCACGTGGGTCACAGCCCAGGGCCGCAGGCTTTAAAAGAGGAAATTAAAAACTGATTCATTTCTTGACAAATAAACGGATAAAATAGCGAAGTCGTGGGACTTTCAGAAAAAATTCTCGAAGTATCATTTAAGCGTCATACAAAAACGTGATAAAACCATTGCAGAATGACTCTGGTGAACACATTTAGTCTTGAGACACGTTTCAGCAGGTATTATATTATGTGGCAGAATTTTATATTCATGTCGAATAGGGTGTACCATTTTTGGGTCATTTTCAAAAAGTCAAGGTCCAGGAGTCTAATGTTGTGCCAAATGATGTCCTAAACACGAATTTTACAGGCATTTTCTAATCCGACAAATTTTGAATCCCCCCCACCCCCCCCTTGAAATTTTGCGCATCCCCTTTTCCTAAAAACCCCATATATCTCAAACACTATCAACTTTATCGAAAAATGTTATAGAATAAAAATGATTTATAATCAAAAGTTCTATTAGAAAAGTTCATCAAAATAGAAATTTACTTAATTTTGAAAATTTTCATTTATTTTTTAAAAATTTAAATTAAAAAACATTTTTGCTTGCAGTGCCTTCTTCTTAAATAAGGTGTTACCGCCACCTTTGAAGCATCACCCCAATGCAGCTTCGCGGCGATGGGCTTTGTATTTGCTAGTTATAATGCAAATCATAATTAGTTTTTATTATAACTAGCCTATACAAAGTGAGGACAACCTCAAAACTATATATATAAAATAAAGCTAAAAATTAACACTTTATCTATAGTTGTGAGGTCCCATCGTTTTTTTTTCCTTTATTCAACACTTTCCTCAAAAAAATAAAAAGAAACAAGTTTCCTAATTAGAAATCATTGATATAAGAGCTTTTTAAACATAAAAATAAGAAAAGACAATTTATGGTATATTTAATAACAAAAAAAAATCAGCCTCTTCTAAATTAAAACAATCTCTGCAAATAAAAATACCTAATCTATCTGTTAATGAACTATTCTTTACTGAGTTTCATTCTTTTAAGAGTCTCTTTACTAGGATCAGGAATTAGTCTTCTATTCTCTTCCACAATTTGCAAAAGACCTTGAAATTCTTCTTCATTTTGACATTTGTCATGAAAGTCTTGAACCAGCTTGATTCCTCTTTCAGCGGTATCATTGACTACTCTAATAGATGAAAGAATGTTTTTTAGTTTGTTGTAGTCATCGACCTCTTCCCATGTTGATGCTGGTTTCTTTATCCATGAGTCTGGTTTTGACCCACAGCATTGAAATAAATGCCATGAAATTGGACCTACTAGCTGATGAAGCTTTGTGTCTTCCTTTAAAATGGGGAAAACAGGTTGCCCACATACATAATTTTCTGGAACTGGATATTTGTTTAAGGATTTTGCGATCTTATCTTTTTCATCATTACTTAGCGATCCAAAGAAACTCAAAGGGACCACTTCCTCCGTCAAATACCAGTAATGAGTGGCAAAAGATTTCAAAGCAGCATTTGCAACTTCCCTATCTTCCTTCTTGTAATTCACTAAATCATGATAAAACTTCAGATCATTAGCTGGACTATCTAGTGAATTAGAACATAAAAGCCAGTATTTTCCATAAATTAATGCATTAAATAGACACATTCTCTTTAATTTCTTAATCAATGATTCATCATATGATGCTTGGTGGGCAAAAGCATACATTTCATTTGTATACAAAATCATTGCCATCCACCTGGCACGGTGCATTGCACCAGGTTTCCGCCAATGACTGTTTTCTCTGGAAACCTCTCCTAAAAGCATTAAAGTTGTTTCAGCTACTTCCTTATAGTCATCACGTGGAAAGCAGTCAGATTTTCTTAAACATTGGGTCATAAATTCTACACATTCTTCCTTTAGGCCTCTTTGATACCTTGATTTAACATCAAGAACATTGTATGTAGATTTCGTATTAATTCTTCCATTTAGACTCGCGAAATTCTTTGAATAACTCAAACTCAGGAGATTTACTTGGGCCAAAAATGGTTTCATACACAGCACAAAAACTCTTTCAGCCACATGATGGCGGCATGCTAACCAAATCAATTTCTTTTGCAAAAGTTCTTCAAGTAATTACAGGAACCTTTCATCCATCCTGAATTGGATGCAGTGGTATCAAATGATACTCCAAAGACATTTTGCTTCAAGTTCCATTTTTCAATACTTTGAAATACAGAAGTGGCTTGAGACAATCCAGTGGAATCATCTATTATAGAAACTGATAAAAGTTTTTCTACATTTGGGTATCCAGTAACAAGTATTGCAAGGCGGTCTTCTTGTTCTGAACATGATTTAGTAAGCAGCTTGCTATCCCAATGTACTAGGCAGTGATCAGGAGGAGTAAAATCCTTGATGCAAGTTTCATATTTTCATTTTCTTGTCTTTCGAGCGGCTCTTGCAGATGTGGTCCTGGAGAGAGACAGTTTTTCAATATCCTTGCCACACCTAATGGCTACTGCAGCAGCAAAAACAGTCCGTTGTCCAATAGAGAGATTAAGTCTGTCTGCAGTGGAGGAAACCAATGGCGAGGCAAGAATATTTTTGGGGCTGGAAGCATTTGAAGGTCCTGCTGTAGGTTCTGTCGGAAACTCTTCATAGCTGTCTGTCTCAGAACTGGTCGTGCTAGAAAGAAGGGTCTCTGATGTTCTGGCTGTAGCACTCACTTGCTTCACTGATTTATGTTTCTCTTTGCGTTTCTTCTCTTTCTCTAATCTAATGTACTTGCGCTGTACTTTTGATGCATAATCTGCATCTAGCAAACCTAAACATGTTTCTCGTTTTGTTCTTTGATCTTCTAAGAATGAAATATCATATGCTTTCTGAGGCTCAGTTCTCATGCGGTCTTTTTGGATTAATTCAACGGCATTTTGAGAAGAGATGTCAAAAAGGGAATCCATAATTTTCATGAAATTAGAGAGTTCATTTTCAAAGCTTGCTCTTTTTTTGCTTGATTAAATTATTATGCATTTCTTCTAGATTTAACAGCATCTTCCTGCCTTTAGGGTTTTTACTAATATCTATAGTAGGAATGCATGCTTTTTGCCATATTATTAGTAGCTTCTGTAGAACTTCATTAACAGTAGAATCTTTTGTAACTTTTGGACCCTTATACTGCATTCTCCGTAAATAAATAAAATGGCTTAGAACATATTTATTGGATGGTAAAACAATTTTAGATGAACTCATAATATCAGCCTGCAAGCGACCAAGAATAAAGTCATGCTGTTTTGTAGCTGTTTGACTCATTTTTTATTTATTTTTCAAATAAAGCAGTCTGAAAAGAAACAATAAGAGTAAAAACAATGCTTGTTTATTAAAATTCAATGTAAAAAAGGATTTTTTAATTTGGATTATACTCACAATATACTCATAAATAATGTAACTTAAGCACCTTATTTTATATTAATACAATAAGGTGCTCTTGGACAAAAGAAAATGAAAATTTTCAAAATTACGTAAATTTCTATCTTAATGAACTTTTCTAATAGAACGTTTGATTCTAAATCATTTTATTCTATAACATTTCGATAAAGTTGAGTGTTTTAGATATATGGGGTTTTTAGGAAAAGGGGATGGGCAAAATTTCAAGGGGGGTGGGGGGGATTCAAAATTTGTTGGATTAGAAAATGCTTGTTAAATTCGTGTTTAGGACATCATTTGGCACAACATTAGACTCCTGGACCTTGACTTTTTGAAAATGACCCAAAAATGGTACACCCTAATGTCGAACTAATTCTGTGAGCACCTTCATTACTAATCGTGGAACTTTTTTATTTACTTATTTCCCTCAATATTTTGTAATGTTACGTTATTATCATTGAAGTTTTTATAAGAGTACAGTTTTAAATTCGATTTGTGATTTAACTGTGATTATGGGCGGGTAATCGATATTCTTTGGTGTTATGGAGCTCCTCGGGGAACACTGGCCAAGAGCCTCGCGATACCTTGATCCGCCCCTGGTGTGATTCATCAGACATTGCTTTAATTCGTTTAGCCTACTTCACCAAACTGGAGCTGGCTGCTTGCCTGACAGATGTTAGCCTTATTTCATTATTGCAGTTACGACACGTAACTTTTGAATCAAAACCCTCCTCGTCACTCGAGCCTTGTACCCCACATAATACGTGAATGATACACCTACATTTTGAGCAGAAATGAGCCCCATTTTTCTCTTTTTCTCGCACAGCATTTTTTGCATACGGAACTATATGATGTGCCTTCAGAAGTAATGTCAGAAACCATGTTTGTGTTGTCACAGACTTCACTTGTTTTCTCCACACCACTTGCATTCCAACTTCTGTTTTCACTCTGCAAGTTTGTAATAACTTTTTCTAGATCCTCCTCACTTTCCAAATCATTAATCGCTTCTAAGGGCAAAAACATTGTCGCTAGGCCTACCCTTGGCTCAATACCAAACATAGCCTTGTATGGGCTTTGATTTATACCAAAATGCCTGGATTGGTTCTTCATAAACTGGATGAAGTGCAGACCTTCTGACCACTTTGTTGTGCTGTTGTCTTTCATCCAAGCACCCAACATGTTCTCAATGTCTTGATTTGTCCTTTCCATGGAGCCTTGACTATGGCTATGATGTGGTTTTTCACGCACAAGTTTTAGCTGTGACCACAAGTCAGTTAATGATGCTATTACAGCATTTACAAACTCTCTCCCGTTATCGGTGTGCAAAATGTATGATGCTCCCAAAATTAAGAAAATATCATTAAGCTATTATGCAACTTCTTCAGCATGTTTAGACTGTAATGCACGAAGCATAATTTAGTGAGGTGGTCTTGGTGAACCATTATACAATTTTACATTGTATTCTTCATCGGGTTGTCCCTCCATACCAATGAGGTTCACTAAGCATCGGCTATTTACTTCTGAATGTAAAATAGGCTTAGAAACCAATCCTTTTTTATTCTTTGCTTTCTTGTTTTGACATACTTCACACATTGACAAGAACAGGTTAATCATTTCAATTGTCACATGGCATATTTTTTGGAAATTTCACTTTTCAGTCTGTCATGACCACCATGGCCAACAGCAAGATGCGCTGCTTCAATTAATTAAAAAATGTCTGCAGCAGGCACGAATCAGTTTTTGAACACCAGCAATCTCAATAACATCAAACTGCTTTAGTCTCCTGTAGTGGATGGTTGTTTTCTTTTCAGCAGCCTCTGTATTCTTAACCTGTGCGAGTGAGGCATACTTTTCTTGCGTAACACTGTTATAGTGTGAAGATTTGCTTTCTTCCCAACCTAATATTGCTTGTAAGAACTGTTCTCTCCACCTTTCCAAGATTTCCCAAACAGAGCTCTTGTTGAAACTAGTTTTGACTGAAATGTGTAGTTAAAGGTAGGTTTAGTAATGTGTGAGCCATATATTTCAGGTTCTCCCTGACAGCTTAGGTGGAACAAGTTTTGACTAGGTAATACTAGTTTTAGCAAATGACCTTCGTGGCTTCTAGTTTTGACAGATTTTGGTTTTTGCTGCAATATTGAGGTTTTTTTGCAGTAAAAACCCAAAATCCATGGAAACCAGTTTTTACTAGTCAAAACTAGAAGCCATGAAGTTCGTTCTCTAAAACTAGTATTACCTAGTCAAAACTAGTTCCACCTAATTCTGTCAGGGAGAACTTGAGATATATGGCTCACATGTTACTAAACCTACCTTTAACTACACATTTCAGTCAAAACTAGTTTCAACAGAATGTTGCCACTCCAAAATTTTGAAATAAAGCCAATTCAAAGACCTATGTAAAAATTAATATATTGATCAAATACATATGAATGAATATAGCAGTGGCGTAGCGTGGTCTTTTTTCAAGGGGGGGAAGGGAAATGTGTTATAAATTCCCGACTGGACAAATTTGGCACCTTTTCCGTGACTAATATACATTTTTCAAGCCACTACATCACAGGCTTAGCCATGCTATAATATAATGTATTATGAGATGAATTTAAAATTGGCAACAGGGAAATGTATCTCTCGTCTCTCTCTCTTTTATTGCCAAATATTTTTACAACCATTTCTAAATTTCCAACTGGGCCAGATATTTTTCCGATCACGGGTGGCAGTCGCCCCCTCAGCCCCGCCCCACAAGCTTATGAGACTGGAATACAGCTAGACAGTAAAAAGCAAGTGTGTGAATGGTGCAGCATGCCATGCAGCTGGTCAAATACACTAAATGTTTGGGAATTAACTGCCATGTCCTAGAAAAGGCAAATTTCTTTAAAGACTACTACCAACAAGACAGGTGAAATGAAAGCTGAAATAATTACCCATTTGGAAATGTATATATTGTATAGTTTTAAATTTGAATCTGTATCCACAGCAAACTTAATGCTTGTATAATCGTATTCAATAATGTTTTGGTATGGGGCCGTAATAATATTATTGCCCTATACCCAATATCAGCATAAAACTATAAAGTCTATAGCTATAAATAAAAAAAAATAGATGATTAGCTTAGGAGACAAGAAATGAAAAATCCTCTCCATTTTTAGTTTCCATGCCTCAAATTAACTAAGGCCATAACTAGCATAGCATTATTCATAATTAATCTGTGAAGAAAAGTATTAAACCAATATTGAAGAGAAAATTTACATGATTCTATACTAGTAATGCATCTTTTGTATTATTGCAAGATAGGTGTACAAGTAATTGCTTACCATATTATGATGTTAAAATTAAGAAAAAAAAAATCTTTTTTTCTGACAATATGAAATACATCCAAGAAAAAGCTTACACTAATGAAGTAATAATAATTATACTCAATAAAGCCATTTTAAAGCTCCGCACACCAAATAAAGCCATATGAAAGCCATTTGTTTCAGATTCAAAATTTAAAGCAATTTAAAGCTTTTTAAAGCCGCAGTGGCAACCCTGTTTCAACAAGAGCTCTGGTTAGGAAAATCTAGTTCTGCCTGTAATTTAACAACTCATCTCAGTCAAAACTAGTTTACTCCAGTAATAGTAATTAATTTGCTTGATCCATACGAGATTAGTTGCGCATTTTTTTACGTCCTTTTTTGTATTAATTTGATAAGAACTTCTTCCAATTAGCATTTTATCTGATGGAAAGGAAAAGGAAAAACTACTTTGCTCTAAATATATGTTTACTGAAATATCTAAAATATTTAAAGTTTATAAAATTTGGATAGCATACAATTAAAATAATTTAAATGAATATCTGAAAGTAGTGAATTTGGATTGTATACAATTAAAACAATTTAAAGTCTATGTTACTACTTATACTTGATCAGCATTTTATTGTGACATTTGAAATAACAAAACAATTTCCTTTTCTTACATTAGCACCTATTTGTTGGACACATTTTGTGTACTGACATCAAAGAAAACCTTGATCCATTCTCAGTCTGGATAAGGTTGATATGTTTATTGGAACTAAGTATCTAAAACAGTATTACATTTGGTTAACATACAATTTAAACAATTTAAAGTCCATGTCACTTATTTTTACACAGCATACTGTCATGGCATTTGGAATTACATAACAATTTCTTCTTCTTACATTAACACCTATTAGCTGAACAATGTTTAGTGCAATTACATTGAAAGAAACCTTGACCCATTCCCACAGTGGATAAGGTTGCATCACTTCTCAATGACATTTCTTTGCCTTTGGGTACATCACTTATGGTTATGAAGGACTGTTTGCAAATGTCAAACTCGGATCAACTGTAAAATTTCATAAGAACGCCATCTTTTCTTCCCAATTTCTACAGTTAATTCACACTTGTACTCATTACTACAGCAATAATATTTTGAAGGTTCCCCTTTGCCCTGTCAACATTAGGTATTGGAAAAGTTACATTTTGTCCAATTTCTGCTGGGTGGGTGATTCATCTGACATTGTTTTCATACGTTTAGCCTGCTTCACCAGACTGGTGCTGGCTGCTTGCCTTACAGATGCTAGCCTTGTTTCATTATTGCAGGTGCAACACACAACTTTTGAATCAAAACCCTCCTCATCACTCGAGCCTTGTACACCATATATTATGTGAATCATACACCCACATTTTGAGCAGAAATTAGCTCCACTTTCTTTTTTTCATACACACAGCATTTTTTGCATTGGGAACTATATGATGTGCCTTCAGAAGTAATGTCAGATACCATGTTTGTGTTGTCACAGACTTCACTTGTTTTCTCCACACCACTTGCATTCCAACTTCTGTTTTCACTCTGCAAGTTTGTAATAACCTTTTCTAGATCCTCCTCACTTTCCAAATCATTAATCACTTCTAAGGGCAAAGACATGTTGCTAGGCCTACCCTTGGCTCAATACCAAACATAGCCTTGTATGGGCTTTGATTTATACCCGAATGCCTGGATTGGTTCTTCATAAACTGGATGAAGCGCAGACCTTCTGACCACTTCGTTGTGCTGTTATCTTTCATCCAAGCACCCAACATGTTCTCAATGTCTTGATTTGTCCTTTCCATGGAGCCTTGACTATGGCTACGATGTGGTTTTCCATGCACAAGTTTTAGCTGTGGCCATAAATCAGTTAATGATGCTATTACAGCATTCACAAACTCTCTCCCATTATCAGTGTGCAAAATGCGTGGTGCTCCAAAAATTAAGAAAATATCATTAAGCTGGTATGCAACTTCTTCAGCATGTTCAGACTGTAGTGCACGAAGCATTATAAATTTAGTGAGGTGGTCTTGATAAACCATTATATATTTATATTCTCCATCGGGTTCTCTCTCCATATCAATGAGGTTCACTCGGCATTGGCTATTTACTTCCGAATGTAAAATAGGCCTAGAAACCAATCCTTTTTTATTCTTTGCTTTCTTGTTTTGACATACTTCACACATTGACAAGAACAGGTTAATCATTTCAATTGTCACATTGGCATACTTTTTGGAAATTTCACTTTTCAGTCTGTCACGACCACCATGGCCAACAGCAAGATGCGCCACTTCAATTAATTCAAAAATGTCTGCAGCAGGCACGAAGTAATGGATTTCATCTTTATTACTTTTAGCAATCAGTTTTTGAACACCAGCAATCTCAATAACATCAAACCGCTTTAGTCTCCTGTACTGGATGGTTGTTTTCTTTTCAGCAGCCTTGGCATTCTTAACCTCCTGTATAAGTGAGGCGTACTTTTCTTGCGTAAGGATGTTGTAGTGCGAAGATTTGCTTTCTTCCCAACCTAATATTGTTTGTAAGAACTGTTCCCTCCACCTTTTCTTTCCACCTCTCCAAGATTTTTCTAACAGAGCTCTTGTTGAAACTAGTTTTGACTGAAATGTGCAGTTAAAAGTAGGTTTAGTAACATGTGAGCTGTATATTTCGGGTTCTCCCTGACAGCCTTAGGTGGAACTAGCTTTGACTAGAAAATACTAATTTTAGCGAACCTTCATGGCTTCTAGTTTTGACTGGTAAAAACTGGTTTTGGCAGATTTCAGGTTTTACTGCAACATACACATTAAATAGCCAGGGCCACATCACGCAACCTCGTTGTACTCTAACATAAATACTGAATCAGTCAATCAACTCACGTTTAACTTCTACTCAAGCACTACTACCAACATCATACATCCCAGGCACTTGGCACAAGGCAGATCTATTCACTTTGCTATACACTTTCTCCAGATTCATAAAAGCCATATGCCCCTTTTTTTAATCTTATCACTTAGCTTCTGAAATAGCTATCTCACTGCAAACATTTAATCAACACACACTATTCCTTCTCTAAAGCTTCCTTGTTCATCTGAAATCAAAGGATCTACAATCATTTTTACTCTGTCTATTAACACTTTTTCATGCACTTTTCCAGCTATACTTGAAAAGCTACAATAATACCCTACACTTTTTATATTCACTTCTTTAACCTTCATTTTTGAAGTGATATAATTATAAGGAGTATTGCAAAAGTCCTGCTGTCTTTTTCAGAATTTCAGAATTTATGGCACACTACCTCTGAACATTGTTCAGATATTTACAAAGTTTTTGCTCATCCACTTCAGGTTAATTGGATTGTACAGATCATCAACACCAATTTTAGAATTACTGAGCTGATGTTTGATGATGTGATTGACATCCACACATAAATGTGATGCCAAAAAATGTAGCACTCGTGATACAAGAGTTGACTTCCTCAGACACCATGAAAACTCTGAGGCAACAATGACATATATGATATGATAAAAATATGAATACAATGATGCAGCTAACAAACTGGATGCTCCAGTTCTCTTTTTGGGTAAATCATAAATTTTTTTTAAAAACAGATAATTAAAAATTATAAAAAATCCTGAGGAAAACACCAACACCTTTGCAACACCCCTTAACTTTTGTTCAATCATCTGAAAGCACACGGATTTTTCCACACTTTTTGACTTATCTTCGACAGTCATTCTGTCACTACATTTATTTTATTACATCCAATCATTCTTGATGACTTTCCTTCCTTCAGCTTGCATACTTCTTAGTCAACTTCGTCCAATTTGTTGCCTTCCACTCCCAGGTTAGACAGTTGTACACATGACACCAATAATAACTGCATTCACATTTGCTTCCTCATTATCTAGTATCTACCTCACCCAAGCTAACTAAAATATTGTAAAATGGGGTGACGAAACAGGGAGGTGTGACCTTGAACAGTTTAAAAATCAATCACTATTATATTTACTGAATCAAGGATACTGTATTCCTTTCCAAATGGGGCCAATTTTGTTTCTGCAACATTGGTAAACGAGTTATGGTACCTACTATTTATAAAATAAAAATTTTGTGACACCATTTGAGTCACCCTGTTTTACAGTACTCTCTAAATCTTTCATATGACAGGGTTTAAAGTTTCAGTAATTTTTCTTTACATTGATGCAAGAAATTATTTGGATAAGAAAATAAGTCTTTCACGTGCTTTTTGTTGTTACTATGGGTTCCCAAAGAAAATCCAGCCCAAGAAAATCACCTAAAAAAATTTTTTTACTTATTAAAATTTTTTTTTTTATTTTAGTTTATGAGAAGGTTTAAAATAATGTAGGAGCTAGTAGGTACAGACAGTCGAGTGCCCTCATCAATGCTCTCTGTTTTTGCAACTACTGTACAGGATCAAATACTTAGGAAAATGTATTTTTAAGGGTAACCCTTATATTAAAAACTTTTAAATATAGTCATTTACCAGATATGGTGGCATCACATAAATAATGTAAAGGTAATGAAATACTAGCAAGTCCCTTTTTATATATACCTCATTAACCTTTCTGATATTCCATGTGTTGGGCTCTCTTCACACAAAGGTCAAACTGGTGGCCCTACCTCTAGGCCTGGCTTGCTAGAGGAGTGTAAGCTGGTTAAGAAGTCTTGGCCTCCTGACAACTAAGCTATTTTCCTTCAGTGTTCAAGGGGTCCCTTTGTCGGGCCTTTAATTTGGGAACACTACACATTCTGCCTTTCCTATTTTCCAGCATTGTTTGAATGGTAATTTGGTTTAGTTTGAGGTTTGGTACCATTTTTTTGATAATTTTCCATATGTAGATTATGGTGTACCTCTCTTCTTCTTCTTCTTTCCAGGGAGTACAGATTTAGTTTATGTAGTCTTTCCTAATAGTTGAGCTCTTTGCAGCCATCAATCTTTGCTGTGAAATGCCTCTTGAGTTTCTTCTAGTCTATTAGTTTCTTCCTTTTTATATGGGGATGTCAAGAATAAACCATATTCAAGTTTTGGTATAATCTATGGTTTTAGCAGGGGAATCATTACTGTCCTGTCCCTTCTTTTGAACATTCTTAGTACCTGTCCTGCAATTCTTTTTGCTTTATTTATCACTATCTGATTTTGTGTTTTGAATTTCAAATACATACCCTATACACACTGGTCCGCCAAAGTGTTTATGAATTGAGAGATAATATCCAGATATTAATGGGAGTTTTATTTTTTGTGATTTAGTAAAATTTATTTTGTTAATATATTTTTTATGGTAATTTATGTTATGCAGAACACAAATAAATTAGTATAAGACAGTAATTATTAGATTAAATACAATATTTTGCCACTTTAAAAGTCATTGTAATTAAGTCTCATTGAGTTTCTTCAATATTTTGATAATTTGGCATCATTTTAATGTTGTTCAATGAAATTTTTACTTGTATATTTCCAATTTGAGAGGATGGTCAAGACACGCAAGTTATCTCACCAAGACTTAGGAGAAGTGACTGCTCTTGTTAAAATTGGTAATTATTCCAATACAAATATTGCAAAAATGCTGAATATAAGTGAAAGTAGTCAGATACCATAAGAAACATTTTAAACCAAGGAAGTACCTCTAAGTTAGTCCAAACTGGAAGAAAGAGGGTTTTGTCAGAGCGTGGTGTAAGACATCTAACATTTCTGGCTTTGGAGAATAGATTTATGACAGCAAATGACTCGAGTAAAGAATTAGTGAAAGCAGGAGAAACAAAAGTTAGTGCTGATACAGTAAGGAGGAGGTTAACAGATAATAAAATATTTGCTAGAGTGAGTAAGAAAAAACCTTTATTGTCAAAGAAGAATGTGAAAGCATGATTAGAATTTGCTATTCAACACAAAGATTGGGATGCTGAGAACTGGTTGAAAATTGTAGTGATGAAAGCAGATTTGAAATTTTTGGTAGTGATAAGAGGAAAATTGTTAATAGACAAATTGGTGAAGAATATAAGAATGAATGCCTTATTCCAACAGTGAAAAAAGGAGGTGGGGGAATCAATGTGTGGGGCTGCTTCTCATCAAAGGGAGTTGGAAAATTACACCGGATCACTGGGAATGAAAGTGGACATGGATAAATATGTATTCAAACATCTATTCACAAATATTGCAATCCCAGCTGCTAAGGAACTTCATGGAGAGTATGCAAACTTCCTATTTCAACAGGATAATGATCCTAAGCATAGTGATAAATCACTAAAGCAGCTCTACAGTAAGCTTGAAGAAGAAGGGTTTAAAATGCTAGGATGGCCATCTCAGAGTCCAGATTTAAATCCTATTGAACATCTTTGAGATGAGCTCGCAAGAAAAGTAAGAGCAAAAAATAAAGAAGATTTATGGAGAGTTCTTCAAGAAGAAGTGGTATAAAATCAGTAGTGAATCATGCATGGGGTTGGTTGACTCAATGCCTCAGCATCTTGAACTAGTCCGAAAGAACAAGGGTGGCCATACAGGATACTAATTTTCATAAGTTTTTATAAATAAATTTTTACAAATAGGTATGGTATTTTTCTTTTATTAGCCTGTTTTATTGTCAAATATATCAAATGTTGTTATATTACAATTAAATATCTTATTTGTATACATTCTTATTCCAAATAATTACAACTTATGATTCATAAATACTTTTGCAGCCCAGTATATATATATATATATATACTTTTGCAGCCCAGTATATATATATATATATATATATATATATATATATATATATATATATATATATATATATACAGGGTGAGTCAAAAGTAGCGCCCGATTTCTGTCAGTTGATTGTTTGTTTGCCATTTGTATTACAGTGTACAAGAAGGTAGAAATAAATGAATGACATGTTTATCTAACCATTTATTCGGGGGAAAATTATTACGGAACTGTACCAAGCTGTTTTACTTGCAATTTTCAAAGTGCCCTCCCTCGTGATCAATGCACAATTGCAGCCGAAAAAACAGAAATCAGGCGCTACTTTTGACTCACCCTGTATATATATATATATAATTAATGTAAAATTCTCAGGAATAATCTTTAGGAGAATATTCTCAAGAATTTTCTTGAGAATATTCTCCAAACAGAATTTTCGAGAATTTTCTTTTTCAGAACATCTGAGGGGTTTTTCAACTATTCCGATACAACTTAACTTCAGTTCCTGTCAAAATGGAGAAATTCTAAGTCAGAAGTGAATGATAGGATGAGTGAAGAAATAAATAAATTAACCAATGCAAAAAATTTATTGAATCATTGTATAAAGACTATTTCAATTCAAAGTAGAGCATTTACCAGGGATGGCAGTGATTAAATCAAAATGATTTAATCACCTGATTAAATCAATTTATTTTTTATGAAAAAATCATGATTTTTTTATTTTTCTGATTTTTTCAAAATTATATAGAAATTAATAAAATATATCAGACAAAACACTTTAGAAACAAATAAAAATATCCCTTGTAATAATTAAGTGTTCAATTTCAGTTTTTCAATATAATAGCTTTTTTATGAAAAAATCATGATTTTTTTTTTATTTGATTTTTTTCAAAATTATATAGAAATTAATAAAATATATCTCACAAGATACTTTGGAAATAAAAAAATACCCCTTGTAATTATGTGTTCAATTTCAGTTTTTCAGTATCATAGCTTTTTTATAAAAAAAATCATGATTTTTTGAATTATTTGATTTTTTCAAAATTATATATGGAAATTAATAAAATATATCACAGAACAGTTTAAAGAAAAAAATATCCCTTGTAATGAAGTATTCAATTTCAGTTTTTCAGTATAATAGCTAATAAATAAAAAAAATGATTTTTATGAAAAAATCATTTTTTATTTATTTCATTTTTTTCAAAATTATATAGAAATTAATAAAATATATCATACAAAACAGTTTATAAACAAATAAAAAGTATCCTTGTAATTAAGTGTTCAATTTCAGTTTTTCAGTATAATAGCTTTTTTATGAAAAAAGTTTTTTTTATTTATTTGATTTTTTCAGAACTATATAGAAATTAATTATTGGTTACCCTGGTATTTACTCTGATTCCGACAAAATTATTTCTGATTCTGACTCATCAATCATTGCCTCATCGTCATCATCGGCTTCTTCGTCTATTTCTTCTTCTTCCTCCTTCTGCTGCTGCTGTTCTTTTCTTGATCTTTGCATTCTTCTGTATACTTCTCTGGAACATGAGACTTTTCTGGGCTATCCCCATGTGTTAAAAGTTTTAGATTGTGAGAAATGTAGGTTAACTTGCCCACTCTTTCTATGGTTAATTTGTTCCTTTTTGCCGAATGAACAGTACTATAAGTACTGAAACGTCTTTCAGTTGTGCAGTGGTTAGTGGCATACTTAAGATGTTGATTGCTACTTTGCCTAGCTTCGATCCGTAGCAGATACCCTTCCACCATGTCAGTGCATCTACTGTTTGGGCTGATTTAATTGCATATGGTTTGCTATAAAACCCTTCTTTTGCTCGGTACTCAGCAAGCTCTGAAATGACTTCAACTGAATGTTCAGTACCATACATTCTGTTTGCTAGGTTATCTATGAATTCTGTTCCTTTGATTTGCTCATCCCTACTCAGACACTCGCCATTGAATTTTGGGTCGAGAATATTTGCAGCATAGTGAATATCTTTTAGAGCCACATGTTTCCTCTTTGCCAAACTTTCCATAACATCCTGTTCTTCCTTTTTACTAAGTGGGCTGTCAGGTAGTTGTTTTGCAAAATAATCGTTTAGCTCTTTGAAACATTCAGCTACTTTGCTTATTTTTGGCTTGTCAGATTCAAGTATTGTTATCCATTTAACAACAGGGCTGATTAATTCCTGCAATTTCTGAACCCGCAACCAATATACATCTTCATCCAGGACTGCATTTCTAGTACGTTTGCTCATTTTGTTCTCAAGTTCCTCTTGTACAGCAAGGCGCTTTAGGAAACTTTTTGATTTCAACAAGCTTTTGAAACAGCACAAAATGGAACCCCATCTGGTTATCACTGGCAATTTAAGAGCACAAGTTACTTTTTTTTCTTTTTGAAGTGTGGTGAAATGTGCCCATAATACTTGAGAATTGTTAACTTCTTTCACGATAGCTTTGCAAGTAGCCACAGTTTCATCAACAGTTTTCAATTTAGTGATGTCACCAACTATTAAATGTAGTGTGTGAGCGGCACAAGTGTACACAGCAATGTGATTGTATTTTTCTTGAATGACCGATAAGGCTTTCACCATTGATGCTGCATTATCAGTTACAATGGCTCCAAACTTTTTGATATCTACTTCACTCATTATTTCTTCAATTTTCGATGCCATGTACTCAGTAGTATGATGCTCGGCTTTTGTTGTCATAGTTTTATAAAAGACTGGCTGGGGTGTAGTTAACACGAAATTAATGATCGATTCATTCCTTTGGTTACTCCATGCATCAGTCTGGAGAGCGAGCACAGGAGCTTCTGCAATTCTGGTTTTCACTTCAGCTTCCACACGTTTGTATTCGGCATCCAAAAGTTTGGTGGAAAGTGTGAATCGAGATGGTATCTTGTAGGATGGTCTTATTTTTTTCATGAAATTAACCCAGTCTGAATTCTCAACCAGTGAGAGAGGCAATCCCGAAGAAAATATTGCTCGTGCCAGGAGTTCATTTAATTCCTGAGTTTCAATTTTATTCATTGAATCAAAATATCTACTAATGGAGTGAGGAAACTTCCCTGAACTTGATTTGGACTTAGATGGAGGCATTACATTACTCATACTAAATGTTTTCAACGTACTATGACTACTGTCAAAGCACTTGATATCCTGCGTGGATGTTGATGATAGTGGTGATCTGCTTCTATACTGCTGTTCAGTGGATTTCGCAATGGTTTCCTTAATGTACGGAGGGCTTTTTGCACAATTCACTATATGTTTTTTCATCCTTGTAGCATTTTTCATATATTCGGCCTTGCAGTATTTGCATTCGTACAACTCTTTACCTTTCACCATTTTTGGCATGAAGTAATCCCAAACTTCACTCTTGGGCTTTGTTTTCTTCATCAAAACAATCTAAAAATGTTTTAAAACTAAGAAAAAAGAAAATTCTTGAATATTCTCAGCAAATAATATTTTGGAGAATATTCTTGCCTCATCACTATATATAATACAAACCCACAGAGAAAAAGAAAAATGATTCCAAGGCCTTTTGTGTATTCAGAAGTACACCTCATCAGGGGTGATAGTGATAAATAAACTAAAAAGAGTCGTGGGGCAGGTACAAAGATTGTTCAAAGAAGAGGACAGGACAGTAATGATTCCCCCTGCTAAAAACACTGATTATACCAAAACTTGAATATGACTCATTCTTGACATCCCCATATAAAAAGGAAGAAACTAATAGACTAGAAGAAACTCAAGAGACATTTTCACAGCAAAGACTGATGGCTATAAAGAGCTCAACTATTAGGAAAGACCAGTGTTGGGCACTAAAGCGTTAATCTGATAACAGTTAATTAACGAAGTTAACTTTTTTTAAAGGACTATTAACGGAAGTTAATTTCCATTTATCGTTATTGGACCAGTTAACTTCCAATAACTTGATATTTAGTCTGTTAAAGTCCGTTAACATATTTTATACGATGATATTTTACTTTTTTTAGGTTCTTCTGTATTATCGTCAACTAGACAGCATTCAGTTCTCTCTTACCAAGCATTCTCTACAACTTTTAAACTTCAACCATGGAGCACCAAGAAGAAGTTCTCGACATTGAGATCGCCTCTGTCTCAGGCACTTCTGAGTCTCAGTCTGACCAGAAGCCTTTCCAAAACCCGTGGCCCCACCTGGAGCGCTACTTCAAGCTTAGCCATCAGGACAAGCACAACAAAAAAATACTCTATTTTGAGTGCCAAAAATGCCTCCCGACCAAGAAAATTGTTAAAGGCCATGTCAGCAGCCTTAGTAATTTTACCTTTCAGTTCCCGCCATAATAATTCTCTGGTAAATTAAAATTTAGTTAATGGTTAGTGGTTACAAGGGTTTCAAAACGTAATCAGTACATTTTTTATTAAAAATAAAAAAAAAAAGTTAAGCAAAAAAGTTGCAAAACTTGATAAAAATACAGTTAAATACCTATTTATTGTTGGATTTTGCATAAATAAACATTTTCTATGGGTTCTAAAGCTTTTTCCTTGATTTTCTTAAATGTTAGTAAAGAAATAGTTATCATTAACGGATTATCGTTAACTTCCGTTAACTTTGTAGTAAAATTATCGGATTATCGTGATTGGAGTTAAAAATTGGGGTTAACGGATTATCGTTATCGAAGTTAACTTTTTGGTTAACGGTGCCCACCACTGGGAAAGACTACATAAACTAAATCTGTACTCCCTGGAAAGAAGGAGAGAGAGGTACACCATAATCTATACAGTATATGGAAAATGATCGAAACACTGGTACCAAACCTCAAACTAAACCAAATTACCATTCAAACAATGCTGGAAAATAGGAAAGGCAGAATGTGTAGTGTTCCCAAATTAAAGGCCCAACAAGGGACCTCTTGAACACTGAAGGAAAATAGCTTGGTTGTTAGGGGGCCAAGACTTTTTAACCAGCTTCCAAAGGACCTCAGAAACGTTACAGGGGTCAGAGTTCAAGTCTTCAAGAGAAGACTAGATGCCTGGCTCAGGATGGTACCAGATGAGCCAGGTGTACCTGGCTATGCATGGTGGAGAGTGCAAGAAAGCAACTCACTCCTCCAACAAGCCAGGCCTAGAGGTGGGGCCACCACAGCTTGACCTTCGTATGAAGAGAGACCAACACACAGAACATCAATGAGGTTAATTAATGATATATATAATATATATATATAATATATATATACACACCATGTGTGTGTGTGTGTGTGATTTTAAATGTTAACACATTCCATGCAGACTCACCCACTTGTGGGGGCAAATTTGTCCCACTGGTGGCTCAGACTGTATGGAATGTGTTAAAAAAATTGTTAAAGTACCTATATTTAGAAATTTAATCCAATAAAAACCTAAAAAACCCATACAAGTTGGGAAATTTTTTTGAAAAAAGATTTTTCCCAACCCCTGATATCACAGCTTTAACATTAAACCTTATGGCATTTTGGGGCATTTAGGTGAAACAAAAAAAGAATGGCTATTTTCATATCATCAGAGTCATAACGTATTTTCTTAAGTCATTTTTTGTGGTTTTGAGAAAAATGAAAAAAAGGGTTCTAAATCAAATTACTTATTTGCAAAAATTAATATTTTCATAAGTCATATCACCCTTATAGTTCATCCTACAAGGACAAAATTTGTACCAAAAGATGCACAATTTTTTTTACAAGGCATTAGCAACAAGAACTAACAAATGTCAAAAAGTGACTTAGGAAATTTTGTTTTGACGCTGATGATATGGTGTTTTTATAAATATTTTGTTAATGTTGAACATATTTATCGCAAATAAAAATTATGTAGGACTTCAGTTGGCAATTATAACTAAAGTGTGTACATGATTTCCAGTTCTTGAAAACCAGAACGCTTGTGAAAAAAAAGGCTAGGTGTTCAATGGCTGGACATTTTTCATTTTATCTCAAATTCAGATTCCTCAATTTTTTTTTACACCTGAGTAACGTATATTTACGGCAAAGCAAATAATCTGATGTTGAATTTTCACTCATTTTGTCACAAAGATCCGACTCAAACCTTAAACCATGTCATATCTAAGAATAATAATATATAGCATGATGTTAATTCCTTAGGATAAATATTTATACATAGGCCTATACGCTAATTGGGGCTATGAATTACTGAGCAGTTCAGTTACTTTAGTATTTTATTAAAATATTACTAGCAAAATCCTTTAAGAAATTCAAATAAATTTAGTTTTAGGTTGAAGCCTGTGGACAAACCTTTTTCTAAAATTTAAGTGTTGTACACAATGATAAAAAATGCATACAACTAAAAAATTTTAAATTTTCATTTTTTCACATGAATCTGACTATCAAATGGTTACCATGTGCACCAGAGAATGTTTGTATTGACAAATAATGAAGTTAATGATCTTGGGACTCCCTGTGTAAGAACATGACTAAATTGCTTTTGGTGTGGACTGAAGCATTAAAAGATTTTCATGTGATTCAATTTTCAAATACTATTATTTTTAAACTGGAACTCTACTATCTTCTTTGTTATAAACACCTGACATTCTAATTATTAATTTGGCTCACCTGTTTCAGTGAAGGGCTTTCAGCAATCTTCAATTTTTCACTACCACTTTCCTCTTCATAATCAAAAATATCTGATTGCTCCTTCACAGAATTATCATCCATTATTCCATCTTTGATGTAAAAACTCTGAAACTGATACTAATTCACAATATTTTCCATAATGAAAACTAAAAGATTATGAGAATTACAGTGTTTTACGAGTTAATCTGAGACAAAATCTTAACTGACTTATTTCATCAATAATTCTAAGCTTTCAAAAACATTGGCTAAAATACTCTGAATAAAGACATACCACAGAGAAAGGGAAAATGAAATGAATTATGTAGTTAAGAAGTCAGAAGAATCAACATAAGGTTTAAATAAATAATTTTAAAAAAAATTTGCAAATTTAATAAAACTTACGTGTTAATGAAAATTTTACCCTTAAATGTTATTTATTATTTCAGGTCACACTATTGTTAAATTGAAGTGAGAGAGATCATAATTAGGCTATGACAGAGAAAGAGCACTTTTCATTACCTGCCATTCTTCACTGTGACTGACATTTCCATTGTCAAATAAATCTTCTTTAGAAAGACTTCTTTCGAAGAATTCAATCCCTTCTTTGATTTCAATTTCAGCTTTAATGCTCAAAGGTTCTTGTTTTAAATCAATTTCTGTTGTATCTTGATCCATTTTCCAACTGGATACAATCAACTCGCTTGTTATGATCCTATAATTTAAATAACAAATGAAATTTATGACACACTGGAAGTAAACCTGTAAAAAAGTTTTTATAATTACACAGATTGAAAGTATCTCAACTACCACAGGTTTGTGCTCTCTAAAAAAAATTTTTTTTATGCTTGATTAGTATGAAAAAATTAATATTGCGCAAAATGTGTTGAAATTTGTTTATTGTCAGGAAAAAAAAGTTTCTTTGGTTCTGTTTTATAAACTTTCCAAGATTAAGTTGAAACTTCAAGAAATACCGTATCCTTAGGGTTATTTTTAAACAAGCTTAAATCAGCGTTTCTTAACCTTTTTCAACATCAGCACCCCTGGTAGTTAGGTCTAGGCAGTCCAGCATCCCCTTCACCTGGTTAGTAGCAAAAGTTAGTAGCAAAAAGCACCACGCAAATACAAAACAAATAAGAATATGAGTACAATTTATAGTTGACCAATAATATTTTGAATAAAAAGATATGAAGTTAAAGCAAAGTGAACATACATTTAAAAGCAGCACATTTAGAGTAAAAAATAAACGAGGAAAATTTTGAAACAATATTAAGACAAGACACACACAGAATTATACTTACAAATTCAAACCTAAATACTTTCTTGAATATAACAATACATATTATAAAATACTTGTTCTTGAATATAACAATAGATCAAGCAGCCAAAAGAAATGTGAAGAATAACAATCAAGGAGAATTACTTACCCCCCTAATCTTGGGGTCAAAATCATGCAAAAAAAGTAAATTTCTTGCGACACAGTCAACGTCTTCCTTCTTAATATTAATGGTGATAATGTAAATGTGCAATAAATCTTTCATAATTAAATATATATTCAAATTCTCATACAATAATATCTGTTAATAAAATAGAAAAGATTAGGAGTTTGTGAAGGAGTTTGATTAACAGACCTAACATATCCATACTGCACATGACAGAAGCCCTTTTCCAGCACCCCAGGTTAAGAAACGCTGGCTTAAATGCTATGCCATTTTAATCATGCCAATTCCTATTTTTCAAGAAAACTAAAATATGGATTTACTCATTAAAGTACCTAAATATCAATTACAGTACATAATTTAGGCAATGATGTAGCTATTATACAATAAGCAACTTGTTTTAGAATCATCATCAACAGTGAAGTAGGTGTTCCAGATAGCCTATAGCAATGACTGGGGTGAATTGGACCACCTGTAATTAAAAAATAATTAAAAATCAAAATAATATCTGGATTTAATTGGTAAAAGTGAGTTCTTATCAATATCAGACAAAACATGAATGAATTCCATCAAGCTTGTTGGAAGGGTATGGCTGTTTGAAAAAAAAATGGATAAAAACAGGCAAAAACAACCTTTTGGCAAATTTCATTTCCAAATTGCAATGAAATGCCAAAGGTTGCTCTTATCATCAAAATATCAATGGTAGAAATGTGAAATCGCACTACATACAATACAGTAAATCCTCACTGTTCACAGGTTTTTTGTGCATGGTCAATTTATTATGGCAACCTCTTACACATTGTGGCCCAGGCACTTCACTATTTGTGGGTCACAGTTAACAAAGTAGCTCTCACAAAAGAATACAGATGCCATTTTATCTCCCATGTAGCATCAGGCTGCACCTGCCAGCATCCTGCAAGGCTGTTTGGTGTATCTTATGATTTTTATTTACCATTTCAAGTGCCTTTACTAACTTTTGATCATGGCACAAGAAATGAAGGTCAGATTCACACAAAACATTGTGAAATACACTAGAAAAACCAATTTTCATGCCAAAGTCCAGGTCATGTGCTAAAACAAATATTTATCTGAAATTATTTTTTAAAAATTTATGAGTTTAACATTGGTATACATATACTTTAGCATCGGAAATTATTTATAGGGCATGTGATGTACCATGCTGATGGCATAGCTGCTTCTTTGCCCAGTTAGGTCAACTGTACACCCTTGATGATTGGTTAAGTCATGATATTTTTGTTTAAACTAATGAGAATAATAAATATCATGACTTAACCTAACCAATTATCAAGGGCATACAGTTGACCTAACCAGGTAAACAAGCTATATCATCAACATGGCACATTTATCAGTTGTAATATAATTTTAATACTTTTAATAAAGTTATATTCAGGCTTACATATTTTTTGTTGATATTAAACACAAATAATTTCCAATGCTAAAGTATATGTATACCTTAACATTATTAAATGTGTTAAATTTGTTGGCATGATATTTTCATTAGTTTTAATAAAAATAGCACAACTTAACCTAACCAATCATGAATGGTGTACAGTTGACCTAACCAGCATTCAATAATTTTCACACAGATTTTGATTAATCTTAAGCAACTTTATCCAAAAATTATACAGTCTAAGAATCTCTCATTACTTTCTGGTGTTTGTAATATTTCCCAGTCTGTATGCCTATAATTGAATCTCCAACAATAATAATATTGCTTGTCATTGCTTTATTTATTTCATCAATAAGTTTATTTTCTACATACTTATTTTCTTCTCTACTTTTGGGGATTCCTCCAACTGAACATCCCTCAGGTGGTCTATAGATACCCGCTATCCTGATTTTCCTGGCATTTTTATGCCCAATATCTATCCATACAGATTCAACTATTTCCTCTTTAACGGAAGTAACTTCAACTGGATTCAGATTTATCTTGGCATAAATAAATACTCTGCCACCCTCTGAATATTTACGTTCATAATAAAAAAGTTCATAGCCATCAATTTCATAAGTAATGGTATTATCTCTTTCACTAAATGGACTATTTGGTATCGTACTAAATTTTGTCAGTTTCAGTGACAATCATAACATCAGGATTTTCAATACCTATGTATGCCTTGAATTCATTTATTTTATCTCGGATACTTCTTGCATTTACATAGAAAAATGACAAAGAACCCTTGGAATATTTTGCTTGTAATTTAGTCTGGTTCTTGTTCTGTGATGGTATATATTTGCATCTCTTTTACTTTCTTTGTTGACCTTTTTCTTTTGAGTTTTAATTATATTTTTTATTAGTTTATTGTTATCAAGAGTATTGGTATTTGTACTAATTTGGCCTATTCCTTTGGTTTTTAGTCAATTATATGATACAATCTTTGATAGTAAATCAGTCCCTTTACTATTAAGGTGAATTCCATCTCTGTTATAGAACTCTTTTTGTAAAATTTATTCCACAGTTCGATATATGTAATTTCCATGCTCTGACATAGTGTCTTAAGCCTACTATTTATATATAGTGCTTGTGAGTACCATTTATTATTCTCATGTATCCTGGGAATTATACCTGTAATAGATGTTTTAAGGTTAGGTGTCTGTTCCTTTAACTTCATTAATAGCTGTTTATATGACTCCATGATTTCTTCGGAGTGCTTACCCTTTATATCATTTCCACCTACATGTATAACCATATTCTTTGGTACAGTTAGGTCAATACCAAATCCTTTTTCTATAATTTTATTACTAATTCTATTTATCCCTGCACCTGGATAACAGTAAGCTATGCTACCTCTAGGTAATTTAGATCCTAGGCCCCTCACTTGAGAGTCACCTATAACGGATGCTGGTTCAAACACACCTATAGCTTTAGAGTGCCTGGGTGCTTAAAAATTTTGTTGACTCACCAACTTTGATACTATCAAGTTATATCAAAGTAGTTACTCAGGTTAGGTCAAGTGGGAGTCTTACCTTGTGGTTAGGATAGGCTATCAGAATAAGCTAAGCTAGGCCTGTACAAACAAGTACAGGTAACACCAGTGATCTTATACCAGTCAAAAAACAATTCCAAAATGCAGGATCAATCTCAACTGCAGCCCTGGAAAAAATTTTCAACACCACACTCCTGGTTTCAGTAATAAATAATTTGAACTTTTTTGTTAACAAGCAATTCTAGGCACGTGATGCCTAGGCATGTCCGATTACCAATAGCAACAAAATAACAAAGATAACTTAGTCCCTGCCCTTACTGTAAGAAAAGTGGACTATCAAGTTTGTTGGTTACACAATCAGGGTGTAAATTGTATAACCAAGCCTTAATCTAACTGGTTTTAGTAAAAATATTTAAACTTTTTGTTTAGGCTACAATCTTTGTGCGAGAAATTCCATGAGGAACTCAATAATCTCATTCATTACTGCAGCATCTATCTGTATGGATAGATATTGGGCATAAAAATGCCAGGAAAATCAGGATAGGGGGTATCTATAGACCACCTGAGGGATGTTCAGTTGGAGGAATCCCCAAAAGTAGAGGAGAAAATAAGTATGTAGAAAATAAACTTATTGATGAAATAAATAAAGCAATGACAAGCAATATTATTATTGTTGGAAATTTCAATTACGGTATAGGCATATAGACTAGGAAATATTACAAACACCAGAAAGTAATGAGAGATTCTTAGACTGTATAATTGAGAACAGTTTAACCCAGTTAGTCAAAGAGCCAACCAGGGCTGATGCCATTCTAGATTTAATTCTAACAAATAATCCAGATACCTTCCAGGATATCTCAGTTTCAGAAACACTAGGTTCAGGTGATCATTGTATCCTTTGGTTTAATATTGTTTGTAATTCAAGACCTAGTGAAAATAAAGTAGAAGTCCCAGATTTTAAAAGAGGAAATATAAATGGACTAGTAAATGGTCTGTGTCTAATAAATTGGACAGATATTCTACAGCCTGTACAGACAGTAACTAGTATGTGGGAAAAATTTAAAAGTATAATAATGAACATACAAAGGAAGCATATCCCAGTGTAAATCAGAACTGGAAAAAATAAAAAACAACCTTGGATAAACTGCAATGTAAAAAGGGCAATCAGAGAAAAAACAAAAGCATTTCATAAATTCAAAAGAACTAAAAATGGCACAGACTCTGAAATATATAAAAGTAAAAGCATTTGCAAGAAAGCAATCAGAGATAGCAAACGAGACCTGCAAAAAGCCTAGCCACAAATTCAAAAAACAATCCTAAGAAGTTTTTCAGTCACTTCAATTTGAAAAGTAGAGTGAAAAAGAAAATTGGCCCACTCCATATAGATGATGATCTTGAAATAACTAAAGAACTAAACAAATATTGTACTTCTCATCAGTATTCACAAATGAAAATTTAAATAATATTCCTGATCTTATACTACCAGGACAAGATAGAGAAATAAATGAATTAAAGGTAACAAAACTAGATATCCTAAAAGCAATAGATAAATTAAAAATGGAAAAATCTCCAGGGCCAGATGAAATGCATCCAATAGTCATAAAAGCTGCCAAAAAGAATATAGCACAAGCACTAGAAATTATTTTTAATAAATCATCGATATGTACTGAAATTCCAGAGGATTGGAAGAAAGCAAATGTGGCTCCAATCTTTAAAAAAGGAAATAGAAACTTGGCAAAAAACTACAGACCCATCAGCCTCGCCTCCATTAGCTATTTGAAATTACTCGAAAGTATCATTAGAGGTAAAGTTACTGAGTTCCTTGAAGAGTGCAACCTTATAAATGATAGCCAGCATAGCTTTCGAAATGGAAGGTCCTGTCTAACCAACTTGATTGAATTTTATGGTGGAGTCCTATTGCATTTGGACAATAAAGAGCCAGTAGACATAATATACCTGATTTTACAAAGGCATTTGATACTGTTCCTCATGCAAGATTGTTGATAAAAGTTAGAGCCCATGGTATAAGAGGTCATATAGCTGACTGGATAGAAGAATGGCTAAGAAACAGAAAACAGAGTTCATCTAAATGGAAATAAGTCTACTTGGAGACCCGTATTGAGTGGAGTCCCACAGGGGTCTGTGCTGGGACCTCTGCTTTTTGTTGTCTATATAAATGATTTAGAGAAAGGCTTATCATGTAAAACCTCAAAATTTGCTGATGATACAAAATTAGGCTATAATGTTAAGTCAGTAGCAGGAGCAATGACAATACAAAAAGACTTAGATAGAGTAACAGCCTGGGCAGATAAGTAGATGAAATTTAATATTCATAAGTGCAAGATTATGCATATTGGGCCAAAAAATCCAGAATTTGAATTAAAAATGATGATAAAGAGAAAGACTTAGGTGTCACTGTGACTAATAAACTTAAACCCTCAAATCACTGTATGGTAATCAGAAATAAAGCAAATGCTAGACTCAATCTCATGCAAACACACATTGAATACAAATCACCCAATATTATAAAGCACCTATAGGGTCATTCTCTGCCAGATCAACCAGTGCCTAACACCCTCATCTCTCAGATTTTGCTGAAATTTGGTTTATAGGGAGTTTGTGGGCCCTGAATCCATTTCTGAAATTATAAGGTCAATCCGACCAACGGTTCAAGAGATATGACCTCGGGAAATTTGAGGTCACTTGCGAGGTCACTAACATTTGGCGACCCATAACTTGGGTAATAATGGTCACAATTATATAAAAGTATATATATTTAGAATCAGAAAACGACAAGGAATCCAAATATGCAAGTTTTAGAACTCTAGGTTAAAAAATAAAAAAGTTATACTGTAACCAAAATTTGAGGTCACGATTTGACCTCTGGGGTATCAAATGAGAATTTTTTTTAAATGTAAAAAATGAAGGCATAGGCATTGGCTATTAGAATCAGCAAAAAAAAGTTTGTTTATGTTAGTATTTTTCATGTAACTAACATATAAGTGAACACCATATTCATAAGTTGTGCGTCAATTCTACCTATTTTTTCACACTTAAGCTCATAATTTGACCTATAGAAATTAAAATTACATTTTTTTATAGATATAAAAACAAAGGCAAAAAATGTAAAATTGTATTTCACTGCTAATCTACACTGGCAATAATAGTTATAATAGTGAAAGGGGAAGACCTACTTAGAGGATTCATGTGCTAGCCTAATACAATTTTTGCATGCTCGATGCTCTCATCAATTTCTTTTTGTGGAAAAATGTATTGAATTCTGCTGCCTCCTCTTAGGGTAGGACAACTCATTACAGTTAATATATGATGTCCTGGCACTGCACATGAATCCTTGTTTGATGGATAATAATATGCACTTGATCCTGATGACCCAGAGGGATGTAGAAAGTTCACAGTGAAATCATCAAACTCTTCACAATATTCCTCCACAATTCCATACCAAACTTGCATGTCATAAATGCAGCCAACATACTCTCCTGGTTTGACACATTTTAGGTTACCAAGCATTGCAGGTTCATTAGTAAAATGACTTTTCCTTATCTTTTCTTTTCTCCAATGCCACTTGAAATGGGATACACCATCAGTTCTTCCTTGTTTAGGGGAACAAATCTATGATATTTCTGAGTTCCAGGAATAGCCCTACTATCCTTGAATCGATGTTCCAACCGTTCTTCTGCATCTTTCAAATCAGCTGTAGTTACAAAGAAAAAATTTATCTTCTTGCTCAAGTTTTCTTCACAAAACTGAAACATGTGTTCTGGTGTAAGAATTTGCCTCTCTGTAGTTCTCTGCAAACTGGCACGAGCAGTAGCTCTTTTCACTGTTCCTCCAATCCCATCACATGCATTTTTGCCATGGGATGTAGCAAAGAAGTGCCATTCACAAGACAGACCAAAATCCTCTTCATGGTAACAGAGATTTGTGAAGTTGTATCTGTTTTATATTGGCCAGCACATCCATCTGAGAAATAGTGCACCTTCTTCAATTGTGGGCATCTGAATTTAACATATGTCATAAGCTTCAATATGAATGAGTAAACCATTATAGTGTTGTGTTTTAGTGATGCAGATAAGAAACAGACACTAAAATGGCTAAGTTCCTGGTCTGCAGATGATCTATAATAGATGACAAAAGGGTGAACTGTACACTGTGAATTGTCCCAGTGAAACCCTTGGGCACATCCTGGACAATGAAAGAATAATTCTCAGAGAAATCACCTACTATAACTACCTCGCTCTGAGGTGGTAGTGTTTCTTTCAACTGCTTGAAGTACTGTGATTGTTGCTGAGCAACAAAGTGATGACGAACCATGCGGGATATTTTCATGCTTAGGGATGATAAGTATTCATGAAGTGGCTCCACCTTATCAACCATTGTACAACGGTCAACAGTCACCCATTGCTTGTAAGATATTTCATTTGGAGCTGATTTCACACTGTCAAGTAACTCAAGAAAATCCAGGACACCCTCTTCTCTTGGGCAATCATTGCAAAGTTGCATCATGCAAGTCTCTCTTTCTGTACTGCAGACACTGTAATCCATAAGATCCTTGTATGAAAGACCTCTTTCTCCCAATGCAGCCAGCTGCAATTTTGGATTTTGATGGTATGTGCAGACACAGACAGAATGAGTCCCCCACTACCGGCAAGCACACAATATGATGGCCGTCATTTTGCAAATGTGGAAAATCCTATTTTGGGATTCTTTTCATCATTTTTATATAGTTCAAACATCTCTCTTAAATTCCCGAGGACCAATCGTTTTTGCACCTTCATTGCACCTTCAGCACTGATAACTTTCACGCAATCCTTTTGGCCAGGACACATACGACTAACCTCTTCTGACTCATAGAATCTTCTAACTATATCTTTGTGTTCTTCAGATATCACTTTTCCTTTGCTCATTAGTGGAATCTTCGGAAGGATTCCATGTGCTGATTTAAGTGAACGGCTTCTTTTCACCATGTATGTTGTAGTTTGAAAGAAACTAGCTGTTTTTTCAATTGTGTATGGTGAGAGTGTCAATATTTGTAGTTTGTGATGGTGACATTTGCTCTCAGGAATGACTGTTTCAATCATTCATTAATTTGTCTAGATGTTTTTCAGATTTAGTTTCAGGTTTTGAAGTATCACTTACCTCCTCGGTAATTTGAACACCATAACTGAGTTCTAGCCTCTCCTTCAGGTGTTTCTGAGCAGATGATAGCTTACCACGAGCCTTGCGCTTTTTCTGGCTTAATGACAGCCCTTCTGAAAAGAACAGAAAAAAAGGTTTCACACACCTGAATATTAGTAATTAAATATTAATTATAGTACCTTAAATGCTATATAATTGGCTATATAGTAGATCAAACAGACCTTGTAGTAAAGTATAAGTTATTATATTAATTTATTACTTACTTTTTTTAACTGGTGTTTGGTCCAGAAATGCTAGAACTGGTTCAACTGAAGTTGAAGGATTTTCCTTTATCAAGCAATCACTGTCATTGTCCAGATCTTGAATTGAAGAGATGTTACTCAAGCCACTGATAGTAGATGATTCATTTGAATCCTGCTCAGACTCGTTGTTTTCAGTGGTACTAAGTATAGTGGGGTTTTTCATTATCAGCGTCCAGCAGTTCACACACAACAATGAGTCTTTTTTCACTCTTCCAGCACATTTTTCAACAAGTACATCAGTCACTTTTCTAAGATTGATTGTTATGCGTTTCTTGTGTTTTTGAATAGGGTCCTGGCAGTATTTCAAGTGCCGAACCATTGTATTTTGATCTGTAAAGATATAGGATTTACAATTAGGTAATATATATTTTTTAGAAAATATATAGCTATACACACTTAATATTTTAGGCCTTGATAGTCTCTGAGGCTCATTAAAACACCATACCCACCAGCCACCCACAGTGCTGGCTGGAACTGTACTAACCTGTAGACAAGGAATTTTGCAACTATCTGTGTTGATTCTGCACTTAGACAAGTAGCAACATGTTTCAACAGGTTTGTTTAGGCTACATGTGAGCTTAGTCTTCCCCTTTCACTATTATAACTATTATTGCCAGTGTAGATTAGCAGTGAAATACAATTTTTATTAAATTCTTGGAACTTGAGGTCAAATTGATAGCTAAGATATAAAAATTCCTTGAAATGACAAGCAATTTATAAATATGGTGTTCACTTATAAGTTAGTTACATGAAAAGTACCAACATAAACAAACTTTTTATGATTGTTTCTATTAGTCAAGAACTCTGACTTTGTTTTTTATATCTATAAAAAATTTAATTTTAATTTCTATAGGTCAAATTATGAGCTTAAGTGTGAAAAAATAGTAGAATTGACGCACAACTTATGAATATGGTGTTCACTTATATGTTAGTTACATGAAAAATACTAACATAAACAAACTTTTTTTGCTGATTCTAATAGCCAATGCCTATGCCCTCATTTTTTACATTTAAAAAAAAAAATTCTCATTTGATACCCCAGAGGTCAAATCGTGACCTCAAATTTTGGTTACAGTGTAACTTTTTTATTTTTCAACCTAGAGTTCTAAAACTTGCATATTTGGATTCCTTGTCGTTTTCTGATTCTAAATATATATACTTTTATATAATTATGACAATTATTACCCAAGTTATGGCTCGCCAAATGTTAGTAACCTCGCGAGTGACCTCAAAATGCCCGAGGTCATATCTCTTGAATCGTTGGTCGGATTGACCTTATAATTTCAGAAATGGATTCAGGGCTCACAAACTCCCTATAAACCAAATTTCAGCAAAATATGAGAGATGAGGGTGTTAATTTCATTTTTTTTTGGTTGATCTGACAGAGAATGACCCTATACGTTTCATATGTAAGACCCCTCCTCGAATACTGTATTCAATTTAGTCATCCCTATTTGATAGGGAAAAACTGGAAAAAGTACAGAAATGAGCAACAAGAATGATCCCATCTCTAAGACAATTAACATATAAGGAAAGACTGGCATATCTAAGCATATTCTCATTAAAAAGGAGGAGGTTAAGGGGTGATATGATAAGAGGTGTATAAAATGATAAAAGGGTTGGATAAGATAGATATTGATTCTCTTTTCATTTAAGATCACAATAACCAGACTAGAGGTCATAGTATTAAATTATTTAAGCCAAGATGTAGAACAAATTTAAGAAAACAGTTTTACAAACAGAGTAATTAAGTTTTGGAACAGTCTGACAGAAGAAGTGGTGACTTCAGATACGTGTGATTCTTTCAAAAGAAGGTTGGATAGCTTGATGTCTGCAAGGGACATCTGGTGATAGTGTTTAAAGCCCATTTTATTGCATGAATGGTACTAGTTTATTTCATATTATGTGCATTTAGGTGATAGATCCCACAGCTCAACACAAGTATTGTGGGATATAAGGAGGCAGCATCTTGGGTTAGGGGGTACTCTCTGTCCTTATGCACCCCATTTAAAGAGATTCCTCTGCTGAGTGGTACCCCCATAGTACTACGAGGTATTGAAAAACTCATGATCTTCACTTGCCCCACAAACACCTTCAAATAGGAGACCTAAAATGGGTGCACACACATTTCTACATTACTGTACAGTCTTTACAGCCACACCTACACTTTTCCTCCTAAGTATATATATTGTAATGTATATGGTTGTAAATTGTGACTTGGTCCGCAACTGATATGGACTGTGACTTATTTTTGGTTGGCAAGGTACTGGTATTGATAGGTACTATAATGAAATTGACTGGATTCTTTAGATCTGATATATTTGCATGTCAGTTATAATTAGATATGGAGTATAACATATTTATGGATAGTAGCCTATTATGACTTTGATCCTCTAGATCCAGAGATTCTATCTTTAGTTTTAAATTAATAATTAATTAGTTTTGTAAAAATTGGTTGTTGCCAATGTACAGGCAGTTTTTACATAGTGGAGCCACCTCGATGGGCCGAAGTAGCCCCTAGTGTGCCCACTATAAAATAAAAATTTCTTTTATGTTCATAGTCACGATGGTCAGTTACTAATATATGATGCTCCGTCTTCTAGGTGTTCGCTGTTGAAGCTTGACTTCTTTCAAATGTATGACTCATCTCGACTCATCTGACTTCTCAGAAAACTGAGCCAGCCACCTACCAAACGAGTCTCCTTCAGCGATTTAATCTTCACTTTCACATTGGCTACCAGTCTCAGTAATATAATATTATTAATTATATATAATTACTAATATTTTATATTACTATAAATTCTAGTTCTAAAACTAGTGATGGGACGATTAATCGGAATTGGAATCGAGAATTGGAAGAATCGAGCATTTATCAGAATCGGAATTGAGAGAATTGTACCATGATTTCCGATTCTTAAAACGATTCTTTAACTTTTAATTGAACCAGTTTTGCAATGTAAACTTTAAAATTTAAATGAAAGAGGATAACAAATTTTATTTTTATTGTATTGTAGCTATACATTAAAACATGTATATCCATGATGTGTAATCAAGAAGATTAAAATGAATTGTTACAACTTACAATTGATTTTTATTTTTAAACCAATCTATTATAATTTATATTACCATACTCATAATGTAAATAGTTAATCTTACCAGAGTAAAATATGACAATTTCCAGAAAAACAAGTATAGAATTATATTTAAAAATATTGAGAATCGGAATCGGAATCGTTAAAAATTCTGGTATCGTCCCATCACTATCTAAAACTGCAGTTCTAAATTTTTCTTAAAAGCTCTGCAACATGGATTCAGATTGACATTTGGAATTTTATTATAAGATGTAGCTTACATAAGAACATAAGAAATTTTTATAGTGGGCACACTAGGGGCCACTTCGGCCCATCGAGGTGGCTCCACTATGTAAAAACTGCCTGTACATTGGCAATAACTAATATTGGCAATAACTAATTTTTACAAAACTAATTAAGTACGGTACCAATTTAAAACTAATTAATTATCAATTTAAAACTAAAGATAGAATCTCTGGATCCAGAGGATCAAAGTCATAATAGGCTACTATCCACAAATATGTTACACACTATATCTACTTATAACTGACATGCAAATATATCAGATCCAAAGATCCAGTCAATTTCATTATGGTACCCATCAATACCAGTACCATGCCAACCAAAAATAAGTCACGGTCCATATCAAATGCGGACCAAGTCACAATTTACATCCATATACATTACAATATATATACTTAAGAGGAAAAGTGTCGGTGTGGCTGTAAAGACTGTACAGTAATGTAGAAATGTGTGTGCACCCATTTTGGGTCTCCCATTTAAAGGTGTTTGTGAGGCAAGTGAAGATCATGAGTTTTTCAATACCTCACAGTACTATGGGGGGCACCGCTCGGCAGAGGAATCTCTTTAAATAGGGTGTGTAAGGACAGAGAGTATCCCCTAACCCAAGATGCTGCCTCCCAATATCCCACAACACCTGTGTTGAGCTGTGGGATCTATCACCCAAATGCACATAATATATATGAAATAAACTAGGGTAATTTTTTACTATCAGTCCGGTCTCTGGAAACTGAAAATAAAGTTTACCATAAGACTCTTTACATTTTTTTAAACAACTTTTATTAAGTATAATATGAAGGCAAATGCCGATTAAAGCTATAAAATTAATGTTACTAAATTTTTTTTTGAGCGATAAAATCGCGGATCATGTTTTTGGGAGTGATAAAATGGCTGATCCCACAAAGGTTAGGAAGGTACCGCTAACAAAATTGGGTGGTTTGACCTGAACTCATAAGATTTTAGTGTCACGATGGCGTCGGTTTGCGATGGTTGTAATTATTCAGTGTGTTTAACTTCATGCAAATTTTTTGGTGATGAAGAGGCTGCATTTAATTTTTATGTAGAACACGGTGTATTGGCTAAAAGAATTTATTTGCCCTAAGCAAAATAAGGAAGATAGTGTTTGTGGTAATAAGTGTGTGTTCGATAAAAACAGAAAAGCATTTCATTGCCATAGGTCGGTGCGTGATAAGAAATGGAGAAGGGGAACACGCAAGGTTAGGTAGGTTAGGTTAGGTAGGTTAGGTTAGGTAGGTTAGGTTAGGTTAGGTTAGGTTAGGTTAGTAGTGTTTAGTTTTACGGTATATATAATATATACAGTGAATGGATCTTTTCCGTTTGACTGCCGCCATTGAAACATAAGAGGTGAGTGCCCCCAGCCTTCTTTACTTAGCCTTATAAGGCTAACTAACGAAAATATCATGACCTAACCTAACCAATCGTTAGGTCAACTGTACGACCTTGACGATTGGTTAGGTTGTCGTGATATTTTTGTTAGTTAGCCTTATAAAGCTAACTAAAGAAGGCTGGAGTTTAATTGTTTCAATGGCGGCAGTCAAACGGAAAAGATCCCAGTGAATATATAAAGTGTTCGTTTTACTACATATATATAAATGTATATATATACCTTTTAGGTCACTCATGTTGGCTGTTTCTACAATTTCCATAATTTATATATCAATGGATTCGTTTTTACATCGCGAATGCGCCCTAGATAGTCTCTACTGAAGGAATTACCCGCATTTTAGGGTATTTTTTCACACTTATACCCCAAAACAAACTTCGTGTCCAACTTAGTTTTGGGCCAGTTCCCTCACTTGAGACTATCCAAATCGCATTCCTGGTGTAATAACGAATCCATTGATCTATAAATTATGGGAATTGAAGAGACCGGAGTGATAGAAAAAAATTACCTAAACTAGTACCATTCATGCAATAAAAATGGGCTTAAACACCATCACCAGATGTCCCTTGCAGACATCAAACTATCCAACCTTCTTTTGAAAGAATCAAGCGTATCTGAAGTCACCACTTCTTCTGTCAGACTGTTCCAAAACTTAATTACTCTATTTGTAAAACTGTTTTCTTAAATGTTCTACATCTTGGCTTAAATAATTTCATACTATGACCTCTAGTCTGATTATTGTGATCTTTAATGAAGAGAGACTCAAAATCTATCTTATCTAGTGATGTAAAAAAAACGTTTTTTTTTGTTTTTGTTGTTGTTTTTTTTGTTGTTTTTTTTTTTTTTGTTTTTTTTTGTTTTTTTTAATAATTAATATAGATATTGCCAATTTAATTATAAGGTATACTTTTGCAATGATATATATTATAAAAATAAATAAATAAATAATAAAATAGGCCATATGGTACCAGTATAGAATGTCCTTTTCAGCCTATTTACAGAAAAAACTGGCCTCTTTCTTGCACTGAGTCTTGTATCTTGAGATCCATTAAACTTGCGAGAACACTGGCTGGGAGCTGACTGCCCATTGTCCAACCTTCCCAGGACTCTCCCATCCATGCCTCGGATTTTGAATCTCCCACTTAACTATCCTTTAGACCCGCGATGACATATTCCCCCCCCCCCCACGAGACCATCCATATATATATACATACACATACACCCATATACATATATACCAATATATAAATACTTATATACACATTTATATCTATTGTATACCCCATACACATGCATACATCCAGAATTCCAGATACATACGCATGCATACTCACATATATACCTACACAAACTCATACACCTCTATTTCGCCCTTTCATTACCTCCGAGATCATTTAGCACATACAGTAATATCCATACAGCCAAAAGAAACCAATTAAGCACAGACAGAGCAGCAAAGCTAGTATTTATATCCCAAAATGCAAAATTCCAAGAAAGTGAAGTAAAACATGGTGCTACATTGGCTTCGTCAACATCCAAATCTGCAATAAATACCAGTACCTGTGATATTGAAACTATTTGCTTTAATCAATCTAGTGATAATGCTTCTTCAATGGAAATAGAATCAGATAATGAAAGTTAAACAGCATTAGGTTAACACAAAGGTTAAAGAAAGAGATGAATATTTATATTTTTTTTATTTTTCTATTTGGAATATATATATATTATATATATATATATAATATTTAGGAGAAATCCAATGACAAGGAGAAATGTAAATGCCATGAAAAGTCTTCTTTAATGCGCAACGTTTCGAGCAATACGCTCATCTTCAGGCTGTTTAATAACAATGTGAAATTAAAATCAATATTGAATGAAAAACAAAACAGAAAATTTCTATAACCTATTCGTAAAGACAAATTTTAAAAGACTGAGAAAAGAGGGTTAAATTCTAAGTTATACAGATTTACATATAAAAATTAAGAAGTTATTTTTAAATACATGTAGTAAATGTGAAATTAATACACTGGAAAAATTACCAATAGTACACTGGAACAATGGAACTATCTACCTTACACTGCAGTATCCGAGGCTGACTAATTTGAGCAGAGACAAAGAACGGGAAACACGAGAGATGGCGAGGGCGATTGGGGAAGGAGGGATTATAAGGAATTGGGGAAGGAGGAGGGATCATAGCAAATTGAGAGGGACGGCCGATGAGTCAATATTCAGACTAGGGGACAATGCTTTAATGAAAAGCGATTCTAAAATTCTTAGTGAGTTGGGACAAGTATTACAACCAAGAATTTTAAAATTGTCTAAAGTGACATCAATTTTACATTTAATGCTGTGTTCACGAATACTCGAGGCTTCTTTAGTTTTTAAAATTTTACCTGTTCGGCCACTTATTCCCATATGCGAATAAAATCTAGCCCTGAGAGAGCGAACAGTGCTGCCGATGTAATTCCCAAGGAGACACCTGGGGCAGGTAAATAAATATACAACACCGCTACGCAACGAGTCAGGGGTTCGATCCTTCGCTGAGAAAAAGCTACCTAAAGACGTTTTATTAATAAATATGATGCGGAAATCAGTATGATAAAAAATTTCCTTAACAATTTTGTAAATTTAAGCTTAAATTCCTTATTCAAAGGACCCATTTCAGGTACCAAGAAATATTTTATATCCTTCGGCACTGTAATACATGGAAGTTGAGGGCTATAAACATTATTTAAGAAGGATCTAATTAGTTTGTCTACATATTGAACAGGAAAACTATTATTAGTAAAGTATGATCTTAGATTATTAAATTCATCATTAAGTAAGGTAAAATTAGAGGTCAAATTATATCCTCTGAACAGGAGAGTTTTAATAAAAGACATCTTATAGTTGAAATCAGTA
This sequence comes from Bathynomus jamesi, assembly GCA_023014485.1. Taxonomy (NCBI): domain Eukaryota; kingdom Metazoa; phylum Arthropoda; class Malacostraca; order Isopoda; family Cirolanidae; genus Bathynomus; species Bathynomus jamesi. Next base: position 215,438 of record JAJOZX010000059.1, read on the forward strand.
AAACTAAAAAGATTCATGCCCAAACCAGTGAAAGTGGGTTTCCTGTAAACTGATGTAGTAACAGAATCACCGTTTTTCAGTTTACAGGAAACCCACTTTCACTGGTTTGGGCATGAATTTTTTTAGTTTTACTGATTTCAACTATAAGATGTCTTGTATTAAAACTCTCCTGTTCAGAGGATATAATTTGACCTCTAATTTTACCTTACTTAATGATGAATTTAATAATCTAAGATCATACTTTACTAATAATAGTTTTCCTGTTCAATATGTAGACAAACTAATTAGATCCTTCTTAAATAATGTTTATGGCCCTCAACTTCCATGTATTACAGTGCCGAAGGATATAAAATATTTCTTGGTACCTGAAATGGGTCCTTTGAATAAGGAATTTAAGCTTAAATTTACAAAATTGTTAAGGAAATTTTTTTATCATACTGATTTCCGCATCATATTTATTAATAAAATGTCTTTAGGTAGCTTTTTCTCAGCGAAGGATCGAACCCCTGACTCGTTGCGTAGCGGTGTTGTATATTTATTTACCTGCCCCAGGTGTCTCCTTGGGAATTACATCGGCAGCACTGTTCGCTCTCTCAGGGCTAGATTTTATTCGCATATGGGAATAAGTGGCCGAACAGGTAAAATTTTAAAAACTAAAGAAGCCTCGAGTATTTGTGAACACAGCATTAAATGTAAAATTGATGTCACTTTAGACAATTTTAAAATTCTTGGTTGTAATACTTGTCCCAACTCACTAAGAATTTTAGAATCGCTTTTCATTAAAGCATTGTCCCCTAGTCTGAATGTTGACTCATCGGCCGTCCCTCTCAATTTGCTATGATCCCTCCTCCTTCCCCAATTCCTTATAATCCCTCCTTCCCCAATCGCCCTCACCATCTCTCGTGTTTCCTGTTCTTTGTCTCTACTCAAATTAGTCAGCCTCGGATACTGCAGTGTAAGGTAGATAGTTCCATTGTTCCAGTGTACTATTGGTAATTTTTCCAGTGTATTAATTTCACATTTACTACATGTATTTAAAAATAACTTCTTAATTTTTATATATAAATCTGTATAACTTAGAATTTAACCCTCTTTTCTCAGTCTTTTAAAATTTGTCTTTACGAATAGGTTATAGAAATTTTCTGTTTTGTTTTTCATTCAATATTGATTTTAATTTCACATTGTTATTAAACAGCCTGAAGATGAGCGTATTGCTCGAAACGTTGCGCATTAAAGAAGACTTTTCATGGCATTTACATTTCTCCTTGTCATTGGATTTCTCCTAAATATTAAATTGAAGCTCTGTAGAAGCAACCCGCATGACTATATATATATATATATATATATATATATATATATATATATATACACTGGTATTCTTGCCAATCACAATTATATCTATTGTTTTATACCAGTATTATGGATATTATACCAGTACCTGTGATATTGAAACTAGCATATATGCTCTACCCAATCTAGTGATGATTCTTCCATGGAAATGTAGGTTAACAAAAAGGTTCAAAAAAAGGTGAATATTTTCCTTTTCTATCTGGAATATATATACTGGTACTCTTGCCAATCACAATTATGTATATTGTTTGAAACGAGGAAGAATGTTTTATGTTCTAGTTAAAAATATATATGCATATAAAAAATGAGGGTTTGTTTTTCCTTTCTATTATATACTTTTTGCGTGATTCAATTTTTCTAAAAGATGACTATATAGTATATATACTAGGTATAACCGTATAAGCATGGTAGTATAGTAAATTATAGGTAATACTAATATACTTATTAGATTAAAGGAAAAAAAATATGGAATAAGTTTAAAACAATAAAAAACAAAAAAAACAAAAAAAACAGACTACCTTCGTTTTAAACAAAAAAAACGAAAAAAAAAACAAAAAAAACGACACAATAAAAAACGACTCACATCACTAATCTTATCCAACCCTTTTATCATTTTATACACCTCTATCATATCACCCCTTAACCTCCTCCTTTTTAATGAGAACATGCTTAGATACACCAGTCTTTCCTTATATGTCAATTGTCTTAGAGATGGGATCATTCTTGTTGCTCGTTTCTGTACTTTTTCCAGTTTTTCAATATCTTGTATCAAATAGGGACTATTAAATTGAATGCAGTATTCAAGGAGGGGTCTCACATATGAAATGTATAGTTGCTTTATAATATTGGGTGATTTGTATTCAATGTGTCTCTGCATGAGACTGAGTCTAGCATTTGCTTTATTTCTGATTACCATACAGTGATTTGAGGGTTTAAGTTCATTTGTCACAGTGACACCCAAGTCTTTCTCTTTATCATCATTTTTAATCCAAATTCCATTCATATTGTATTCAAATTCTGGATTTTTTGGCCCAATATGCATAACCTTGCACTTATCAACATTAAATTTCATCTCCCACTTATCTGCCCAGGCTGTTACTCTGTCTAAGTCTTTTTGTATTATCATTGCTCCTGCTACTGACTTAACATTATGGCCTAATTTTGTATCATCAGCAAATTTTGAGGTTTTACATGATAGGCCCTTCTCTAGATCATTTATATAGACAACAAAAGGCAGAGGTCCCAGAACAGACTCCTGTGGGACTCCGCTTCATGTTTTCTAAATGAAATGTAATTAAATGAAATTTAATGTAAAATGTTGAAAATTCACCGAAAGTTAGGTCCAGAGTGCTTTGCTTAGCAGCAGCCAAGACTAATAGTACATAGTTGGTTGTTGTTAACATTTATCATTATTTAGGGCAGATCCGAGTGATAATGTTTTGTACTGTAGGGGCCGAGATCATAAAAAGCATAAGGCCTTTTTTATAATCTCGTATGTATTATACATAATTGGTATATATATACGTACAATGGTCTTTCTTTCAGATACCTTTTTTTAATTATAAGTTACTATTAATGGTAAGGATAAAAATAAATGAAGGTAGTAGATGAAAATACTATATCAAAACATTAAAAGCTGTTGAAAAGGTTACCAATTAGGAACTGGAGCTAAATCAAGTATCTAAATTGTATGAAATTTGTCGGGCTATCTTATTTGATAAAGTGGACATAAGAATGCAGCTGATTAAGAACACTCCAGGACTTGATCCCTACTTTTCTAGAGAAGAAGAAAAGTTATGTAAGTGGATAAAAGTAATGTCAGAGATAGGATATGGAGTTCTCATCAGGAGATCCCACTCAAAGAAATCTCAGACAAAGGAAGCAGAATGATAAAATTTAAAGATAATTTGCCTATCAACAGTGGATGGCCGGATTTATCCATCGGTATCGAGAACTCTCTGGAAGAAGCCTTGAGAATCCGGGACATCAACCCAACGACGCCAGTTTTTTAAAAAATCATCATGGTTTAACGGTTAAAATGCTTGCGTGCATACTTACCATTCATGGAAAAACTATATACGCGTACAACATGGTATCGTATATGATACCTATATTTTGTAATTAAATACAAATTATTAATTTATTGAATTAAATAACTACAAAACTGCTTCGAGACTGGCGACATAGCCTATTGGGAATGAAAATAATAGCCATACAATATAACTCAATATGTACATTGGGTCCACAAAACAACAAGAAAAACGTATTATTTCATATCAAAATTTTCCATCGCTGACCGCATGAAAATTACTTCGAGAGAAGAAATAATGGAAACAAAAATTAAACGTCTGGTGACTTTGTTAAAGTCAGCAGAAATTGAAGATAAAAGGAATTTCATATTAGCTCATTTCAGGGCTGCCTAGTTTCGAGCGATGCTTTAGGTGAGGGAGAAGTGCTTAATCTTCCTATAATTTCTGAGTGAATACCTAACAATATAAAACTAATAACACAAAAGGATAGGCTTATTCCTTCAGGTATTTGAGTGTAGTGAATGGCTATATTAATTAAACTGAATAAACTTGTTGCGTAACCCCATCTCCTACATCGAAAGAGAGGCGCGATAGACAGCCGCGCGCCCTACAACCAGAAGCGAGGGCTAACGAAATAATAAGGTATGGTAATTTGAACTAATTTCCTTTTTTACCATTAGGCAGCGCTAAATACTGAAGGCATATAAATTAAACATTAACCCCCCCCCCCCCCCCCCAAAAACCCACTGTTTAACAAGGTATTTTGAATACCTCCACAAACACAACTTTTTAATAAAAAGACGTAGGATTTTGACGTCAGCTCTCCACCAATATCTGCTGGAAATTTCCAACGGATGAGGGTGACGGCAATCATCCATAACCCTATATAGTTTTTTTTATACTATTATATTGAAGTTAAAAAGCTTTTCAGTAAAGAAAATGGTTTGCGAATATGGAGTGTTGATGAAACAGGATTCTCTCCTTAAAATTCCTGAGGAAAACTTCAGGTACTAAGTCTTAAAGGATCGAAGAACATTTACAAAAGAGGAGTGGAAAGCAAAGCACAAGTTAATATCGTTGGATGATGTGCTACCTTGGGATTTTCTCAAAACTACATGTTTGTTAATTTTTTCTTTTATTTTATTGGGTTCAAAATCCCAGCTGAGCCCTAAACGGCCAAGCTCTGAAGGGCCAGTTTAACCTACAGCCCAAGTTAAGCTAGACTAAAACTTGGAGGTCCTATTAGGTCCTACCTCAGGGTTGCTGACTCGATGTGGGCATAAAATTAAGATAAAAAACAAAGGGGGCACTATTTATGGTCTTCTTTCTAAACCTTGCAACAACCAGTGGTGGGCACCGTTAACCAAAAAGTTAACTTCGTTAACCGCTAATCCGTTAACCAAAAAGTTAACTTCGTAAACCGTTAATCCGTTAATTCGTTAAACATGTAACGGAAGTTACTGATAAACCGTTAACGTTAACTTTTATTATAAAAAAAATGAAAAACACAATATATATAAAATTTAATTTTCTCTCTTCTTCTCGTTCTCCATTTTGTCCATGAGATGCATGTTGCCCTTCATGAAAATTAGCATATCAAAGTTTTCATCAGACAGGGATGATCTCTTCGCCCTCAGGATGTCCTTGCCCATAGAGAACTGAGGTGACGTGTATGTATATATATGTATATAGTCTAAAAGTCACTAAAGTGTAAATATCACTAAATCTAAGGAATGGCAAGACGAAGCCATAAACGAACCAACGGGCTGTTCGTATTGCTTTGGTCTGACCTAGACATGTTTTTTCCTATCTGACCTAATCTTTGGTGCTGAGTAAAATTAGGTGATGAATCTAAGGTAACAAATCGGGTAGGAAGTTGTTCGTACTTAAGTATAGTTAGGGGTAATGTCTATAGCTTCTAAATTGGTAATGTAAGAGAGAGTTAGGTAGGCTGTTGTGGGACACAGGAATAAAACGGTAGGCTTCAAGGAATACCTAATTCAACGCACCGGTAAGTGCTTTTGATTGTTTGCTAGAACCTAAGTAACCTAACTGGGGTGTCTACCCCACGCTATCACATTTGGCGACGAGGATGGGATTTGGCTCATTTGGTTAAATTTTGTTCATTGGGTTAAATTTGGCTCATTGGGTTAATTTGGCTTATTGGGTTAATTTGGCTTATTGGGTTCAAGTGGTTGTTTGGAAAATTGGATGCAGACTAGTGGGTCGTCCGATTTGGTTTGTTTGTGTGGGGAAGCTACCGTACTATAGCGTAGGTCCCGCCGCCCTAATTCTAAAACTAATTCCTACTCAGCCCTAACTCTAAAACTAATTCCTACTCAGCCCTAACTCTAAAACTAATTCTTACTCAGCCCTAACTCTAATACAATTCACTATTCAGCCCTAACTCTAATAAAATTCACTATTCAGTAACTAGACCAAATTTAAACCTAACCTAACCTACTTCACGTGAGTTGGTCTAATTCGGTTTTGCTCTAGCATGTCGGTGATTGGCCATATAAGCCCCTACGAAGACAATGGGGAGGACTTCGAAGCTTATGCCACTAGGGTGAGGTTGTTTTTCGAGGCAAATTCCATTCCGGATGCTAAGAAAGTACCTACCTTTTTAACTATAATAGGCCCTAAAACGTTTGGTTTAGTTATGGACCTAGTTTCTCCTAAAGCACCGGAAACTTGCACCTATAAGGAATTGGTACAGGCCCTAACCGATCACTACAAACCCCGAGTAGTTCTCATCTATGAACGTTTCAAATTTTATTCAAGGCATCAGACGGGAAATGAAAGCATTGCAGAGTTTGTTGCAGGAATAAAAAGCCATAGCCGTACGTGTAAATTTGGGGACAAATTAGATGAAATGCTAAGAGATAGGTTTGTAATGGGTCTCAAAGAGGAGTCTACCCAGAGAGCCCTATTAGCCATACAGGACCTAACTTTTAGTCAGGCTGTAGAAATAGCTACGGCTAGAGAAGCAGCTGCTAAAGATGTTAGAGCTTTTGGAAATCATAGTAGTAAAGCCCAACACGTAAATAGCTTTAAATCTTCTAGGCCTGGCAGACCTAACGAGCCTACTAGACAGGCAAATAAAAGGTATGAGGCAAATATGACTAAGCCTACTAATTCTACTAAGCCTTCCAAGCCATGTACAGGGTGTGGAAAACACCATTGGAAGAAAGATTGCCCTTTTAAAGAAGCAGTTTGCCGAAACTGTAGTAAAATAGGCCACATAGCTAAAGTGTGTTTTTCAAAGAAAACAAAGGGTGAAAATTCTAATTTTAACATTTCTAGTATAAATCCTCAAAAGGGAAATACTTCGAACATTGGAGTGGAGTACCTATTCTATGAGCAGCAAAGTGGGAAAAATACAGGCCCATATATTGTAGAGGTGCTGCCTAGATGGAATTACAGTTCCTCTAGAATTGGATACGGGTGCTGCCCGGACGGTCATGTCCAAGGTAGTTTTTGATAAGATTTTCAAAAACACACTGTGATAGCGTGGGGTAGACACCCCAGTTAGGTTACTTAGGTTCTAGCAAACAATCAAAAGCACTTACCGGTGCGTTGAATTAGGTATTCCTTGAAGCCTACCGTTTTATTCCTGTGTCCCACAACAGCCTACCTAACTCTCTCTTACATTACCAATTTAGAAGCTATAGACATTACCCCTAACTATACTTAAGTACGAACAACTTCCTACCCGATTTGTTACCTTAGATTCATCACCTAATTTTACTCAGCACCAAAGATTAGGTCAGATAGGAAAAAACATGTCTAGGCCAGACCGAAGCAATACGAACAGCCCGTTGGTTGTTTATGGCTTCGTCTTGCCATTCCGCTTAGATTTAGTGATATTTACTCTTTAGTGACTTTTAGACTATATACATATATATACATACACGTCACCTCACTCCTCCCCTACAAGTTTAGTCTGTCAGGGGGATGAGGGACCCTAGACGACCTGCGGAGCGGGGTTGATGTAGTAGGATCAGGTGCAACCTGTATAGGCGGGCAAGTTGAACCATTTTCCGGAGGATCAGTTCTCTCTTCCGGAAGACTCTGGTCCTTCTGCACTTCCCGTTCCCATATCTGGTCCTGATGGCGTTTAATAGAACGACCATCTTCTAGTTGGCACTTGAAGGAAACACGGCCCGTTCTCTCCTGCACAGTTGCAGGAACCCATTTTGGTCCAGCCCCATAGTTGCGAATCACAACTGGATCATTAGGTTTCGCTTCTAGAACTCTCCCTCTTTTAGTGTCGTGGTACAACTTCTGTTTTTCCTGATGGCGTAAAACTCGTTGTTGTAACATTTCGTTTGGACGTAACAAATCAAAAACTGAACGAATTCCCCGGCCAATCAGAAGTTTAGAGGGAGACACCCCTGTCGTGGTGTGTGGTGTTATTCGATATTTAAACAAAAATTTATCCAACACCACTTGCATTTCCTCCCCACGAGAATGACGCAAGGCCGACTTGAAGGTACGGACCATGTTTTCCGCGAGACCGTTTATGGAAAACTGATGAGTGGGTAGTTGGGAGGTAACGAAAATGGTTCACTGAGTAGGTAGGTAGTTAATCTAACAATCATTAAATTCCTTTTATGTCAATAACTGGGTGGATGAAACCAATTGGTTGCTCACCAGAGTTATTCTCCACACTAGTATTTATATACTGTGTGGGAGGAGCGTGCTCGGTAGTGGAGATACATTACCGCTCAACCAACCGAGGAATAAACCAAGACAACGCTGGTACGAGAAGCCCCGCGAAGAGGAGAACAAAGGGAGAACGAAAACGAAGAACGGGGCGAGAGGACGTACCAGCAAAGTGCGCTCTCGAAAACATAACCGGAGAAGGGAGAGACTGTAATAACTAAAAGTAAGTGACTAATTGAGTTTTTACACCAAACAGTTAATTACATTAAATTAAGCTGGGTCAGACAAGTTAGGCCTACATTGTGGCCTAAGACCCAGCATCAACTCGTAGCTTAACAAAGGTGAAGGTAGATTGCCCTAACCTAATTCTTGTGAGGAATCCTACTGTGGACCTCAATTTATCTACCCGCTCTGGACCATTTCCGGAATCTCTAGGCTGACCCCTCTAGGCTAGACTTGATCTACTCTATAGTTAGACTGGAGATATAAGGGGTGGGTTAATTGTGGACCAATTCATACAGAGCATTTTTCGCATTGGTGGTCCGTGTGTGGGGAATTTACAAACCTTAAGCTTACTTAACAAAAATTGCAGAATTAGGCTAAATGGTCTAGCCTAAGCCTAACCTGAGCAAGCCTAATTAGGTCTACAACCTAGGGCCTAACTAGGAAACATTTACATTAAAGGAGTCTCATTCTCTTATAAGCTTAGACCTGAGTGACACACAAATACTTGGGGGGGATTAAACCAAATTTGAACTTGACTGTTTTGTCTGTGCTCTCTTTCTCTGGTAATTTCTTCTTGTCCTATATTTTATTACGATCCCCAGTTAAACAATTTTGACTTAGACATGGACAGTGCGGAATTGAAAAAGTTAAAAAAGAAAAGGGGGGCAAAGTTGGGAGCTGTTACAAAGGCTGTGAACACTTTTAACAATATTACACAACCAGGTAAGAAAAATATAGAGAGTGTAATTATTAAATTAGAAATTAAAAAGGAGGAAATAATAGCCATTAATGAGAGTATTTCAGAGTTAGTTGAATCCGAAATGGCTGAAGAACAATTGATAGACCTTTACGCTGATGATGATGATCAGGTAAGCTCAATTGAACAGCAAATAAGGGAACTACGGTCTCGGTTGACTGACTTAACACCAAAAAAACCTAATTCTGATTTTAATCAAAGTAGGGCTAACCTTCAACAAAATTTAAGTGGCATGCAAAATCCTGAGTCATAAGAATTGAGGGCTCAGTTACCCATTTTGCAAATACCAACATTTGAAGGGGACACGGTACAATTCCCATCTTTCATTGACAATTTGAGAATTTAATAGGTAATAAACCTTATATTTCAACTGTTGAAAAGTTTAGTTACTTAACTAGTTCTCTTAAAGGCCCAGCCCATAACCTGATAGCCTATTTACCAGCCGTAGGGGATTCATATGAAGTAGCTATTGATCTTTTAAAACGTAATTACGTTAATAAAGATGTGATTATATATGAATTATCTCAACAAATTTTGAATTTGCACCCATAAAAGATAACCATAGTGATATGGAAAATTTTTATACAAAATTAGAAGCTATTATAGGACAACTGGTTAGCAATGAGATAGATATTAAAACTTCATCTTGGCTTATACAAAGCATAGTACTTAGGTGCCTTCCTTCGAGGGTTAAAGATAATTTAATTCTAAAGACGGGAGAAAATTATCCTAATTTAACACAAATAAGACAACACTTCCCCAATATCCTAACTAATTACAACTTGAGAGATTTTCCAACACATAAGACCCAGACTATGGATAAACCAAAGACTGTTCCCAGAGACCAACTAGCTACAGCCAAACAGACAAAACTTGATATTGTAGAATCAAATGTGACCAACTACAAAACACGAACACCTACATTACAGAACTTTAATGTAACTGCTGCCTCAACTTACACACCATATTGCAAATTTTGTGCAAGTAATGAACACAGTAGTACTGGGTGTGACAAATATTCAGATTTTAACCAAAGGGCTAAAAGATGTGAACAGTTGAACCTGTGTAAAAAGTGTACTGGCCAGGGACATTATAAGAAAGACTGTAAATCTAGGTTAAGATTCAAGTGTAAGTTTTGTAAAAGTTTACGACATGTCTCATCAATGTGTGATTCACCAAAGTGTCCAAATAATAGTACTCAAACTCAAAAGATACCTCCCCCAAACAAAGGTAATCAAGAAAATGCCACTTTCATGGGACATTCTGCTTGTTCAAACAATGTAACAAGAAACACTGAGATTCTTTTACCAACTATTACTTTGGACTTAGTGAATAGTGAGGGTAGTACCACTCCAGTGAGATGTCTTATAGACTGTTGTTCTCAACAAACATTTGTTTCAAAAAATTTAGTTAATAAATTGGGTTTGACACCAAACCCGAATGAACAAAACTTCAATATTGCGTCCTTTGTTAAGGATAACTCGGACAAAAATAGCTATAAGACAATTGACCTGGAACTACATTTAGAAAGTAAATTCAAGAAAATTGAAGCAGTTATTATTTCTAAAGTAGGACAAAAACAAACTGGTTATACCCAAACTAGAACAAACCATAAATCATTTGAAAAAAACACTACAAAATAGCTGATAGACATATCACTAACAACACAATAGCTAACATTGAAATGCTAATAGGGGCAGATTATATTAATCTTATTCATAAGGGCATAGTAGAGATAGGTAATGGTATAGCTATTCAGACTCCATCAGGGATAGCCCCTTTGGGTGACCTATCAGACTACAACCTAGACCTAAACCAAAACAGTTCATGACCAACAAATACTATGTGCCTCAACTCAGTCCTACATAACACCTGTAAGAATAGCAACACTTTGAATAATATTATCTCAACTGAGAACATTAATTCATCATTATCAAATGAAACTTTGGATGAGGCAATTCAAACTTTATGGTTGCTAGAATCTGTGGGTATACATGACACAAATCAAACTTCAGAAGATCAGTTAATGGTAGAAAGATTTGAAGACACCATTCAGTGCAAAGACAATAGTTATTTTGTTGAGTTACCTTGGAAAATAAATTGTCCAACTTTAAGAGACAATCTCAAAGTAGCTAAAGGACATTTATATAAAGTAATGAAAAAACTCAGACAAGATAATAATATTGTAAAGTACAGTGATGTCTTCAAAGAACAGCTACAGAAAGGCTTCATTGAAGAAGTAACAAATAACCCTTTTAAAAAAGATGGTTGTCATTATTTAACCCACAGGGGGTTTATCGACAAGATGCCCCAACAACAAAACTCAGAGTAGTATATAACTGTAGCCTCAAAGACAGTGATAAACACAGTTTGAATGATTGCTTGATTGAGGGTCCTAATCTCATTTCTGACCTTGTGAAGATCTTACTGAGGTTCAGGTTAGACAAATATGCTGTACAAAGTGACATTTCAAAGGCATTTTTGAGAATAAATCTTAAAAATGAATATGATAAGAACCAACTAAGGTTCTTATGGTTCAAGGATCCATTTGATTTGAATAAAGGGTTCATAACCTATAGATTTAATGTTGTGTTGTTTGGAGCCAATTGCTCACCTAGCCTATTAGCATTGACAATTAGACATCATTTAAACCAGTTTAATAACTCTCTAACATTGAATTTCCTTAAGGAACATTTCTACGTAGACAATCTAATAGGCTCAACGACAACAAAATCTGAATTATCTGAAGTCTATGAACACTCTCAAAACATTATGCAACAAGGTAACTTTGAACTTAGAGAGTGGATTTCAAATGATGAGGATTTAAACAAAAAGATTTTAAGGGATAATAATGGTCTTACTGAGCCATCAGACAGAGTTAAAACTTTAGGTATGAACTGGTATTTGGATGCAACTTCTAACAGTCATGATTCAATCTGTACTAAAGGTTTTAAACTTGATGAGGAAGCAAATACTAAAAGACAAATATTATCAGAGGCTTCCAAAATTTTGATCCCATGGGTCTATTCCTGCCTTCAACAATAAAATCAAAGATTCTCCTCCAAGAAATTTGGAGGACAAATGTTGGGTGGGATGATCCAATAACAAATGAAAATCAAAAATCTTGGAAGAAGTTAGCTACTGATTTAACAAAAGTGCAGAACATTAAAATTCAAAGGTGCTGTGGGTTTAGGGATAAGCCCCAGAGACTTCATGTGTTTGCTGATGCAAGCACACAAGCTTATGGGTGCTGTGCGTATCTTGTAAGCCCTACAGAAAGTCATCTAATTTATGCCAAAGGGAAAGTAGCACCTCTCAAACCTATTCGAACCATACCTCAATTGGAACTATTGGCTGCTACATTAGCCATTAAAACCATTTCATTGCTTAAGGATGCTTACTATGACGTGTGTTTAAGTCATATCCACGTCTGGCTTGACAGTCAGATTTGTCTTGCCTGGATACGGAATGATAGCATTAATAGTAAGAATATCTTGTAAGAAATAGGCTAAAAGAAATAGCTGACGCTAATGAAAGCCTACAAGTAAACTTTCACTATGTTCCAACTAAACAGAATCCAGCAGACTTTCTGACCAGAGGTTTATCCTACAAGTTGTTGAAGTCAAACAAAACTTGGTTTATGGGACCAAAGTGGCTCTGTGATACAGACCAATGGCCTGTGGAACAAGTTAACTTGACATTAAATTTAATCTTTTCAAATGAAAAGGTTGAACCAATCACTAATTATGAAAAGTATTCTGATTTCAACAAACTTGTTAGGGTGACAGCCTACTTTGAGGTTTGCTCACAACTGTTTAGCTACAATTAACAAACAGCTAAATAAAAACAATCATAATTATACAGAAGTTGCAACCCAATATTGGATAGGCCAGGCCCAACAAAAAGAGTACAATAAAGAGTTAGAATTCTTAACAAATGGGAAACAAACAAAAGAACCTGTACCATCAGTAGTTGTGGATCTAAACTTGTTCAGAGATGAGGAAGGCCTTCTAAGGTGTAAAGGGAGATTAGACAAATCAAAACTGTCATACAAAAGCAAAAATCCAATCCTTTTACCTAGATTTAGCTATTTGACAACATTAATCATCAGAAAAAATACACAATGATGTATATCATAGGGGGTACCACAGACACTAACTACATTAAGAAAAACTTATTGGATACCCAAGGGAAGGATCACTGTTAAAACAGTCCTGAGTGAGTGTGTCACATGTAGGCGTATTCATGCTAGGCCCTATAGGAAACCAAATCCTCCTGCTTTGCCAGAGGAGAGAGTTACTCTCAACAGACCCTTTGAGACTGTAGGCATTGACTATACAGGAGCATTGACCGTAGGGGTGGGTGACACGGAACAAAAAATGTACATTGTACTGTTTACATGTGCAGCCTCACGAGCTGTTTATTTGGATGTTGTGGAGGACCTAACAGCAGAATCTTTTGTTGCTGTCTTTAAGAGATTCTGTGCACGACATTCAGTACCCAAGACAGTTTGGACTGACAATGCTACATATTTCAAAGCTGGTGAACAAGTCATCCACGACTTGTTAAGCAATGAAATCACACAATTATATATACAAAATCAAAACATAAAGTGGAAGTATATTCCAGTTGCCTCTCCTTGGTATGGTTCTATCTGGGAGAGGAATATACAAACAGTAAAGAATTGCTTGAAGAAAGCAATTGGCAAAAAACAGATACACTTATTGGGTACTCACTCTCCTGGCTGAGATTGAGAACATCATTAACAATAGGCCACTCACTTATGTGAGTGACAACATTAATGACCCAGAACCATTAACTCCAAATCATTTGATTCGGGGAGAACAAGTTAGTTCCTGCCGGACTACAATATAGACTCTTCAGAAGACCCAAACTGGACTCAACGACATGATGAGCTCCAGACTAAGTTACAACATTTAACTAGAGTTAAAGCTCATTTCATTAAACAGTGGAAAAATGAGTACTTGATGGGTCTAAGGGAGAGACATAAACAAATGACTAAGAAGGATTGGTCTGACACAATTAAGGTAGGGGACCTTGTTCTCATACATGACAGTACTCCAAGACAAAACTGGCTCTGGCTAGAGTTTCAGAACTCAGACCAGGGGCAGATGGGGTAACAAGAGTGGTCAAATTAAGGACTTCAACGGGTGACACAACAAGAGACATTTCTCTTTTGTACCCTTTAGAGTCTGGACCCAAAACAATGGACTTGGAGAACCTTCTCCACTGACAGTAACAACTGGAGACACTGAACTTCCAGTAACTATTCCTTTGACAGTAGGAGTGGTAACGCATCCTACTACAACATTGACAGACACAAGACCTCAGCGACAAACAGCATTAAAAGCGCGACTATTTTTACAACAAAAAATAGATGCTGGGGAATTGTAATTTTATCTTCTAACTTTCATTTTTCTTTTCTTATGGTAAAGACCATAGACAGTTTCATCCTATGGATGTATTTTATCTTCTAATTAAATGCTACACCTTCTCCATGAGAAGGTGAGGATAGGCACTGTTAATCAGATTAACAGGCATTTACAGTTAAATAGTAGCTAGTCTACACTCAGACAAAAATGGTGACATTGACACCAAAATTTTTATCTCCCGGGGCCCCCAGTATATGGAAAACTGATGAGTGGGTAGTTGGGGGGTAACGAAAATGGTTCACTGAGTAGGTAGGTAGTTAATCTAACAATCATTAAATTCCTTTTATGTCAATAACTGGGTGGATGAAACCAATTGGTTGCTCACCAGAGTTATTCTCCACACTAGTATTTAATACTGTGTGGGAGGAGCGTGCTCGGTAGTGGAGATACATTACCGCTCAACCAACCGAGGAATAAACCAAGACAACGCTGGTACGAGAAGCCCCGCGAAGAGGAGAACAAAGGGAGAACGAAAACGAAGAACGGGGCGAGAGGACGTACCAGCAAAGTGCGCTCTCGAAAACATAACCGGAGAAGGGAGAGACTGTAATAACTAAAAGTAAGTGACTAATTGAGTTTTTACACCAAACAGTAATTACATTAAATTAAGCTGGGTCAGACAAGTTAGGCCTACATTGTGGCCTAAGACCCAGCATCAACTCGTAGCTTAACAAAGGTGAAGGTAGATTGCCCTAACCTAATTCTTGTGAGGAATCCTACTGTGGACCTCAATTTATCTACCCGCTCTGGACCATTTCCGGAATCTCTAGGCTGACCCTCTAGGCTAGACTTGATCTACTCTATAGTTAGACTGGAGATATAAGGGGTGGGTTAATTGTGGACCAATTCATACAGAGCATTTTTCGCACCGTTAGTAGATGGGTGGAAAACACTAGACCGGACATGTCTAATGCCATTTAGGTGGACGAAGGAACGAAATTCCTCACTGGTAAAACAAGTACCATTGTCGGAAACCAGGACTACGGGTAAACCCCATCGAGCGAAAACTGAACGGAGTAAGCGAATCGTTACACCGAAGTCGTGGAAGGGTTGGAAAAATTTCCACCCACTTAGAGTAGGCGTCCACCATGACTAGGAAATAAATATTATTTATAGGACCTGCATAGTCAACATGGATCCTATGCCACGGTATAGTAGGCCATTCCCAAGGATGAAGTGGACTTTTCCTTGGGAGATCTCTGTTCTCTAGGCAGCTTTGACAGGAACGAACCAATGATTCGAGTTCTCCATCTAAACCAGGCCACCAGAAATAAGCTCTCGCCAGCTCTTTCATTTTTGTTGCGCCCATGTGTTCAGCGTGAAGTTCCTTCACTAAATTCGACCTGCCTTTATTGGAATAATCACTCTGTGGCCCCATAAGAGACAGCCATTTTGAATAGAGAGGCCAGACTGACGCTGAATAAAAGGCTGTAATTCACTCTCAACCTTAGTAGGCCAACCAACTGAGCAGAAATGGATGACCCTAGACAGAATAGGGTCTGATTTTGTCCACTGCTCTATTTGTACTGCAGATACTGGAGTGGATTCCAAAAACTCCACCAAGTGAACCCATTCTGTAGGTATAGGTACACAATCATTTGGATTTTCTAAGGGCAACCTACTTAGCGCATCAGCCGTACCTAGAAGTTTACCTGACCGATGTACTAAGTCAAATTTATAGGCTTGTAGAATCAGTGCCCATCGTTGAATCCTACCTGAGGCCATAACTGGAATATTTTTATTAGGTGAAAATAAACCTAAAAGAGGCTTATGGTCAGTAATTAGTTTAAATTCATGACCCCATAGATAGAAATGAAATTTTTTTACTGCAAATACTAAGGCTAATGCTTCACGTTCCACTTGTGCATATCGTCTTTCCGTCTCAGTTAGTGTTCTAGAAGCAAAACAGATAGGCCTATCTACACCATCAATGTGGTGAGATAACACTGCCCCAATTCCATAAGAACTGCTGTCTGCTGAAACTACGAGAGGAAGTTTAGGATCATAATGCACTAGGAGAGTGGACTTTAGTAGTACGTCCTTGGAAGCCTCAAATGCTTCCTTTTGAGTTTTCCCATCTCCACTGTTCCCAGATCGTAATAGCTTATTCAGGGGTTCAAGGAAAGTCGATGCATTAGGCAAAAATTTCCTATAAAAGTTTAGGAGACCTAAATAAGCTTGTAACTGTGTGATGTTTTGTGGAGGTGGTGCCTTTTCTATTGCTTCTAGTTTATCCACCGTTGGATGAATGCCTGAGGCATCTATGTGGAACCCTAAATATGAAACCTCGTTAGTGACCCATGAACACTTTTCTCTCTTTAGCTTAAGTCCAGCATCCCGGAGTCTTTTTAGAACCGTGGTTAATCTAGTTAGGTGTTCTTTTCAGTCGAACCTGAAATGAGGACATCATCTAGAAAGCAAAGTACCCCTGGAATGTGACCTAGAACTTGGTCCATTGTCCTCTGAAAAATACCTGGAGCCGATGCTATTCCATAGCATAGCCTATTGTACTTATATAGGCCTCGGTGCGTATTTATGATAGTTAATTCTTTAGAGTTTTCATCTAAACTTAGTTGAGCATAGGCTTGGGACATATCGAGTTTTGTGAAATATTTTCCCCCAGCAAGAGAGCTAAATAATTCATCAGGCTTGGGTATAGGATAGCAATCTAGAAGGACGGCTCTATTTGCTGTTAAACGGTAATCCCCGCATAACCGCACGGACTTGTCCGGTTTTAGTACAGGAACTACTGGGGCAGCCCACTTAGCGTGTGTGACTGGTTCAATAATTTTATCTTTTAGCAGCCTGTCAATTTCTAAATCTACCTTCTCCCGCAGTGCATGCGCAATGAACGAGCCTTACAAAATTTCGGAGTTACATTAGGATCTACTTCTATGCAGACCTGATGGCCTTTTAGGTTGCCTACTTCAGGCCCAAAAATAGAAGAAAACTCCCTTAACAATGAGTCTATGTCAGATGGATATGAAAGTGTATGCACATCTGCTGACCCTTGGCAAGATTTTGTCAATTGGCATTTCCAAAGCATCAATCCAATCACGGCCTAGTAGAGTAGGCCCTTGCTCATCCACCACTAAAAGGGTTAAGGGATGAGACAAAGTTTTCTGGTTAAGTGTAACTGTGACGTATGCTTCTCCACAAATAGGTATTTTTATGTCCCGTACTTCTTCAAAATCGTTTTAGATGCATGTAGTTTAGGTGTGTTTTTGAAAATCTTATCAAAAACTACCTTGGACATGACCGTCCGGGCAGCACCCGTATCCAATTCTAGAGGAACTGTAATTCCATTTAGGCCTACCTCTACAATATATGGGCCTGTATTTTCCCCACTTTGCTGCTCATAGAATAGGTACTCCACTCCAATGTTCGAAGTATTTCCCTTTTGAGGATTTATACTAGAAATGTAAATTAGAATTTTCAACCTTTGTTTTCTTTGAATAACACACTTTAGCTATGTGGCCTATTTTACTACAGTTTCGGCAAAACTGCTTCTTTAAAAGGGCAATCTTTCTTCCAATGGTGTTTTCCACACCCTGTACATGGCTTGGAAGGCTTAGTAGAATTAGTAGGCTTAGTCATATTCGCCTCATACCTTTTATTTGCCTGTCTAGTAGGCTCGTTAGGTCTGCCAGGCCTAGAAGATTTAAAGCTATTTACGTGTTGGGCTTTACTACTATGATTTCCAAAAGCTCTAACATCTTAGCAGCTGCTTCTCTAGCCGTAGCTATTCTACAGCCTGACTAAAAGTTAGGTCCTGTATGGCTAATAGGGCTCTCTGGGTAGACCTCTTTGAGACCCATTACAAACCTATCTCTTAGCATTTCATCTAATTTGTCCCAAATTTACACGTACGGCTATGGCTTTTTATTCCTGCAACAAACTCTGCAATGCTTCATTTCCGTCTGATGCCTTGAATAAAATTGAAACGTTCATAGATGAGAACTACTCGGGTTTGTAGTGATCGGTTAGGGCCTGTACCAATTCATTATAGGTGCAAGTTTCCGGTGCTTTAGGAGAAACTAGGTCCATAACTAAACCAAACGTTTTAGGGCCTATTATAGTTAAAAAGGTAGGTACTTTCTTAGCATCCGGAATGGAATTTGCCTCGAAAAAACAACTCACCCTAGTGGCATAAGCTTCGAAGTCCTCCCCATGTCTTCGTAGGGGCTTATCTGGCCAATCACCGACATGCTAGAGCAAAACGAATTAGACCAACTCACGTGAAGTAGGTTAGGTTAGGTTTAAATTTGGTCTAGTTACTGAATAGTGAATTTTATTAGAGTTAGGGCTGAATAGTGAATTGTATTAGAGTTAGGGCTGAGTAAGAATTAGTTTTAGAGTTAGGGTGAGTAGGAATTAGTTTTAGAGTTAGGGCTGAGTAGGAATTAGTTTTAGAATTTGGGCGGCGGGACCTACGCTATAGTACGGTAGCTTCCCCACACAAACAAACCAAATCGGACGACCCACTAGTCTGCATCCAATTTTCCAAACAACCACTTGAACCCAATAAGCCAAATTAACCCAATAAGCCAAATTAACCCAATGAGCCAAATTTAACCAATGAACAAAATTTAACCAAATGAGCCAAATCCCATCCTCGTCGCCAAATGTGATAGCGTGGGGTAGACACCCCAGTTAGGTTACTTAGGTTCTAGCAAACAATCAAAAGCATTACCGGTGCGTTGAATTAGGTATTCCTTGAAGCCTACCGTTTTATTCCTGTGTCCCACAACAGCCTACCTAACTCTCTCTTACATTACCAATTTAGAAGCTATAGACATTACCCCTAACTATACTTAAGTACGAACAACTTCCTACCCGATTTGTTACCTTAGATTCATCACCTAATTTTACTAAGCACCAAAGATTAGGTCAGATAGGAAAAAACATGTCTAGGCCAGACCGAAGCAATACGAAACAGCCCGTTGGTTGTTTATGGCTTCGTCTTGCCATTCCGCTTAGATTTAGTGATATTTACTCTTTATGACTTTTAGACTATATACATATATATACATACACGTCACCTCACACACCTAAACTACATGCATCTAAAACAATTTTGAAGAAGTACGGTGACATACAAATACCTATTTGTGGAGAAGCATACGTCACAGTTACACTTAACCAGAAAACTTTGTCTCATCCCTTAACCCTTTTAGTGGTGGATGAGCAAGGGCCTACTCTACTAGGCCGTGATTGATGATGCTTTGGAATGCCAATTGAAAATCTTGCCAAGGGGTCAGGCAGATGTGCATACACTTCATATCCATCTGACATAGACTCATTGTTAAGGGAGTGTTCTTTTCTATTTTTGGGCCTGAAGTAGGCAACCTAAAGGCCATCAGGTCTGCATAGAAGTAGATCTAATGTAAACTCCGAAATTTTGTAAGGCTCGTTCAATTGCGCATGCACTGCGGGAGAAGGTAGATTTAGAAATTGACAGGCTGCTAAAAGATAAAATTATTGAACCAGTCACACACGCTAAGTGGGCTGCCCCAGTAGTTCCTGTACTAAAACCGGACAAGTCCGTGCGGTTATGCGGGGATTACCGTTAACAGCAAATAGAGCCGTCCTTCTAGATTGCTATCCTATACCCAAGCCTGATGAATTATTTAGCTCTCTTGCTGGGGTAAATATTTCACAAAACTCGATATGTCCCAAGCCTATGCTCAACTAAGTTTAGATGAAAACTCTAAAGAATTAACTATCATAAATACGCACCGAGGCCTATATAAGTACAATAGGCTATGCTATGGAATAGCATCGGCTCCAGGTATTTTTCAGAGGACAATGGACCAAGTTCTAGGTCACATTCCAGGGGTACTTTGCTTTCTAGATGATGTCCTCATTTCAGGTTCGACTAAAAAAGAACACCTAACTAGATTAACCACGGTTCTAAAAAGACTCCGGGATGCTGGACTTAAGCTAAAGAGAGAAAAGTGTTGATGGGTCACTAACGAGGTTTCATATTTAGGGTTCCGCATAGATGCCTCAGGCATTCATCCAACGGTGGATAAACTAGAAGCAATAGAAAAGGCACCACCTCCACAAAACATCACACAGTTACAAGCTTATTTAGGTCTCCTAAATTTTTATAGGAAATTTTTGCCTAATGCATCGACTTTCCTTGAACCCCTAAATAAGCTATTACGATCTGGGGAACAGTGGAGATGGGAGAAAACTCAAAAGGAAGCATTTGAGGCTTCCAAGGACGTACTACTAAAGTCCACTCTCCTAGTGCATTATGATCCTAAACTTCCTCTCGTAGTTTCAGCAGACAGCAGTTCTTATGGAATTGGGGCAGTGTTATCTCACCACATTGATGGTGTAGATAGGCCTATCTGTTTTGCTTCTAGAACACTAACTGAGACGGAAAGACGATATGCACAAGTGGAACGTGAAGCATTAGCCTTAGTATTTGCAGTAAAAAAATTTCATTTCTTTCTATGGGGTCATGAATTTAAACTAATTACTGACCATAAGCCTCTTTTAGGTTTATTTTCACCTAATAAAAATATTCCAGTTATGGCCTCAGGTAGGATTCAACGATGGGCACTGATTCTACAAGCCTATAAATTGACTTAGTACATCGGTCAGGTAAACTTCTAGGTACGGCTGATGCGCTAAGTAGGTTGCCCTTAGAAAATCCAAATGATTGTGTAACTATACCTACAGAATGGGTTCACTTGGTGGAGTTTTTGGAATCCACTCCAGTATCTGCAGTACAAATAGAGCAGTGGACAAAATCAGACCCTATTCTGTCTAGGGTCATCCATTTCTGCTCAGTTGGTTGGCCTACTAAGGTTGAGAGTGAATTACAGCCTTTTATTCAGCGTCAGTCTGGCCTCTCTATTCAAAATGGCTGTCTTATGGGGCCACAGAGTGATTATTCCAAATAAAGGCAGGTCGAATTTAGTGAAGGAACTTCACGCTGAACACATGGGCGCAACAAAAATGAAAGAGCTGGCGAGAGCTTATTTCTGGTGGCCTGGTTTAGATGGAGAACTCGAATCATTGGTTCGTTCCTGTCAAAGCTGCCTAGAGAACAGAGATCTCCCAAGGAAAAGTCCACTTCATCCTTGGGAATGGCCTACTATACCGTGGCATAGGATCCATGTTGACTATGCAGGTCCTATAAATAATATTTATTTCCTAGTCATGGTGGACGCCTACTCTAAGTGGGTGGAAATTTTTCCAACCACTTCCACGACTTCGGGTGTAACGATTCGCTTACTCCGTTCAGTTTTCGCTCGATGGGGTTTACCCGTAGTCCTGGTTTCCGACAATGGTACTTGTTTTACCAGTGAGGAATTTCGTTCCTTCGTCCACCTAAATGGCATTAGACATGTCCGGTCTAGTGTTTTCCACCCATCTACTAACGGTCTCGCGGAAAACATGGTCCGTACTTTCAAGTCGGCCTTGCGTCATTCTCGTGGGGAGGAAATGCAAGTGGTGTTGGATAAATTTTTGTTTAAATATCGAATAACACACACACCACGACAGGGGTGTCTCCCTCTAAACTTCTGATTGGCCGGGGAATTCGTTCAGTTTTTGATTTGTTACGTCCAAACGAAATGTTACAACAACGAGTTTTACGCCATCAGGAAAAACAGAAGTTGTACCACGACACTAAAAGAGGGAGAGTTCTAGAAGCGAAACCTAATGATCCAGTTGTGATTCGCAACTATGGGGCTGGACCAAAATGGGTTCCTGCAACTGTGCAGGAGAGAACGGGCCCTGTTTCCTTCAAGTGCCAACTAGAAGATGGTCGTTCTATTAAACGCCATCAGGACCAGATATGGGAACGGGAAGTGCAGAAGGACCAGAGTCTTCCGGAAGAGAGAACTGATCCTCCGGAAAATGGTTCAACTTGCCCGCCTATACAGGTTGCACCTGATCCTACTACATCAACCCCGCTCCGCAGGTCGTCTAGGGTCCCTCATCCCCCTGACAGACTAAACTTGTAGGGGAGGAGTGAGGTGACGTGTATGTATATATGTATATAGTCTAAAAGTCACTAAAGAGTAAATATCACTAAATCTAAGGAATGGCAAGACGAAGCCATAAACGTATTGCTTTGGTCTGACCTAGACATGTTTTTTCCTATCTGACCTAATCTTTGGTGCTGAGTAAAATTAGGTGATGAATCTAAGGTAACAAATCGGGTAGGAAGTTGTTCGTACTTAAGTATAGTTAGGGGTAATGTCTATAGCTTCTAAATTGGTAATGTAAGAGAGAGTTAGGTAGGCTGTTGTGGGACACAGGAATAAAACGGTAGGCTTCAAGGAATACCTAATTCAACGCAAGAAGGCAGCATCTGTCAGCAAGTCCTTGGAGTTGGTCTCCAGCCAGGTCTTGACCAAGTTCTGGGCCTTGCCCTTGAGTGACCTGTGGCTTCTGCTGCTCTCTTTTGTCTGGATGACAACACTGAAGAAGTCATCCTCCTCCTCCTCCTCGTTGTTGCTGCCTCCACTGTTGCTGCCCACTTCGTTGGACTGCTGCTTCATGGCCTCCTCGACTGTACCCTCCATGCTTTTCCTCACCCTGGCGACCTTGGTGTTGTCATACTTGTCCAACCAGATGAGGTGAAAACGCTCCCATTGTAAGACATCAATTGACTTAATTTATGTCATCAAAGTGACATGAGAATTGAAATCTTACCTGATCAGTTTTATGGTTCTTGAAATGTATCAAGGAGACTACTAATAAGGTACTCACAGACATATTATAAATATACATGACTTACTTGACAACGATTATTTTTAAATATTCACTAGCACAAACATGTTGCGCAAGAGACAGACTGCAAATGAAACGAATGTAGTTATTTGTTGTAATTGTTACATATATTATTGAAAGTGCCTTAAAATGCTCGTGATATTTCTTGAAAGAAGTTGAAACATTCAACTCAAATGGCAAATCTTTCCGCCTGATTTTACAGTCGACCATGTTTTGCTCAAACCAATGCCATAAATAACTACCATATTTGGTAAGACACAAATTGTGGCGACGGAAACAAATATATCGCCTGATTTTGCACTGCGGAAATGGAAATTCGTTCATCACTATTAACAGTGGCGGATTAATTGCGCACCTGCTCAGCACTGAAAATAATAGAAACTTTTAAACGTTTATTTATGAATTTTTTGGGTTAACGGACTTGAGTTAACGGAAGTTAAATGTAACGGAAGTTAATTAGTCCGATAATTTTCAAAGTTAACTTAAAAGTTAAATCGTTAACGAAAAAGTTAACTTCGTTAATTAACGATTAACGGATTAACGGTTTGTGCCCAGCTTTGGCAACAACACACAACCTGTACCATTGCACGATGCAACAATCTTGTATCTAAACAACCAAACTGAATTGCAAGAGAGCTCTCTATAAGACCACACCCTGTAAGTGCCGCATTCAACCAACTAGTAGGAAGGACGCGCAGCGCCCCATAAAAATGATGCCACAAGAGTGCCCAAACAATGATGCCACAAGAGCCCAAAAATGCTAGCTCTAAATTAAGTGAATTTTTCACTAACCTTACAATTATGAGATGGATATATATACACCTTAACTTAATATATACAAACAATGCTGCATCAATCAGCTTAGTCATCATATCGCCTTGGGACAACAATGGTTCTTCCTCTTCTAGATTTTCTAACACTCCCCATCCAAGAGGCATTGTTGTCATTACCTTCTGCAAGTTTAGCCAAGCCTTCCCCATGAGGCTGTAACTCAAATGTTTCATCTTGACTATCCGTGTTTTTGCTGATTTCTAAAGCATAGAGTTTTTGCATAGGTCTCTTTAATTTTCCTCCTGAAGTCTTTACTAGTGTAGACCTAACTAAATTGTCTTTGCCAACAAACAACTCTTCAATTATGCCAAGCTTCCAGCATTGCCTTGGTCTTTCATTCCCAATCATTACCACTTCTCCCACCTTGATACAATTTGCATTGGAGCCCTTTACATTGCCTGATGGGTAATAATTGAGTTCTGGCAAGTATTCCATCTGCTACCTCTTCCATAACTGATCTTGTAGCTCTTCAAGGTACTTGAACCTTCTGGTTAACTCTCCTTGAGTGCTCTGGATAGGCTGCAAGTCTTCTGACAAACTGGGGCTTGATGTTAATCGTTTACCACAAAGAAAATGATTTGGTGTCAATGGCTCTGCATCCTGCATACTGTTATAAACAAAAGTGATAGGCCTACTGTTCAGCATTGCTTCTACTTCACACAAAACAGTGCAGAATTTTTCTTTGCTCAAATGAGCATTAGCTAAAAGTTTCTTTAATGGACACTTTACATTTCTCACTAGCCTTTCCCAAAATCCTCCCCACCATGGTGCTCTCTCAATAATAAACTCCCACTGTACCCCATGGTGTGAAAAGTAGGATTGGAATCCTTCCTCTTTTAGCAAGGACCAAACTTCTTGGAGTTCCTTTGTAGCCTTTTTGAAGGTTTTTGCATTATCCGATATGATTTTATTTGGGAAACCCCTTCTGTTCACAAACCTTTTAAAGGCCAAAAGAAATATATCACTACTTAAGTTGCTTACCAACTCCAAATGGATTGCTCTGGTGGTAGCACATGTGAAAAGACATATATAACCTTTGTTAGACTCCCCTTGCTCATACACATAGACTGGACCTGCGAAGTCTACTCCCACTACATCAAATGGGGCAGTATAGACACACCGTTCTCTTGGAAGTGGAGCCACCTTTTCATAATAAGGCTTTGCACTCCAACGCTTGCAAACCACACATTTACGCAAGCCCTTTTTTACTACGTGTCTAATTTTGGGAATCCAAAACTGTTGTCTGATCTTTATCAACTACTAAAAAGAAGGTTAAAACCCGAAAACACACACATTAGAGAAGGACAAACTACTTCGGCCGGAATATCCTTTCAGAATCACATGGTAGTGTGAATACCACCATATCTAGAAGATCATGAAATTCGCCAAAAAGTAAATCTTCATTCAAGAAACGTACCATGCAAAATTCTAAAGTGCAGAAACTCGGTATTTATTGGTCAAACAAATCACTTTGTATTATATCAGATTCCTGCAGAAAGGGTAAGAATCCACTACAGTGGATTTTGTTTTCTCTATCCATATGTAATAAAAATGTCTATCCAACAGGACCTCCACTTAAACTTGCATGTCTACAGCTACCCAGCACCGGCTCTTCCATTACGCAGATCACGCAGTGTGCGTGGGGTCCCGCGAAGCCCCATATATATATATATCCTTGCTCAAATGATTGCTCAAATCCTTGCTCAAATGATTCTCACTGTAAACTCATAGATAGGTATTATATTAAGATATATATATTAAGATAATATCCCTGTTAAGAGAAGCAGGAAGCCCCCTGATTAAATCTTACAACTATCATACTAAGATTATTCCTGGATGAAATGATTTTATTGCCCCCCCCTGAAGAGGGAATCGAAAGACGCCTATGATTTGTGGTGCTTTCATGGTAGACCCAGATTAGGACCAGTATACATGAATATGTGTAGAAGTCGGGGTCAGTATAAGGCGGTCATAAGGCGATGTAAACAGGAAGAAGAGTCTATTCGAGCATCAAAAGCCTGTGAAGCTCGCATAAATAACGATAATAACAAATTTTGGAAATTTGTTAAGAATCAAACGGGTGTCAAGAATGTCCTCCCTCCGACAATCGATGGGGTGTCGGGGGAGGATGAAATTGCAAAGCTGTGGAAAAACCACTATTCTAATATTCTTAACAGTGTGAGTTGGGATAATCTTAAGATAGATTGCAACGAAACGATTGTGGGAGGGACAAGGGAAAATACTTTGATATCATTTTCTGAAGTAAAGAGGTTAATTAAAGAGTTAAAGACTGGCTCTGCGTCAGGGGTAGATGACTTATCGAATGAGCACTTAAAATATGCAAATGACGTAGTATGTCTGCATATATCATTGCTCCTATCAGCCATGCTTGCTCATAGTTATATCCCAGCAGAGTTCATGAGGGTATATATCTTGCCCCTGGTCAAAAATAAGTACGGAGACATTCTGTCCAGCAATAATTACAGGCCTATTGCTGTCGCTTCCTGCTTCTCGAAACTACTAGAAAAACTCTTGTTACTCCGATTAAATGATTTCCTATGGACATCTCCTAATCAGTTTGGCTTTAAAAGGTCCCATTCAACTGACCTGTGTATCTATCAGTGGCGTGTGGTGATTTTTCGTCAAGGGGAAGCAATTCAAGCAAAAACAACAAAGATTATCTAAAATAAAAATAAAACTTTAAAATACTCGTATATAATACAAACAAAACACTTATAATCATCTACTTACTTTACTTATAGGTTAATTCTATTCTTCTTTTTTTTTATTAAATATATCTATTATTTCTTCGTAAAAGGCATCGGTTTTCATATCCTTAAGAAGCTTTTCTCAATTGAGATTAAAGCTAAACTTGCAAGCCTTTCTTACCCTTGCGCATTTCTAGCGTAGTTACGTATTCGCTTTAAATGAGAGAATGACAGCAGACAGCACGTAAAGTTGCCAGATATTTCAAGAAAATTAACTATAAGATCTGGACAGCGATTTCTAAATTGCTTCCTTTTTGACATAGGGAAGGATAAAATAACGATAAATATATATTCTTTTTCGCTTAACATGGCCATGGAATTTTTTAGTAGAAAAACTATATATGAAACTTGTTGTATTCAATAAATACTACATTATTAAACATTAAATGAGTTTTTAGAATGGAAAGAAACAATTTGTAACAGTAAAAAAAAAGCGAAAGTCAGTGGGAAAAAGGATGCATTTCGTCAATTGTTGTCCAACTCGAGATTTTTTGCGTCGGCTTTCTTAAAGGTTTTTGCACGAACGGCAACCAATTTCTTAAAGGTTTTTGCACGAACGGCAACCAATGTATATACTATGTATCCACCTGATTACCAATCAAATGCTATAAATAGTATAATAAAATGATTTTGTACAAATTATTAACACATATTGAACTGTTTAAACTTTAAAGTATAATACAGCATTTTCTTCTTTCTTTGAATAGGGAAGCATTGCTTCCCTTGCTTCCATGGACCGCACGCCACTGGTATCTATGTACTTAAAGAAACACTATCTAATACAATGACTGTAATTCAACTATTTATAGCTGTTTCCTTGATATAAGTAAGGCATATGATAGGGTGAACCACAATATTTTATTTGCAAAACTAGAAGACAGGAAGGTTCCCATGTACATATTAAATTTATTGAAATTTTGGTATTCCCACCAATCTTTCACTGTTAGGTGGGGCAATGTACTATCCGAGTGTTTTGGCTCCTCTTCCGGGTGAGACAAGGCTCCTTGCTCTCCCCTATGCTGTTTAATGTGTATATTGACGGATTAATTGCTTCACTTAATGAGGCAACAGTGGGATGTTGTATAGATAACACAATCTCGAAGCCTGTGTACTAAAGCAAATATGACCATAAGGAACTTTCGATTCTGTACAAGTGACGCTAAAGACACTCTTTCGTACTTTCTGCAGTAATATGTAGGGACAGCAACTGTGGGTGAATTATAAAAAAGGTTCTGGCAGAACCCTAAATTTGCTGTACAACAGGTCTTTTAGACTCTTACATAAATTACCCCCGAGATGCTCAGCTTCGCAAATGTTTGCTACCCGCAATGTCCCGAGCTTCCCGGAGGTAACAAGACGTGCTCAACATAGTGTCATAGTCTAATGCAAAGAATTAAAAAATCAACCAACCCGATCATCCAAGCTATCCATGAGTCCTGCCATTTATCCTCTAAGCTATGGACTTCTTGGTACGAAAACGTCTGTCTGTAGCTCCACTTAACTTCGACAGTGCAGTATTATTTCTAATCAATTGTATATATTTCTATCCTTAGTATATGAACTGTCATTGTATTAATAATATTTGTATTAATAATATTAATAATATCTGCCAATAAACCTTTTCATTTTCATTTCATTTTCATTCATATATATATATATATATATATATATAGGGGCCCCAAAGATATTTGCGCGTAGGACCCCCAAAAGGTTGGAGCCGGCACTGCAACTACCTGATATTCACATATTTAAAAGTAATTTAAACGAACTTCTTCGGGTTAGAATTCATCACTATCCTTTCCCCACAAAGCTTTCATACACCCATTTTCCCCGTAAATATTGATAAGAAGCTGATATTTCCTCTCTGTATAGAATGTGTAGAAAAGGACAGTGACGAGCGTAATAACAAGGATGGCCAGCAAATGATTCATAGGGTGTATACTTGACTTGAGGTGAAATTAGCTCATCATTAAGGTTACAGCTTTTAAATATACGGTAGACAATAGTATTTACTCCTTGATTAGATTTGTTCTGAGCTATATTATTTTCTTTTTACAGGACATACTGGAAACATCGGGTCAACCTTCTTCAGTAGCCTAGCCTATTGTTGGTCGTTTTGCTTTGGTCGATGATATTTGGTTGGGTTGTGTCGCCTGTGTCGGTAATCTACTTAAAGGAGTGAGCTACATTACTACAGTTTAAGTCCCTCTGGCCTAACTCTAATAATAAACTCATTCCTATTCAACCCTAACTAGAAAGTAATTTGACCAAATTTAAACCCTACATAATGTATTTAAACTTTACCAGTATTTGACCTTAAATTGGCCTTGTTGGTAAGATGTCTGTGACTGGCAATGTAAATCTCTACGAAGACTCGGAGAAGGACTTCGAAACTTATGTCACTCGGGTGGAGTTATTTTTCGAGGCTAATTCCATCCAAAAGGCTAAGAAAGTACCTGCTCTAACTATAATAGGCCCTAAAACTTTTAGCTTAGTTAAAGACCTAGTTGCTCCGAAAGCACCGGCGAGTTGCACCTACAGTGAATTGGTACAGGCTCTAACCGATCAATACAAATCACAATTGATTCTTATCTATGAACGTTTTAAATTTTATTCTAGGCATCAGATCGCAAATAAAAGCATTTCAGAGTTTGTTGCTGGTATAAAAGCCTATGTCCGTACTTGTGAGTTTGGTGGCAAATTAGATGAAATGCTAAGAGATAGGTTTGTGACTGGTCTCAAAGAGGAGGCTACACAGAGAACCCTATTAACCATAAATGACCTAACTTTTAGTTAGGCTGTACAAATAGCTGCGGCGAGAGATGCAGCAGCCAAAGCTATTAAAGCTTTTGGTAGTCGCACTAGTAAGGTCCAACAAGTAAGTAACTTTAAATTTTCTAGGCCTGGAAGACCTAATGAGCCTACTAGACAAACTAATAAAAAGTATGCTGCCAATACTACTAAACCTACTGATATTAATTCTAAGTAGGGCTAAAAACTTTCCAAGCATGACCGTAACTACCTATGAGGTCACCGAGGTCCGGACCTCGGTAATTATTTCCTAAAAAAAAAAAAAGAGACTGAACCGTTCTCCGTGTATGAAACGCATATTACCGCTTTTCTTTTGAAAAGAGGGAGCGTCGAGCGTTTTGTGTTTTGTGTTTAGTGTATAGCTTGGGTTGTGTTTGTAGATGTCATTTTGGTCTGAATTTTGCTCGTCCCGCCGCGCTCGAAAAAAATCTGGACCTCACTAATTTCTAAACCCTAGTTACGGCCCTGTAAATTCCAAGTCGCGCACTAGGTATGGAAAACTCCATTGGAAGAAGGACTGCCCTTTTAAAGGGGCAGTTTGGCGAAATTGTAATAAAGTAGGCTACCTAGCTAAAGTTTGTTTACTAAAAACAAAACAAAGGTGAAAATTCTAATTTAAACATTTCTAGTTTTAATCCTCCTCATGGAAATACTTCGAACATTGGTAAGGAATATATATTTTATGAGCAGCAAAGTGATAATACTAAAGGTCCGTATAGTATATAAGTAGGCCTAAATGGGATTACAGTTCCTTTAGAACTAGATACGGGTGCTACTGGAACTGTTATGTCTAAAACAGTTTTTGCCAAAACTTTCAAAAATACACCTAAACTACACAAATCTCAGACCATACTAAAAAAATATTGTAATATACAAATACCTATTTGTGGAGAAGCCTATGTCAAGGTTTCACTTAACAAGAAAACTTTACCTCATTCCTTAACCTTTCTAGTGGTGGAAACTTTCACTAATTCGTCCGACATAGACTCGTTGTTAACGGGGTTTTCTTCTCTTTTTGGGCCTGAAATAGGCAAACTAAAAGACCATCATGTCTGTATAGACTTGCTTTACCTGTGAGGAATTTCGTTCTTTCGTCCATATAAATGGCATTGTTAGAAAATCTAGAAGAGGAAGAACCATTGTTGTCCCAAGGCGATATGATGACTAAGCTGATTGATGCAGCATTGCTTGTATATATTAAGTTAAGGTGTATATATATCCATCTCATAATTGTAAAGTTAGTGAAAAATTCACTTAATTTAGAGCTAGCATTTTTGGGCTCTTGTGGCATCATTGTTTGGGCACTCTTGTGGCATCATTTTTATGGGGCGCTGCGCGTCCTTCCTACTCGTTTGTTGAATGCGGCACTTACAGGGTGTGGTCTTATAGAGAGCTCTCTTGCAATTCAGTTTGGTTGTTTAGATACAAGATTGTTGCATTGCAATGGTACAGGTTGTGTATTGTTGCAAAGTTTAGAAAGAAGACCATAAATAGTGCCCCTTTGTTTTTATCTTAATTTTATGCAACTGAGGCCTAAGGTAGGCCCACATCGAGTCAGCAACCCTGAGGTAGGACCTAATAGGATCTCCAAGTCCGTAAGTTTTTAGTCTAGCTTAACTTGGGCTGTAGGTTAAACTGACCCTTTACAGCTTGGCCGTTTAGGGCTCAGCTGGGATTCTGAACCCAATAAAATAAAAAAAATAAAAAAATTAACAGGCATTCGACATGTCCGGTCTAGTGCTTTCGTCCGTCTACTAATAGTCTTGCAGAAAACATGGTCCGTACTTTTACTATGCCATTCTCAAGGGGAGGAAATGCGGGTTGTATTGGATAAATTTCTGGTTAAATATTGACTAATGCCTCATACGACGACAGGGGTGTCTCCTTCTAAACTCATGATTGATTGCGGAATTCGTTCTGTTTTCGATTTATTACGTCCAAATGGAACGTTGCAGCAATGAGTTATACGCCAACAGGAGAAACGGAACTTTTCTCACGACACTAAATAAACGATAGTTATAGAGTCGTAACCTAAGAATTCAGTTATGGTTCGCAACTATGGGTCTGGACCAAAATGGGTTCCTGCAACGGTTCAGGAGAGAACAGGTCCTGTTTCCTTCAAGTGTCAGTTAAAGATTGTCGTTCTATTAAACGCTATCAGGACCAGATATGGAAACGTGGATCGCTGATGTTCCCGAAAATGGTTCAAATAATCCATCGAGGCAGGTCGTTCCAATTCCTACTACATCACACCCGCTCCGCAGATCGACTAGGGTCTTTCCCTCCGCCTTGGCAGACTTAGCTTGTAGGGAGGCGTGAGATGACGTGTATATACTGTGGCGGGTCCAGGGGGGTTTCGGGGGGTTCGATCGAACCCCCTCTAAACCAGAACCACTCTAAACCAGAAAGCCCCGCTCCCAAAGCTAACTGACTGAACATACAAGTTATTTTACAAACAACACTAAAAGCATGTAATATACCCTTTTGTTTCATTTGTTTCAGATCGTTAGTCGACCCTGTGTCTTACTTTAATACTCAAAAGTCTAAAAAGCAATATTCATTCAAAGTATTTATTCAATAGAATTTTCGGTTTACATTGTCAAGAAGAGTTAAACAGCAACCAAGAATTGACTGATTTTTTGGTCCATCAAGTTTGGTCCATCCCACGTCAGTGGCAAGGTTAGTAACTGTATTGTAAACTAAAACAATGACTTTAAAAACTACTTACAGTTACTGATCGATTGCTCATTAAATTCATTGTCTCCCGTTTTGACAGTGATGAAGGACACTCTACCCCGACTGCAAAGAGGATTCGCAGTAGTAGCGCCAGTGATACTGGTAGGAACACGTGTTGTACGACAAGCGACTCACAGAAAACCATTTTTCTTGTTTTGATATGTTTTACGGTTAAGACTAAAACTAAAGTAAGCTAAATCTTGTTTCATTTTCTTAATATAATTATAATAGCTCCGCATTTTGTTTTTATTGCAGGTAACCCTGCTTGCCATGCATCGGTACATGATATTGACGTTGGTGCCCTGTTGCGTCAAAAAATTCCTGTTAGATCTCTGCAACAGCCAGGAAAGGATTATTCTTTCCCCAAAGTGTTTATGAATGGTTGTAATCGGTCTTTTCAAAGCTCTTGGCAGCAATGCTATCCTTGGTTGGTGTACAGCAAGGAATGCGATGGTGGTTTCTGTCTCCCATGTATTCTATTTGCTACACGAGGAATCCTTGGTGCTCTCGTGAACAGTCCATTTACACGGTAGGCAAAAGTAAGTACGGTGTGCGGTCAACACGAGAACGCCCTTTACCACGTAGATGCTATGGTCGCTTATGACAATTTTCTCGCCACAAGTCGAAATCCTGATAAAAATATCCAGGTGCAAATTGAGAGTCAACGTACCTACACAATGCACAAAAACAGAGAAGTAATCAAAAGTGTGACAAAAATTGTCCATCTTTGTGACAAATAGTGCATTGCCTTAACAGGTCTCAGAGATGACAGCACAGCCGCCCAAGACGCAAACAGGGGCAATTTTCTTGCCTTGCTGGAATTTCGTGTCGATGCTGGTGATGAAATCTTAAAAAACCATTTAGCAACATGCCGCGCCAATGCAAGATATTCCAGTAAATCAATTCAAAACCAAATTATTGGTCTAATTGGGAATCAAATTAGGGATTCGATCATCAAGGAGATAAAAGAAGCAAAGATTTTTTTCAGTTCTTTGCGATGAAGTGACAGACAATGCAAATCTTGAACAATTATCGCTTGTTTTAAGGTTTGTTGACAAGGATTGTATTATTCGCGAAGAATTTCTAGATTTTAAAACCACTGAACGCATAACTGGGCAAGTCATCTCTCAATTGATCCTAGGAAAACTGGAGCAGTGGGACCTAGACATAACAGACTGCCGTGGACAAGGGTATGATGGCGCTTCAAACATGTCCGGCCAGGCCCGAGGGGTGCAACGCATAATAGTTCAGCAAAACCCCAAGGCAATATATGCGCATTGAAATTCTCATGTCCTCAATCTCATCATCGTAAAAGCTCGTAGCCCACCATCTGTACGCAATATGGCAAGAACCATAACTGAGATTTCTAACTTTTTCAATTATTCTCCAAAGCGACAGATGTG
This sequence comes from Bathynomus jamesi, assembly GCA_023014485.1. Classification (NCBI taxonomy): domain Eukaryota; kingdom Metazoa; phylum Arthropoda; class Malacostraca; order Isopoda; family Cirolanidae; genus Bathynomus; species Bathynomus jamesi. Next base: position 249,227 of record JAJOZX010000059.1, read on the forward strand.
TCTGGAGAAAGTAATAAGCTTGGATCAGCCAGAATCTTAAAAATCAAAGATCCGAGACCTTTGCCACACTCGTTGCTCGTTGGGTAGAACGCCATGAAGCATATGAAACATTTCTGCGCTTGCTGCCAACAATTATTAAAACATTAGAGATTATTACAAATGAACCATAGTACCAGCAGTATAGTTCTGAAACACATTGGAACTGGGATAGAGAGACACTCCAAAAAGCATACAATTTCTATCACACGTGTTGTTCGTTTCAATTTCTTATTTCTTTGACTGTTGCCATGAAAACTTTGGCAATCATCAAGCCGTTAAGCATCAAGATTCAGAAGAAATCAAACGACATCGTGAAGGCTTACAACATGATCTCGGACACACAGAAAGAGCTGAAGGAAGTGAGAGATAAAGCTGACGATGTGTTTAGGGGATGGTATTCGCAAGCTGCATAGATCAGTTCTGATGTGGGTACTGAACCCAGTGTACCAAGGACAACTGCCGGACAACAGCACAGACCAAATACTCCTCATGACACACCTGAGGAATATTATCGTCGTACTCTATTTCTTCCTTTTCTGGACCATATCATGCAGATGTCTACAAGGTACGTTTGTAGAACACGAACTTTTAAATTCTAAAAATTTGACAGTTTTCCGTAACACGGTGGCAACGCCAACCGGTTTGGATCCGCCCCCTGCATTCTCCACCTAATTAATGAACTCTTTTTGTTATAGATTCGGTCCCACTCAGAAGATGGCTGTTCAGTTACTCGGTCTTGTTCCCAGAGTCACCGTTGAGCCAGCAACAGACATTACTGAGATTTCTGTGATGTACGAGTCAGACCTTTCCAGCCATGGGACTCTTGACATCGAATATATGCGATGGAGGAGAAAGTGGCAGTCAGAGAATGCCAAACCAGATTTGCTTTAACCCGCATTAAAGGTAGATTATAATTCTTCGTATGCCCATCTTGGGGTGACAATTCTTCGTATGCTCCGATTATTTAATACTTAATATTTAGTGTAAAATTTTCTAGCTTAATTGTAACTTTATCACTTTTTCTTTCCAGGCTTGCGATGCCGATATATTCCCAAAAGTCAACTGCTTGTTGCGAATTGCTTGCACCATACCCGTCACTTCTGCTGACAATGAACGTGCTAACAGTACCTTGAAACTTGTGAAGGGGTAACTTAGGACTACTATGTCCATGGAGAGATCGTCGGGCTTGGCGTTGATGAGCATTCATTACGACAAGCCCGTGGATTACGAAACTGTAATTCAAGGGTTCGCTGAATAGCAACCCCGACGAATGGCGCTCGTCGATCCAGTCTTTGAGAGTCGGGAGATTAACTGATATCTCAGTCAACACAAAACTTTGTCAAGAAATATAATAACTTCAATTATATTAATGAACAAATCTAGAATGATAAAGTATGATTTTCAAAAGAAATTTAAGTTTTGATATTGTGAAGTTTTCGTAAACAGTGTTTCTTTAAGACTTATCACGAATTTTGTCTTTCCTTGTATAATTTTCTTTCAAATCAGTACATAACTTAGATGTAAAATCTAATAAACTTGAACAAACACCCCGCAAATTGCTTAAAAACGCGTTTCTGAGAGCCTTAATTTTCAAAATTTTCCGGGGGAACATGCTCCCAAACCCCCCTAGAAGCCTTCGGCGCTCGTACCGAACCCACCTCCAGCAAATCCTGGATTCGCCCCAGATATATATATATATATATATATATATATGAATATATGAATTTATGTTAACGCAAGAAATAACAGAAAACACAAGAAAAAACAACTGCCTAGATTTGGTATTCACAAACAACAGTAATCTAATTGATAATGTAGAAATATCCCCAACTATGATATCAGACCACAATATCATTGAAATAAAAACTAATATAAAGGCAACAGGAAAGGAAAGAACACGCACAACAGAAAGAAGCAAATTCGAAATTTTTAATTTTCACTCGAAAGCTATAAACTGGGAAGATGTGACATCCAGCAAGGAAGTAATAGATTGGAAAACCATTTTCGAGGCCAAGACAACGGAAGAGATGCTAATGACGTTAGAGGAGAAGACGCTAGAAATTGTGGTAAAACATGTCCCAAAGATACAACAAAGAGGAAAGAGAAGCAGGTTCGAAAGACAAAAGAGGGCATTGTTCCGAAAGAGAAAAAGAGTGACTGCAAAATTTTGTAAAGATAACAACATCAGAAAAATATTAAATGATAAACTACAAAGTATCGATGTCGTCATACAGGAACAAATCGAGAAGCATACAGAAAAAGAAGAAGATGACGCTATAGAAGCGATAAAGGCTAACTCAAAGTACTTCTATAATTTCGCAAAAAGAAAGTCGAAAAACCAAGCGACTATCGGACCTTTAAAAAATGAGAACAGGGATTTATCTGATGATCTAACAGAAGTATCTGAAATATTAAAAGCTCAGTATGAATCATCTTTCAGTATCCCAAAAACTAACAAATTGATATGCGATAGAAACGCGTTCTTTGAAGAAGAACCATAAGGGGAAAGTATAACGGATTTCGACTTTACGACGGATGATATTACACAAGCCATAGGGAAACTAAAAACACACTCAGCGGCAGGACCGGATAAATGGAATGCCACACAGATCAAAAACTGCAAGAATGCAATCGCTGAGCCCCTATACTGGATATGGAGACGATCATTAGACACGGGAGAAATACCGGGCATCCTGAAGAGCGCCAACATAGTCCCAATATATAAAGGAGGAGATCGATCCGAGGCCAAAAACTATAGGCCAGTGTCGCTTACATCTCATCTCACTGAAATATTTGAAAGAATAGTTAGACAGAAAATCTATGACTTTTTGGAAACTCGGAAAAAATTCAATGATAACCAACACGGGTTTCGATCAGGCAGATCATGCCTATCACAACTAATGGAACACTACAACAACATTATTGATTCACTTGAAAGTAATGAAAACTATGATGTACTATACACAGACTTTGCTAAAGCGTTCGACAAGTGTGACCATGGAATCCGTGACCCGACAATTCAGCGCAGGACAATTCAGCGCCGACAATTCAGCGCAAGACAATTCAGCGCAAAGACAATTCAGCGCAAAGACAATTCAGCGCAAGACAATTCAGCGCAAGACAATTCAGCGCGAAAATACCAACAAAGAAGAAGAAAGAACAAATCCAGAGGGAAGAGAGGCTTGCAACTGTTAGGTTAGGTTAGGTTAGGTTTCTAGTTTTTGAAATAAAATCTTAATTTTAACAATTCTAACAAATTTTGTTTTTTTAAATAAAATTTTAATAATTATACTCCTTTGATTTTTATCTCCGATTTGTCACTCCTTCGTTATGTCACTCCTTCGTTACGGTATTTATGTCACTCCTTTGTTATGTCACTCCTTTGAAATGTCACTCCTTCGATAGAGACCCAATTTAGCATATATATAAATATACAAATTTTTCTTTTTTATTTATTGCGATTTATTTTTATTATTTTTAACTAAACTTTTAACTGTACTGACTTGCGCTGAATTGTCGGCGCTGAATTGTCTTGCGCTGAATTGTCTTTGCGCTGAATTGTCGGCGCTGAATTGTCGGTGCTCCATGGAATCATAATACATAAACTGAAATATATGGGAATAACAGGAAAAGTAGGGAAATGGATATATAATTTCCTTAGTGAGCGGAGGCAAGTCGTTACAGTACAAGGAGTATCTTCATCAGAATCAGAGGTCCTCAGCTCGGTACCACAAGGAACAGTATTAGCTCCACTACTCTTCATAATCATGCTAACTGACATAGATGAGGACGTTACCAGAGACAGCACAGTAACATCCTTTGCGGATGACACAAAGATCAGTAGAAAAATAAGAAACCCAGAAGACATAGGATCTCTACAAACCGACATAAACAAAATCTACAAGTGGACTGAAGACAACAATATGAAGTTTAACACCGAGAAATTTCAGCTATTACGGTACGGAAAAAGAGAAGACCTAAAGTCCAAGGAATATTATACCCCAAATGGACAGGAAATTCAGAGAAATTCCAGAGCAAAAGATTTAGGGGTTGTAATGACAGATGATGCGAAATTTGAAACACAAAATAAGATAGCAGTAAACAGAGCAAAGAGAATAACGGGTCAGATATTGAGAACCTTTAAACGAAGGGATAGGAATGTAATGATTCCTCTACTGAAAACCCTGATAATACCCAAATTGGAATACTGCTCGGTCCTAACATCCCCATATAAAAAAGAAGACATTAGACAGCTGGAGGGGATCCAAAGAAGCTTCACGGCCAAGATCAATGGGTGCAAAGAGCTAAATTACTGGGAAAGGTTACGAGAACTAGACCTATATTCACTGGAAAGGAGAAGAGAGAGGTACACCATTATTTACACTTGGAAAATAATGGAGAAACTAGTCCCTAATCTTACTCTGAATCCCATAACTCCCCAAACAACGGTGGAAAGTAGAAGCGGTAGACTGTGTCGTATTCCCAAATTGAAGGGGAGACAGGGAACATCCTTAGCCCTGAAAGAAAATAGTTTTGTAGTGAGAGGACCAAAACTGTTTAATCAGTTGCCCAAAGACCTAAGAAACACGAAGGGCGTTGCAGTGGAAATCTTCAAAAGAAGACTAGACGCCTGGCTCAGAACAATCCCCGATGAGCCGGGTGTACCTGGCTATGTGAGGTGGAGAGCGCAAGAATCCAACTCACTACTTCACCAGGCCAACTCGAGAGGAGGGGCGACAAGCTTGACTTTCGCGAAATGAGAAGTTATCGCGCGGAACCTTTGTAAGGTTGTAAGGTAAGGTAAGGTATATATATATATATATATATATATATATATATATATATATATTATATATTATATATATATATATATTATATATATACAGACCGTGCATAGCATAAAGAACTCTTCTGGGGAAATTAAATCCACTATAGTCCGAATAAGTAATGGCAAATGACAAACAGTATAGTGTTTGTCATTTACCATTATTTATTCGGACTATAGTGGGTTTAATTTTCTAGAAGAGTTCCTTTTTCCATGCACGGTCTGAGTGTATCATGAAAAAAACCTCAGGGAACCATTCTGAGTTCAATCCCATATATATATTATATATATATATAGTATATATATATATATATATATATACATTTCAACTGCAAACAACACACAGTATAATTACGTAAAGAACGACGCTTGTATAGAAGAACAATCCGCGCAAGATGAGGAGGGAGAACGAACAAATGAAAAAAATGGTTACCTCATTTTTTCATTTGTTCGTTCTCCCTCTCATCTTGCGCGGAATGTCTTCTATACAAGCATCGTTCTTACGTTATATATATATATATATATATATATATATTTTTTTTTTAAGTTCGGGAAGAACCGATTCGCCTCTATTTAAAAGGGCATATCTCAGCGGAAAAACAAGAAAAAGTGAGAGGAAAGACAGAGAAAAAGAAAGGGTGGAGGGGACAGTCGAAGTGGAAAAAGACCAAGGATGACAAGGACTGCAGGGCGAGCCCCATCATCCTTGGGTGCTAGGCCGGGAGGGCGCACGTGAAACCTCCAGGAACAAGCATGTACAAACGAGCACAAAGAGCACGAGCTTAGAACCCCCTTGCGGGGATATATATATATAATATATATATATATATATATGTGTGTGTGTGTGTGTATATATATATAATATCTATATATATATATATATATATATTATATATACATAGATATATGTTTAGTCAATGTCTAAAATCAGGCAATTTATAAACTGACTGAAATTTTATGCATGTGTCAAATTGTGATATAACAAAACCTAAACTAACCTAACCTTTCTGGTAATGCTGCATATGCATGCCCATTGTATTCCCAATATGCTGCTTAAAAATTTAATTAGGTTAGGTTAGGTTAGGTTGTATATCACAATTGACACATTGCTTAAAATTTCAATCAATTTACAAATTGCCTGATTTTAGACATTGACTGTAACATATATATATATAATAAATATATATACACACAGGGTGACTGAAATAAGGACCCAATTTCAAATGGCTGTATCTCCTAAACGGAATGCTGTGTTGCTACTATTCTTATACAATTTTAAAGCATAAACATTGCCATTTGAAGCTAATACAATTTTCCCTTTGTTTTGCAGGTGAACAATGGCACAAAAATTGACAGTACGGGAACGCGCTCAAATAGCTGCTAGGCACGAGGTGAGGAAGTCTGTGATTCAAGTGCAGAGATGGTGGAGGTCAATTCATGGAAGACATACTACCCTCAGTGCAAAGGCCATCAGAAACTGTCACACAAAGCTCATGACAACGGGTTCTGTGAAGGATGAAGCGCGGTCCGGGAGACTATCGACATCCCGATCAGAAGAAAATGTGAATGTTGTCAGAAAAATGTTTCAGAGGAGCCCACCCATACGGCAGGCAGCTCGGCTAAAGAGGAAGTGTACCGAACAAAATCCCGGACACGTGACGAATTGGAACAGCGAATCCGAGATGCTTTTGCCGCTCTGCTTGAAGACTTCTTACGGAAAAAATGTTGCGTCTGTGTCTTCGCGGCTACAGAAATGTGTTCAGAATGCTGGGGCGTATGTTGAGATAGCAGAATAAATGGCAATGTTTCTGTTTTAAAATGTTGAAAGAATTCCTGTAATACCACTTTTCGTTTAGTAAATACAGCCATTTGAAATTGGGTCCTTACTTTTTAATTACCCGGTATATATATATATATATATATATATATATTATATATATATGGTAAAAAAGTCCCCGAATGAAAAAGTTCACTAAATGCTAAAATAGTAATACCAACTAAATAAACAAAAGACGCGGCCTGTTTTGTTCATGGGCTGGCATTCCTATATCCTATTAAATCAGTAACTCGTGATTCTATTTTGAGTATGAATTAAGATGACGAGGTGGTGATTTGGTGATTGAAGTTGTAAGTTAGGGGTTGTAAGTTAGGGGTAAGTGTCGGTAGCATATTAATAAGTAAAGTAGGGCTGGGTTGGTCGAGGTTTTATTGTCGCTGTCGCTAATGGTCACCGAAAGAACAAAATATAGGTTCCCAATGAAAACATGAAGCAAAGTATCTGCAAGTATTATTTACGCCTAATTTCTAACCTGAACCTAACGGAGTCTAACACCCCACGCTATTGCAATTTCGTAGGCCTACATGAACCAGACGTATCTAGCATTTATTCAGCTTCAAGCTGATAACTCAAGCCACTCTACAACACGATACACTCAAAAAGAAAATCAACAAACGAATAAAAAAAAATTTCATCGCTCATTGCATTGTGATAACTCAGAAAATTGTTCTTCCACTGGTGATCCATATATTTGTAGTAACCACTAACCACATTGGCGGATCTAGTCCCCACGTTTTGGAGGACGCCAAATCTAACGCAACCCAAGCTAACCTTAACCCACTTCGCCAACAAAAAGTATCATTGGTTTATCAAGAGTAAGGACAGTTGCTAGCACTCCAATGACTTACCACCTTCGACACTGAGTTCAACTTAGACTTGTTACATAAAGGAGCAGCCAGGATTTTTGCAAGGGAGGGTCCGACTCAAGAAAATTTAAAGTTAAGTTTGACATACTGTATTAGGCTGAGCCTAACATCTGTGCCGACTGCCGGCCTGGAGCACTGGCGCATGACCTGCCGCCACGGCTGGGTGTGCAACAGTTCCCTGAACAAAGGTTAATACACGGGATATGACGCTGGTATTTTATCTTTACGCATAGAAACTTGTATTAAAATGAAAGTTTAGAGTAAGTCATATATGTTTGTAATGACCTTATGGCAGCGATCCTTGGAATTTTCTGTCACTCATACCATTGAAAGCAGGATATCCTCATCTTTCCAGTGACCAGTGTATGGATTTCAGATAAATAAAAAAAGAAGGTAGATACAGTATATAGAACACTTTCGTAGGTAACATGAAGAAAAAGGGAAAGGGTATGAAAAAGTATTTTACGTGGCCTTTGATGGGGGTGTTAGCCCACCTTTATCAGCTTTGGGGGGTCATGGCTCCTTTGCCTCCCCTCCCACCCTGGATGCGCTAATGAATAACTTTCTGTCATAGAACCTTTTCTTCCACGCCCGCAAGTGCGATTTTCGCTAAAATTTGTAGACCATGGAAGATCTCTGTTCAGACCATAAAAACAACCAAAAAGCAACCATATAAGAGGGTCTGTATCGAAGGAGTGACATTTCAAAGGAGTGACATAACAAAGGAGTGACATAAATACCGTAACGAAGGAGTGACAGAATTGTTAAAATTAAGATTTTATTTCAAAAACTAGAAACCTAACCTAACCTAGCCTAACCTAACCTAACAGTTGCAAGCCTCTCTTCCCTCTGGATTTGTTCTTTCTTCTTCTTTGTTGGTATTTTCGTGTCACTCCTTTGAATTTTATCTCCGATTTGTCACTCCTTTGTTATATCACTCCTTCGTTATGTCACTCCTTTGAATAGGACCGATATAAGAGGGTCTCTGCAAATGCCGAGGCAAGAAAGGCTTATGGGCCTACTGTCTTTACGACTAAACCAATAAAGCAAGGAACTTGCCAGATGTTGAAACAAGCCCCCATATAGAATTAAGAGACCTTCGTTGCCGATGAGAACAGCGTTACCTCCAAAAGGACGAAATTACAAAGTGACATGTGAAACTCGAAGTTACAACTTACATCGCCTACCATTAACCATAACACAGCTCAGAAAGAAACAATTTTCCACTGGTAATCAAAAAACTTGTGGTAAAATCACAAACCACGAATGTCTCTATAGGAAGATCAAAAGTACTTCAAGCAAAATAGTCTTCGTTCGAACATGAACCGCATAAAGCCTTCCTCCGCCTTCAGACCGACTTACCATATTTTCTTGATGCCTCATTCTCTGTTCAACACAAATATATGCCGCACGTTCTCAGATAAATAATTCTTTGTCCTTTTTTTGTTCGACGTTTATTTCCTCGTAATCCATTTACTGTAAACTATTTAATTGCATTTATCCTGTACCATTTGTACCTTGTAATATTAATTGTTTGTTTTTTAATTGTCAATAACTGATTTGTAATTAACTTTATCATTAAAGACAAAAACCCATATACATCTTATTCTCCTTTTATATACTGTATATATATATATATATGCTAACTTGATTGAAGGATTTGTTCTTGGGGAACCGTAGCTTAGCAAGGAACAAGAGGACGAAGAGATGGTACATATTTATTTACAAACGTTTCGGAAATTTCAATTTCCATCGTCAGTGCTAAAATTATAAATTCAAATATATAAAAAAATAAATAAATAAATATAATGAACGGAAATTTATACAATATATTTAAATAAATGTGTGATATTAATGGTGTGTTTACAGGCTATATTTAAGTAATTAAAATTAAAAATAAAATAATATGAAATATAGAAGAGTGATTAATAGTCAAAATATGAAGTTAAATGTGAACAAAACTGAGAAGAGTCTTACCAGGTTGTTATCGGGGTGAGGGGACTAATTGAGCGGAGGGTTGGGAATGATTGGTTGTTGGAAGGAGTCCATATTAGAAGAGTTGGAGCCAGACGGAGTGATGGCGGATTTCTTCTCAGTGGTAGGATATGACAGTTTAGCTGGTTATGTTTAAGTTAAAGGCGGAACTATAATCGATGAGAGTTGGTTTAATACTGAGGATGTATTGGTACTCTAGAATGCGGAGGTCGGTTGGATGGTTGGTTGCGTTAATAATTTTGAAATTGGAGGGAAGTAGTAGGTGATTGTGAAGGTGACAGTGATCCCTTATTGCTAATTTGGAAGGTTTATTTAAGGGCTGCGATGTTCTGGTAGAAATACCGCGATGCTCGTCCACTCTTGTTTGATATTGGCGAATGGTGCTGCCAATATAGTCCGCTTTGCAGCGAACACAGTTGAAAACGTAGATGGTGGACGAAGCAAGGGGCCCAGTCACCATGAAAATAACTGGCTACTCCATTGCCCCACTCACTACAAACCACACCTATATAAAAGATGCGTTGACGACACCTTTCTCCTTTTTCACAATGCCCACGCCCCCCCCTTTTTCTTAACTATCTTAATTCCCAACACAAAAACATTAAGTTCACCAAACAAGACGAATCCAATAACACCCTACCCTTCCAAGATATAACAATAACAAAACAAAACAACAAATTCAGCATCTCCATATATCGAAAACCCACATACACAGGCCTTGGTACTAATTACCTAAGCCACACCCCTTCGCCCTTCCTCTACAACGGAATGAAATTCATTCATAATCTCGGCATTAACAACTTCTTCCCAAAACATCTATTACAATTTTTAACCAGAAATTTTCTTAATAATATTTATCACCCCCCCTCCACTTAAAGTCCCCACTGTTAAAAAAGACGTACAATACTTTTCCTTTCCCTATTATGACCATATCAGCCACAAAATACTCTCAGAACTCCGTCTCCTACTCACCCCTCTTTACCCCAAATTAACTTTCAATTCGTTTTCACAACAATAATAGCATCAAATTATACCTCAACCACAAAGAAAAAAACACTCAGCCCCTTGTTTCGTCCACCATCTACGTTTTCAACTGTGTTCGCTGCAAAGCGAACTATATTGGCAACACCATTCGCCAATATCAAACAAGAGTGGACGAGCATCGCGGTATTTCTACCAGAACATCGCAGCCCTTAAATAAACCTTCCAAATTAGCAATAAGGGATCACTGTCACCTTCACAATCACCTACTACTTCCCTCCAATTTCAAAATTATTAACGCAACCAACCATCCAACCGACCTCCGCATTCTAGAGTACCAATACATCCTCAGTATTAAACCAACTCTCAACGATTATAGTTCCGCCTTTAACTTAAACATAACCAGCTAAACTGTCATATCCTACCACTGAGAAGAAATCCACCATCACTCCGTCTGGCTCCAACTCTTCTAATATGGACTCCTTCCAACAACCAATCATTCCCAACCCTCCGCTCAATTAGTCCCCTCACCCCGATAATAACCTGGTAAGACTTCTCAGTTTTGTTCACATTTAACTTCATATTTTGACTATTAATCACTCTTCTATATTTTATATTATTTTATTTTTAATTTTAATTACTTAAATATATCCTGTAAACACACCATTAATATCACACATTTATTTAAATATATTGTATAAATTTCCATTCATTATATTTATTTATTTATTTTTTTTCTATATTTGAATTTATAATTTTAGCACTGACGATGGAAATTGAAATTTCCGAAACGTTTGTAAATAAATATGTACCCTCTCTTCGTCCTCTTATTACTTGCTATATATATATATATATATATATATATATATATATATATATATATATATATTATATATACACTTGTAAAATTCTGTTACTTTATGACCAAAGATTTTTTCAAATTTAACTGATTCCGATCAACCCATTTCTCTATGGTTTGTTTTATTAATAATGCTTGAGCAAGACTTGGAGGTGTCTGGCTAAGCAAAAGAGAAATAATATGAATTGATTTCATAATAACTCTTTTAATGTAGGAAAAAGGGGCCAAGAGCGAGCGCCCGCAAAAACGCCCCACCCACCCAGCCATAAAAGGAGAACAAGAGAGTTGAAATCAAGATCCAAAGTTTTCGTGATGTCTGGACACTCTACGTTACAAAGAACAATTATGCTAAACAAAAATTTACTATAATACGATGCTATTCCAAATGGCGTCTCTTAATTCTTTAAATAAATAGCTCCGGTGTTTGAAATGCGGATGTTAACCTCTTTTGAACCACTGGGTCGAATATGTACCGTTTCCAATACACGCACTCATAACTTAACCCTAGAAAAACTTCGGTCGTTAAGAGGTTAAATAAAATATAAGTGAAGCTGGAATTTTTTTTACGTCTCAAGCACAGGTACGAGTATACAATAACGTAAAGACGACAAACTCTATAAAAAACAAATGAAGATGTAAATAATTACTTCGTTCGGATGTCCACCCCGACCAAGGTCGAACTCAACTTCGAGGATCACATCACGTCAGATCGTCCTACAGTGCATCCATGAAAAAGTCGCGTGCGGGAAGTAGCCTGCGCACGCGCGACAGTAACAATAAAATGCGACAGAATAGTACAGCGACGTGAGTATATTTTAGCCATACTGTGTGTATATTTTCAGCCTCTTTTACACATTAAAAGGATGAACTTTTATATATCAGAAATTAGACAAAATGATTACATAAAACAATTCTACTCGGGGCACTCAATATATTTTGCCTCACCCTTTTTTCTTAGCTAAATAATAGGCCATGGGGCTGAAATGTCTTTTGGGCCGTAAGTTTGAACTTCTGCGCTTCACATAACCGGATTTTTCCAGTTTGAACTCCCCTCCTTGTATAAAACCGATTTTAAACGCCCTTGTATAAAACCGATGGTTAACGCAGTTTCGAAAATGGCGTCTAACAGTAATATTCGTCGTAAACAGAGAGCTGTTATCGAGTTCTTAACCGCACAGAAGGAAACAGTTGGAAATATTCACAAACGTCTATAAAACGTTTACGGAGATGCTGTTGTTGATCGAAGCACAGTTGGACGCTGGTCTAAACGTGTGAGATCATCGGAGAGAGAGAGAGCCAGCGTCGATCATGAGCCACGCAGCGATCGCCCGGCATCGGCTATGACATCTCACACTGTGCAACGTGCTAACAGCAGCATTCGATCAAATCGGCGCATCACATACTCGTACAAGAAGCTATCACTGGAGCTAGGAATTAGTGAAGGAAGTCTGAATACGATAATTCAGCAACTGGGATACTCAAAAGTGTGTTCACAGTTTGTTCCTCGCGAACTGACTGAAGATCACAAAGCCCAAAGAAAAGAAATTGCTTCTGAGTCGTTGGTCCGATACGAGACAGAAGGGGATGACTTCCTTTCACGAATTGTGACTGGGGATGAGACTTGGGTACACCACTTTGAACCTGAAACAAAACGCCAATCCATAGAATGACATCACGCAGACTCCCCACGCAAGAAAAAGTTCAAAGTGGTTCCCTCTGCAGGAAAGGTTATGGCCACCATCTTCTGGGACATGAAAGGGGTGATTCTGGTGGACATTATGAAGAAAGGGCAAACAATCAACTCGGAGGCATATATTGCCACCCTACAGAGACTCCAGAGACGTATAAAGCGGGTTCGACCGGAGACAAAACTGGAAGACGTCCTTCTTTTGTACGATAACGCAAGACCACACAACAGTTTGCGAACAAGAGAGGCCATCACAAAAATGCGCTTGACTATGTTACCCCACCCTCCATACAGCCCGGATCTGGCACCTTCAGACTTCCATTTGTTTGGGCCAATGAAGGATGCTATTCGTGGAAGAAAGTTTCAGAGTGACGATGAGGTTGTTGAGGAGTTTAAAAGATGGCTCCAGCGGAACCCAGCGGACTTTTACCAGCAAAGAATAAAGGCCCTTGTTTCGAGGTGGAGGAGAGCCGTAGAAAAGGATGGAGACTATGTGAAAAAATGAAAACTTGTAAAAAAGGTATGTAATTACTTGTGTACAAAATTTCTGGAACTTACAAGGAAACTTGGAATAAAAAAAAAAAGGTGGGGAAAAATATATTGAGTAGCCCTCGTATAAGTTAATAATTACATTATAACATCCATACCCACCTTATGATTTTGAATCTTGTGAGTTTGCAAGCCCACTAACTTCAAGGGGGGACTTATTAACGTTTTAGTTAGGGAGCAGTTTGAATAAACTACTCCTGATTACCATGAAGATGTGCAGTATATTTTAAAGCCAACAAAAAAAAGACGTAAATCTACTTTAAAAATATGTAAAACAATGTCCTCTGTATTTGATAAGTTTTAGAAATTATTACTCGTGCCCTTGAGCAAGTTCGGTTGAGGAAGGGGTTTACAGCCTTGTTTCCACCGTGTACTTTTTGAAAAGTTTTTGTGTACCCCTATTCAAAATGTGTATATAACCTTGTTAACCTTGTTTGGGTTCCGTGCGTCAGTCTTTCTTCACACGAAGGTCAAGCTGGTGGCCCCGTCTCTAGTCCTGGCTTGGTGGGAGAGCGAGTTGCTCTCTTGCGCTCTCCACCGTACATAGCCAGGTACACAGGCTCATCTGGTACCGTCCTGAGCCAGGCATCTAGTCTTCTCTTGAAGACTTCAACTTTAACCCCTGTAATGTTTCTGAGCTCTTTAGGAAGCTGGTTGAAAAGTCTTGGCCCCCTGACAACCAAGCTATTTCACTTCAGAGTTGAGGAGGTCCCTTGTCGGCCCTTTAATTTGGGAACACTACACATTCTGCCTTTCCTATTTTTCAGCGTTGTCTGGGTGGTAATTGGGTTTAGTTTGAGGTTTGGTACCAGTTTTTCGATCATTTTCCATATGTAGATTATGGTATACTCTCTCTTCTTCTTTCCAGGGAGTACAGATTTAGTTTACGTAGTCTTTCCCAGTAGTTGAGTTCTTTGCAGCCATCAATCTTTGCTGTGAAATGTCTCTGCGTTTCTTCTAGGTTATTAATTTCTTCCTTTTTATAAGGGGACGTCAAAACTGAGCCGTATTTAAGTTTTGGTATGATCAGTGTTCTCAGCAGGGGAATCATTACTGTCTTGTCCCTCCTTTTGAACGTTCTTAGTACCTGTCCTGCGACTCTTTTTGCTTTGTTTATTGCTATCTGATTTTGTGTCTCGGATTTGGCATCACCGGTGTCATTATTACCCCAGTCGACCGCTTTCGTGCTTCTCTGAATTTCTTGTCTATCTGGAGCATAATATGCAGTCTTTTCAAGTTCCTCATTTCTACCATATCTCAAGAGCTGAAATTTCTCGGTGTTTAATGTCATATTGTTGTCTTCTGACCATTTGTATATTTTGTTTGTGTCCCTCTGCAAGGCCTCTACTTCGTTTGCATCGCTGACTTTTCTGTTGATCTTTGTATCGTCCGCAAATGATTTTACTATACTGTTGCTGTTTACTCCACTGTCTATGTCTATTCACATGATAATGAACAGGAGTGGGGCCAGCACTGTACCTTGTGGTACTGAGCTGCGTACTTCTGATTCTGATGATGATACACCTTGAATTTTTATCACCTGTAGTCGTTTTCTGAGGAAGTTGTAGATCCATTTTCCCACTTTGCCTGTTATTCCCTTATGTTTCATTTTATGTGCTATATACCATGATCGCATTTGTCGAAAGCTTTAGCAAAATCCGTGTATATGACATCATAGTTTTCATTGCCTTCAAGTGCATCTAGGACATTGTTATAATGCTCCGTAAGTTGTGATAGGCATGATCTTCCTGATCGGAATCCTTGCTGATTTTCGTTGAATCTTTCCAATGTCTTCAAGAAGTCATAGATTTTCTCTCTGACTATTCTTTCAAATATTTTGGTGAGGTGGTACGTCAAGGACACTGGTCTATAGTTCTTTGCTTAAGATCTATCCCCGCCTTTATATATAGGGACGATGTTTGCTCTTTTCAAGATGCTCGGTATTTCCCCGGTGTCTAGGGATCTTCTCCATATCCAGTATAAGGGTGTAGCTATTTCATTTTTACAGTTTTTAATTAATAGTGCGTTCCATTTGTCCGGACCTGCAGCTGAATGTGATTTCATTTGTCCTATAGCTCTCGTTACATCTTCTGGGGTAAAATCAAAGTCTGTTATACATTCTCCTTGCAATTTCTCTTTGAAGAATACATCTATGTCAGGTATCGCTTTGTCACTTTTTGGGATACTGAAGACCTATTCATACTGGGCTCTCAATGTTTCAGATATATATACAGGGTCTGTCAAAAAAAACTAAGCCAAATTCAAACCTTTATTAAAACAAAACTATTTATCTAATTAAGTTGAAGTTTTTACACAATAAAGTATAGGTAATCACCTATTATTCTTTAAATTTTTATGACGATGTCTTCAGAATTGTTAATTTTATTAATAATTAACTAAAAAGTGAGATTCTCCTACTTAACATGAAAAATTTTTTTTTACGATATACTGTAGATAATTTTTAGTTTAATAAAATTAAAAGAACTGTTCAATATGATTCCCTTGCATTTCTATCACTTTTTTAATCTTGGTCTGAGTTCGTCTATTGCTCGATTTATTTGCTCTTGGGGGAACTCTGCCCATTTTGCGATAATCAACTCACGCAAATGATTGACATCCCTTATTCTGTTCATATACACTCTCTCTGCCAAGTTTTCCCATATTCCGTAGTCTACAGGGCTGTTAGGTGGCCAATTATTCGGTTCCAGAAATTCAGGCACATTCTTTTTCAAATATTCGATAGGTTGTTTTGGCAGTATGTGATGTTGCACCATCTTGTTGAAAAATAAAGTAACCTTGACTAGCCAAGTTTCTCATTTCTGGAAGCATTTTCTCAAGCAGGGTATTTGAATAATATTGAGCATTAATTTTCACTCCTGGCTCAATAAAAAATATTGAAGTTTTTCCAACTTGGACACTCCAACAGAAACCATGACGCTAAAAGAAAAGTGACTCCTTGTTGCGTAGTCTTTCATCTTGGATTTCATTTTCTTCGCAACATCAGAATAAACCCGGTCATTCTGTGAGTTTCTTGGTGGCTCTAACGTAAAACGTTTTTCATCCGTAAAAAATGTCTTCGAAAGTTTATCTTCAGTTATTATACGTAAAATACGTTTGGATTTCTCAACTCTTTTCTGACAGTTTACTTCTGACAATCTTTGTCCATGCACTCTTTTAAATGGTTTAAATTGCAGATCAGATTTAATAATCCTTCTTACGCTTGATTCTGACATTTCTAGTTCTTTTGATATTTGAGCGGTGTCATGTGGCTACCAGGTCGATCCTCTTGACTAAGGATACGTTCCTCCACTTTCTGAATATTTTCATCTACTCTAACTGATTTTGGTCGCCCACTACCAACCTTCCTTTCAATGCTTCCTGTTTCATCGATAGTTCTCAATAAGTAATCTAAACCTGATCTAGTCCATCCTTTATAATCGAATTCAGAAAGTAATTTCCTTGCACTATAACCTTTTTCAACTCTATAATGCTTTATAATTATTTTATCTTCATGTGAGAATGGCATATTTAGAGGTATTCACGAAAATTTTAAATCTAAACAAATTCTGAAAAAGAGAAAAAAGAAGATATTACATAATGAGAAAAACTGAAATTTTCGCAATCTGTAGAAATAACCGCATAACTCCTAAAATATTTAAAATAAAGTTATAAAATTATCACAGATTATTTATGAGCCTTTTATTTATTTAGTGTAAAAAAATATTTGAAATCTCTATCAAATTGTGCATTTTATAGAGATTTCAAATTGGCTTAGTTTTTTTTGACAGAAACCTATATATATATATATATATGATGAATAAAACCACGAAAGAAAGGAAACAGAGTGGTGCTCAAACGCTTTCGTCTAATGAGCACGACTCTGTGTTTCCTTTCCTTCGTGGTTTTATTCATCATAAATATTTTTCACGTGTTACTTTCGTGAAATAATTTTCATATATATATATATATATATATATATATGAAAAAAAAAAAAAAAAAAAAAAAAATATATATATATATATATATATATATAGAGAGAGAGAGAGAGAGAGAGAGAGAGAGAGAGAGAGAGAGAGAGAGAGAGAGAAGAGAGAGAGAGTATATATGGAGAAATACATAAACAATTCTTCATTTGGATTTTATTTTTAACACTTTCTGAAGCTCGTATCGGAGGTCATCACAAAAGGTCAACCTTGGAATAATTTCAAGTGCTCGCACCAACGCCTTAATTGCCATGAAACGCCTGGAGTTTATCATACAGAACTTACCCGTACTCAGCCATGCAGCTTCGTCAGCAGAACCTCGCATCTACGTTTAAACACCGCATAAGCGCCTTGTTTCCCCCTTCAGAGTTGGACTTTCTATTCTATATTTACTCTAACTCGTACAAGATAACAACCGCTGGAAAACGCTGACGAAGTTGTTTTTACAACTGCATCACTTTCGAGTGTTAGAAGCTTTAACAACATCTTAACGATTTTTCATTCTTCACCCGTTAACGGGTTAAGTTTCAAAGACAGTCAGTCTTCAAGTACCATCACCTAAACATCTTTGCTTATAGGCTCTCACGCCCTACAGTATATACTTTTTACATAAACTCAGTGTCTGTAATAGGCTGACCATATTTCCTTGAGACAAAAACGGGACATTGGGATGGCAAAAAAGGGACGGGGATTATGTAATATTCTGTATTCATGAAAAAGTAAGTACATAAACATCTGAGCTTACAATTATTCTTCAGTGACAGAACCCATACAAAAACCCATACAAACGGTACTGTCCCGTTCAAAACGGTACGTATGGTCAGCCTAGTCTGTAATCCTTTTGCAGAGGCCTAACTCATTTGGCTTACGGTGTTTTACAGTGTCGTTTCAGGCTACTTTATTATACAGCCTACAATTTACAAATTCATACAAACTCTCCGTCTAACTCAATAGGTACTCTAAAGTGTCTTCAACTCCGCTGACCGGACTTAACATAATAACGCAAATAGGCTTAGTATTGTTTATTAAGTATCGTATTTTGCCATCTTAATAAGTGTATTTTCATACCAATAAATCGCTGAATTTTTGCCATACATGTAATTATTCCTTTAATTCTTAGCATTGAAATAATTGTAATATTTGCACATTTCAATACGAACTATCTTATTGTTAATCACTGTACGTAATTAGTCTTTTATTTTTGCTAATTAAATAAAAAAAGAAATTACGAAGCCTCATTAATCGCCTTTATTCCTGACGTTATTAATTTGATCAAAAGATCAAGTTGGTGACCTACAAGCAATCTTTAATTAACCTAAATACACATTATTATAGGGCCCATTGTCAATAGGCTAATATATATATATATATATATATATATATATATATATATATATATATATATATGTTAAACACAGACCGTGCATGGAACAAGGAACTCTTCTGGGAAAATTAAATCCACTATAGTCCGAATAAGCAATGGTAAATGACAATACCATAGTTTTTTTCCCTTTTTCATGATTTTAGCCCGACGTGGGCAACGGGTCTCTCGCAAAGAGATCCCACAAATATAGCTTCCCTCACCAGCTATCTGCAAAGCAGACAGGATCCAGCTTGCTTTAAACCCTAGATCCACGTCCCAAAGCTGGATCCTGTCTGCTTTGCAGATAGCTGGTGAGGGAAGCTATATTTGTGGGATCTCTTTGCGAGAGACCCGTTGCCCACGTCGGGCTAAAATCATGAAAAAGGGAAAAAAACTATGGTATTTGTCATTTACCATTGCTTATTCGGACTATAGTGGATTTAATTTTCCCAGAAGAGTTCCTTGTTCCATGCACGGTCTGTGTTTAACATATAATGTTCTCAGGGAACCATTCTGAGTTTGTGTATACTAAACGGACGTGTTTCGTGCCTTGAAGAGTGGACGCTCAATGTCCCGGTTGAGGTTTAAGTTTTGGTTTTTTTGGCTAAAAATACAATAGTTGCCCCCTTTTTCTTTGATTTATTCAACACGACGTGAATGCAACGAGTCTTTTACTTATATAGAGGTTCTGAGTGTAGGGATCTAGGCTTGCTTTAAACCCTAGATCCACGTCCCAAAGCTGGATCCTGTCTGCTTTGCAGATAGCTGGTGAGGGAAGCTATATTTGTGGGATCTCTTTGCGAGAGACCCGTTGCCCACGTCGGGCTAAAATCATGAAAAAGGGAAAAAAACTATGGTATTTGTCATTTACCATTGCTTATTCGGACTATAGTGGATTTAATTTTCCCAGAAGAGTTCCTTGTTTCATGCACGGTCTGTGTTTAACATATAATGTTCTCAGGGAACCATTCTGAGTTTGTGTATACTAAACGGACGTGTTTCGTGCCTTGAAGAGTGGACGCTCAATGTCCCGTTGAGGTTTAAGTTTTGTTTTTTTTGGCTAAAAATACAATAGTTGCCCCCTTTTCTTTGATTTATCAACACGACGTGAATGCAACGAGTCTTTTACTTATATAGAGGTTCTGAGTGTAGGGATCTAGGCTTGCTTTAAACCGTAGATCCACGTCCCAAAGCTGGATCCTGTCTGCTTTGCAGATAGCTGGTGAGGGAAGCTATATTTGTGGGATCTCTTTGCGA
Source organism: Bathynomus jamesi (assembly GCA_023014485.1). NCBI lineage: Eukaryota > Metazoa > Arthropoda > Malacostraca > Isopoda > Cirolanidae > Bathynomus > Bathynomus jamesi. The sequence continues at coordinate 269,468 of JAJOZX010000059.1, forward strand.
GAGACCCGTTGCCCACGTCGGGCTAAAATCATGAAAAAGGGAAAAAAACTATGGTATTTGTCATTTACCATTGCTTATTCGGACTATAGTGGATTTAATTTTCCCAGAAGAGTTCCTTGTTCCATGCACGGTCTGTGTTTAACATATAATGTTCTCAGGGAACCATTCTGAGTTTGTGTATATATATATATATATATACTGTATATGTGTGTGTGTGTGTGTGTGCTGCATGCGGGAGGTGCCCCCTCAGGGCATTGGTTTCTGCTCGTATGTAGGAGAATTACGACTTCTGATCAATCGAGGCCCATGGTGTAGTGGATAGCATATCTGACCGGCAATCGGAAGATCCGGGGTTCGATTCCCGGGTGGTTACCTCATTTTTCATTTGTTCGTTCTCCCTCCTCATCTTGTGCGGAACGTTCTTCTATACAAGCGTCGTTCTTTACATTAATTATACTGTGTTCTTTGCAGTTAAAATGTATATATATATATATATATATCGAGACCCGGTGACGGCAGCCGGCGCACAGCAAAACCCAGCTGTTCATCCTTCCACACAATAAAGAAAGTGGTTGGTAGATAAATGGGTACCCTGGGTGATTTAGTGGTTAAGAAGCTGGGCTGCTGGTGAGGCGTGGTTCGGATTCCACGTTAAACTGTAGGTCTAAGGTGGAGTGAAAATCTTGACCTTCATCAGAATGAACAATTCGGGCGGAAGCAAACCAAAGGTTATATATGAAATTAGTAAATTAATTGTGGAAATGTTTTGAAAACTATATTTGCAAAAAAAGAGAAAATCTATGTCCCTAAAAAAATCTAATTTGTACCCTTAGGGGTACATGTAACCCCTGTTAAAACCCCATGGGTTAGGAATTTGTATTGGATCAGGTGAATTAGTGAGTCAGTGAGGAAGTCTGCATATTTCGGAGTACCCCCAGAGAAGTTTTTGCAGTAGTTTGGATAAGTTTGCTCCTACTAGTGACTTTTTAGGTAAATAATCGTTAAAAATACATTTTTGTAAAGGTCCAACCTAATTCACACATGCTAAAGTTAAAGATTCCCTCACATTGTCTCTAAGCGAGGTAACTTGAACACTCACTAAATGAACAATCTATTAATGTAAATTTTCATATTATCAACAGTGTACTCAGAACTGTTTAACATAGCCAATCGATCGAAGAATTATCCAGTGGGATAGGTAGTACTGCAGTTTTGCTAATAAGTTCAAGCATTCTGTAATTAAAGAAGATACGCCATTGTTTTAAAGAACAAAATCTTGTTCATTTTTTATCTAAATAATGATAGGTTTGTTTAACTCTCTTCGCAATATCTAAGATCGTATGAAGGAGGGAACCTATAGCTTTACGTGAGATCCGAACCACACACGGGTCACTAAATAATTTGGAAGCAGAGGACGGTCCACCTATGCATCAAACTACTCCCAAGACTCAGGATCGCTTTAACTTCGCTGATCGATGGTAAACGGTGTTACGGCACTAGCTACGCCGTACCCCCCCCCCCTCCTCTTTTATCTGATTCTATAAAAGGGTAAACATAATGAAAAGGAGAGATGGACACTTTTATTCCTATGTAACAAAATTACAGTTATAATACAAATGGGTATAAAGCATTCCTACAGCAGCATCAATTTCAAATGAAATTAGAGAATGGAACATTGTCAACAAAATATATTTATAGAAATCAACATAAAATCGTATAGCAATTTCATAAATAAAGATAATACTTCAAAAAGTTATATAATAAAGTTATATAGAGTTAATAATAATGATAAAATAATAATAATAATAATAATAATAATAATAATGAAAATAATTAATTATATTACTGTTTTTTATTGTAAATAACTATGTTATTACTAACCATATTAACACTATATATATATAGATATATATATATATAGTTGGAATACTCTGAAGTGTTAATTACATCCTCCGATCCTTCTTAACATTAGGCTCACAAGTAACTCTACTATATACAGTAGTTTTTGATTATCAGTCACCAAATATTTTTGGCTATTCGCTTCCTTAATTCTAAAGGCAAATTAGTATAATGTAGTCTTTGGTATATCAACTACAGCTTTATTTATACGTGTGTGTGTGATATTCCATCGTTTTTCAGTCTTTAACATCACATAACATCGCATGAAAGTTCAGTTTTATACTTCTCATGAGATATTCATGTCGTTTAATATCAATCGTAGAATAACGTCCGCATGAGTACATTGTCCACAGAAGTACACTCACTGTACAGCTGTGATTGCGATTATGTTTAGAGGATGTTTTAGAGATAAAGGTTACGTAAAGTCTATTACGGAGGTCAGTAAAAGTATATATGTGGGTCATATTGAACTATGCAGACGCGTATAACTTGAAGGATGATCCGATATACCATGAATCTTGTATCTCAAAATTTCGAAGTATCAACTAATGGTTAATGTTGTTTTGCCTTACAATGACACGTTTTCTGCCTGTTAAAATTTCTTTTTTCTTTTTCTTTTTTTTACTTTAAAAGTTTATGGTCTTATCTATTTTTTCTTTTAATTTTACATATGAAATTAATATATTTTTAGCCAAATTCTTCAGAGTAGTCCCAAAAAATTTATTCTTGATCAAAAGTGATCCTAAAAATCAATTTTAGCTTATTACAAAAATAGATCCAAAAATAGTGCCCAAAATTTTTGTTTCTAAGAATAAATTTCAAGATTCAATTTATTAACTGTTTATTGGCTTCAAAATGATCAAAGAAAAATATTACCAACGGTTTATATTAACTTTCGTATACATTTAGTTAAATATTTTGTATATAATGAAATCATGATACACTTAAAATTAACTAATTTATTTCTCCTGTGAAGCAAGATTTCGTTGATAAAAAAGTCTTTTAATGACAAACAGAGAGATAAGTTACAGTCTATTGTTTAGGCTTGAAAACACATTAGAGGGCGTTTAATATTCCAGCGTATAGAGGGCGTCAGAATCCATAAAAAGAAAAATTAAATCTCTTGAATTTTGAATGAAAGATAGACTCATTGCATCAACCGCGTATGAGTCATCCACTTCATGTACCCTTAGAGAGAGAGAGAGAGAGAGAGAGAGAGAGAGAGAGAGAAAATTATAAGTAGTTAGCAAAAGCCAAAACTATTTAAGCATTGTCCAAATATTTTAGCAGCAGTTTAAAAGCATCTTATTAATATATCAATTTGACACATAATTTTAGATAACGCTGTCCTTTTCAACAGTTTAATATTACACCTTCCACTGATTAAAACTGTCTCAGGATTATTTCTATCACAGACGCTTCACTAACTCTTATACTGTATAAGTTCTAGTTTCTTTGATTAGCAATAATAAATCACCAATCAACTCTCACCGTATTTAGTAGGATTAATTTAACGCATTTGTCTATTTCAGTGGGCATCACAGTCACATCTTGTTGAAATACTTATGAAAGCGTACGGAAGCCACTTGAAAAGTATTATAATTCGCAAAACTCTTGGTTTTTATATATATATATATATATTCACTCTTGTTGTCTCGGGGGGAAAAAAAAAGGATGTGACGTCATTGAAAATCTAATAAAAAAGAAATTTCGACCATAATGAGCTGAGCACTAAAGGTGAAATTGAATAAAGAGGCTATTTACAATTTTCTCTTGCCAAACAACATAAAAAAAAAAAAAAATTTTTAGACAAACAAAATTAACTTTTCAAAATGCCCCTTCACCCCTAACCTTGTTGCCCCACCCCCCCCAAACTACCAAACTTAAATAAAAATATTAAAATAAACTATCCAAATATTTGTGGTGATGAAAATACAAATAATAGAATGAATAACTTTAACAATAATAAACATTAGCGTAAATACATGATAATAACACGTTATAATAATAATAATAGCAATAATAATAATAATAATAATAATAATGATAATAATAATAATAATAATAACAATAATAATAATGATTATTATTGTTATAATAATGAGACTTAAATACATTCCTTTGAATGTGTAACAGTTCTTCTTACACACCCCAAAAAAAAAAAAAGATGTCTTTGATTTGGGATAATCCCATTAAACAGAAAAATATGAAAATCAATTCCATTATAAATAATTATAAATAAAATAGTTATTTACATATTTGGCTAATTTGTATTTGACTAATTTTTCTTTTTAATATAAATTTTAATTACTTCAATATTAAAATTTATTAAAATAATGAATTTATCTATTTTTTCCAATTATAATTAATAATAGATTAAAATATATGTTTAAAAAAAAAAATTTGGATTTTATTTTTACATTTTTAAATAATAGTATTAACAACGATATTTTCTATAAGGATAATAACAACCATTCTATAATGTAATACGTAGATAATACCTTATACAACTCATAATTATAAAGACAATATAACAACCACTTTATTTTATATATATATTATATATATATATATATATATATAATTATTATTATTTTTTATCAATTAATATTAATAATACTATATAATGATGCACTCTGGAATACATCTGGTTTTTTCTGGTAAGCTAAATTTTAGTAATATTTCATTCCAGGATAGAAAATTGAATTTGGAATTTCGTTTTTCAGCCAAAATAGACGCGTTTCTTCTACCAGAAAATAGCCAGCGGTTATATTAAGAGTACAAATGAATAATTTAGGTCTAAAACTTCTACTCCGCTATCTGGCCTGACTGATTCCTTTCTTAGCGAAGAGATGCCTCAGTTTCTGTAAATTGGTGCGTGTAATAGCATCGTCAGGTTTTAGCTTCAAAGCCTCCAAATAGCTCGATTCAGCTTCGTGGAATTTGCCGTTCACGTGAAGCATTGCCCCGAGGTTCATGTGAGAGGTCGCTTCCTGAAGAAGGGAATGAAAAGGTAGTTTTAATATTTTACGGGAAAAAGTATTCGAATGTGGTCCGAATCAGCTTCAGTTGTTATTATTGTCAGTTATCTTTATTATCTAGTAATTCAACCGTCGAAGTATAGAGACAAGTATATATCTATAATAAAGGCGTGTGTGTATATATATATATATGCACAGAGAATTGATCTATTAATAAATAAATGCTTATTGGAATATAAAACTGAAGGAACACAAACAACACAGAAGCGTTATTTGATTATAGTTAAATAACTAAATCAAGAATAAGGAAATAAATAGTACCCGAGTCACCCTACTCTGGCTAACGACAGCTAATCACTGTGATCTCAAATCGACAAGTTATTGTGGGTGAGATTAAATTAGCGTAGGTTAGGTTAGGTCAAGTTAGTTTAAGAGTGCCGATATTATGTCTCGTCGACAAAATGGGTATAGTTCCGGTCTACCTTCTGCGTGTCTCTCCCTGGCACTTAATGGCACTATCGTAAGTTAACTGATCTTCTTCTATCATTGACTTCCAGAACTCAAAGGACATAATACGTACTTGAGGGCGAAGTTGAACCGCCATCCGGTAATATTGCTCCGCTTCATGGTTCCTGCCTGCCTGACGAAGTGTATTCGCTGCATTAAATATTATTTCGTATTCTGAGGGCGCCAGCTGTGCCGCCTTCAGGTAATGGTCCGCTGCATCGTCATGGCGTTCCAATTCCGCTAAAAACTGACCTGAATTGAAACGGAAAAAAATCAAGTTTATCAAGTTTAACTACAGTGCCTACTACAGTGCCTTGATATATATAATATATATATATATATATATATATATATATATATATATATATATATATTAATTTCAAGCTTTATGAAAGTTACTAAGAGAAAAAGCGAAATCAAAACATTCGCAAATAGTATCGCTTATTTGATCTCTTCAACGCCTGTTGTTCTCTCGCCCGAAATGATTCAATCCTTTTGCAATACTAAAAAAAAAAAAGAAAAAAAAAGAAAAAAATTGGCATGTAAAATCGAATAAAGTTTCAGCGTGCAAAATGGCTGCCATTCAATGCTCAGTCTCCATTTCCTGTGACTGTTTTTTTGAAGGTTGTCCCTCGAACTTCGTATAACCAAAATCAAAACGGAACAGTTGTTCTGAGTTGTAACTTGGTATCGGGTAATTCATTTATAATTGTTTAATTTTGATTATTTTTTGTTTTATCTTCGTAATATAGTTTCATATTAACTGCCTCTGTTGTCATTTAGTTTATTTTTATAGTTAAACTTAAGGCCGAATTAAAGAGTTATTTACTTCAATCGCTTTTCACATCTATATATATATATATAAACGTCAGGTGCCTCCTCCTATCCCCCCATCTGCCCAAATGCCCATGTATACCCCACTTTTCGGAGTGTATTAAAGCGAGCAAATGATCGGAGCCGTCTGTGAGTGAGTGAGTTCGACCTTTGAGTAGAAAATAAATTACGAGAAAGAAGGAGCTCTCCGAGGTATCCTCAGACCGGTAATTCAGGCGTTCTGAGGCCAACAGAGAAGACTCATAATAATAAATTACACCAACTTTATACATTTCCACTCCGATCCACCATTTCCTAATGGTCTTTGATACGAGTGTGCTTTAAGTGGCAGGTAGATGGAAAGGCGCACACACACACACACACACACACACACACACACACACACACACACACACTTCTATCTTCTGGCACACTTTCATACATTTTCGGCTTTTACAATTCTTACCTACATTTTGTGCAGTTTTTATAATTTCACTCGAAAAAATGTAAAGAAAATAGCTTTCAGTGTAAATGATAAACAGAAAATAAGGGCTTCGTAAATGATAAAAATACACACACACACACACACACATACACACACACACACACACACACACACACACACACACACACACACACACATATAATATATATATATAATATATATATATATATATATATATATATATATATAAAACAAATGAATAACTAAAAAGTCACAAAGACAACTAAATAAAATCAATAAAAAATTAAATATTCCTTTTTATTCATGATGTGACCTTCAAATTTAGATATTTTATGAGCAAAAATTGTACGGTCCCTTTATATATATATATATATATATATATATATATATATATATATATATATATATATATATATATATATATATATATATATATATATATATGTGTGTGTGTGTGTGTGTGTGTGTGTGTGTGTTGTCTCCAAAGTTTCGAGTCCCTAATGCGGTCTAGAATGTAGTCGACAAGCCAGTAGAAAGAAAATCCTTTTCCTTTTGATAAGAAAAGTAGAAAAAAAATTATTTTTCTTAAATAATTATAAGGAATTTCCCTCCTCTCTCTCTCTCTTCTCTCTCTCTCTCTCTCTCTCTCTCTCTCTCTCTATATATATATATATATATGTGTGTGTGTGTGTGTGTGTGTGTGTATTGTGTGTATAGTGCATATTGGATGCATCCATAGATGCGCGATGGCGTAAGTGTGCATATTCCTTCTTGAGCGAAACACTGCTGAAGTACTTTATATTCCATTCCATAATTATGATTTGGCAATAAGCACCAGCGTCAAATAAGCAAAATGGGTGTGCCTGCTAGTCCACGATATTTATACGTATGTAGTTACATCCGAGCGATGTGTATGAATCTTTGGAGTTTTTGTGTTATTTATCTCGCTGTATATTATCTGCATGCTTCGTAGTGTGTGTGTGTGTGTGTGTGTGTGTGTGTGTGTGTGTGTTCGTTCCGGGCTGCATGGCATGGCCGGGCATTATTAAATCGTGCTCTCTTGCCAGCAGAGACGTCGATGCCCGAGGCCTGGCCGGGTATAAGCTATCAATCACTGGAATTACTGTCATTTGGCCAGAACTCCCGACCTCGTAGTGTGTTCATTCTATCTCCGATGTACGAGTGACTGACAACACATTTGTCTCTCTTAGCTCCGACATTTTTTTTTTGTCGTTCTTTTTTCCTTTTGCCCTTTGCATTTGTCGAGTGCATTTTTTACTTATTTTTTCACTCTGATTTGATCGCGGCCTTTATTTTAAATGAAGTTACAATAAATAGCAGTAATATTGAAGGAATTATTACTGTTACTTATTGTAACAGTAATATTTTATAAAAATATTACTGTTATTTATTGTATTAGTAATATTTGGATAAAATAAGAAATATGCTGAAGTTATTTTTGAATTTCAGGGTTTTTTCTCAATTAAATTTCTGGTTGAATACAATTCAGAATTAAAGGTACTTATAAAGATTCTAATAATTAAAAATTAATTCTAGATAATGTTTATAGTAAACTGTGATATTTCTATATTATTAATGTAGAGCTATTGCAAAGTCAGTAATACATGGTATTCATAAAGTTACGCAAGTGAATATGCATATCATATATATATATATATATATATATATATATACTACACACACACACAATTCAATTATGTGACTTTATGAACACCCTGTATTTCATCACTGACAAATCACATCACAGCTGCAATCTTAAAGAAATTACATATGTAAACATAGATACTACTGTTAAATTTCAATAATAATAATAATAATAATAATAATAATAATAATAATAATTCCTGGACGCCACTTGAACGTAAACAATGAAGAATTGTCCGAAAAGGTAAATGGTGGCTTACCGAAGTGTTGATGGACTGCCGAATCGTTTGGTGCAAGGGTCTTCGCCTTCAGAAACCACTGTTCAGCTTCTTCTTCGGGTCGTTGCTGTCGAATGGAAAAATAAAAAAAAGAAATTGAATTCGATTTTCTTTCGAAGGAATCAGGATCAGTGGTGAAGGAAATTAAACGGGAATCAAAAGCGGAAATGGAACGGACGACACTGATCAACGTTCGAATAATGAAAGGGGTACAGAGAGATCAAACAGAACGGAAAATCAAAGGAAATCTTTAAAATGTGTTGATCTCTGCGGTAAACCACCCGTTACGACCTTCCAACACGCAGGAGTAGTCTACCGAAGGTTAGAGATGGGAGACACTTCTATACCAACATTAGCTTCCAACTTCTTCTGCCTTTATATGGAGTGGAGTAATGAGGCGCGTTTACGTTCATAGTTTGGTTTCTACATTGCAATTAAATACAGCTCGAATTTAACCAACCCTGATTTCGAATTGCGAATTTCCCGTATATATATATATATATATATATATATATATATATATATATTATATATATATATATATATATATATATATATATATATACACACAGGGTGTCCCCCAAAAACTATATACTCTTTATAGCATCATAATATTTTATAATTTTAAAAAAAACCCAAACAATATATTGTTTATAGCAATTGCCAATGAAAGGTAAATTAGTAATCTAAGTGATCAAAATTTATAGCGAGTTGTTTGCATATAAAATTTAATAACTACGCCAAGTGCTCAAAATGTTCAAAATGCCCCGCCGAAGAACATTTGAGCACTTGGCGTAGTTAATTAAATTTTATATGCAAACAACTCGCTATAAACATTTGATCACTTAGATTACTAATTTACCTTTCATTGGCAATTGCTATAAAATATATATTTTTTTTTTTTTAAATTATAAAATATATGATGCTATAAAGAGTATATAGTTTTTTGGGACACCCTGTATATACCGTATATATATATATATATAATAATATATATATATATATATATATATATATATATATATACAGGGTGCCCCAAGATAAAAGTAGCCTCAAAACTAAATGGAGCTACTTCATCTTGAGCCACCCGGTATATATATATATATATATATATATATATATATATATATATATATATATATATATATATATATTGAGTAAAAAATCCTGCCTCAAAAGCGTTTATGGTATAGTTATTTTTATAGTTACTTTATGTTGGGCCACCCTGTGTATATTAATATATAGATATATATATAATATATATATAGATATAATATATATATATATACACTAGACATACACTGGCAGTATATGCGTATGTCTATGTATTTTATCGGAAACAGGGATTACGCGAGGAGAAGCCATTAAAAATGAACTTCCGATGAAAAGGTTTCTGATCTGCATTCACGATATGTGATTTGTCATGTTTTTAAACAATATTACAACTCGCATCTGTTGTCTTAAAGTGTACAAGTTTCGCGTAGTGTTAAAGCGTGGGGACGCGAAATTCATCTTTACGCTATAACGTATAAGGGCTTTTATCTATAACTTTTGGAATGACAATTTGGTCATTTTTTTTATTTTTTTATTTTTTCTGAAGAAGGTTAAAAATTAAGTTATTTCAATGAGGAAAATGAATGTCGGCTACGAATATTTTATTATTATTATGAATATATATATATATATATATATACAGTGTGTGATATATATATATATATATATATATATATATATATATATGCGCCTCGGTGGAGTAGTGGTTAGCGTCGCTGACTACGAATCCATCGGCCCTGGCATCGAGACTCGGTGACGGCAGGCGGCGCGCAGCAAAACCCAGCTGTTCATCTTTCCACATAATAAAGAAATTGGTTGGTAGATAAATGGGTACCCTGGATAGGCTAGTGGTTAAAACGCTAGGCTGCTAGTGGGGCATGATTCCGATTCCACGTTAAGCTGTAGGTCTAAGGTAAAGTGACAAGCTTGACCTTCGTCAGAATGAACATTGGGCGGAAGCAAAACCAAGATAACCAAGGTATAATATGTGTGTGTGTGTGTGTGTGTGTGTGTGTGCATTCTTTATGCTAACAATATACAGTTATAGGATAAAATTGATGACATCAGATTAATATTAATTCAATCAATTGCATTCTCGGATCATAACCATGACTCCGTTTTCGTTCCCGTTATGTTTGGATGTACCCTCCCTGTCGACGTGGCGTGGCACTGTTTGCCCAGTTCCGGCACGAGGGGTTAACCTCTTGAAATCAGTTTGTCTGAAGTTGATTCTAAATTTTATAAAAATTTTCTAAAGAATAGTGCCACTAAATATAGAATATATGGAATATGTAGAATTTATAGTGCGAAATAAATGCCAATAAATGCCAAATAAGTGCCAATAAAAATAGAATTTTCTCTGACAACTTTGCCTTTACTCAATGATTTTCTGTTCATTACAATGTTTGTAACCGCACTAACGACATCTGAGTCACGTGACATAAAATTAGTTAGTTATTGTAGGTTAGATTAAGTTAGGTTAGGTTAGGTCAGCATAGGTTGGCTAAGTTAGATTAGGTCAGTTTCGCATAGGTTAGGCTATGCTAGGTTAGATCAGGTTAATATAGGTTAGACTACGCTAGGTTAGGTTAGGTTAAGTGTTAGGTTAAGTGTTAGCGTGTCGATATTATGCCTTATCGACCATATGGATATAGACCTTTCCTAACAATATAGATACGAGAAGAGTATAGAAATATGATGAAGTATAGATAACCACGCGGAAGAAATGTTGAAAATGTAGAAATTGGTGTGACAATGAATAATAATCAAAGAACCACGAGAATTTTTCTTTGCAAATAATTTTTAAAAAAAAGACACCCTGTTCTTTATAAACGGTCTTCCGAAACCTTCAACTTTACTTCTCAAAAGGCAATTAATTAGATAATGATAAAGGTCCAAGTAACAAACCTTTGGGTATTCCAAATACGTTCATTTATTTTATTTTAAATTGATGCCTGATAGGTTTAGGTGTGAAAAATTTTAGCAAGTATAAGTAAAGAAATTTATTTTTCAAAAATTATAATAGGTACAGTTATAGAAATTAAGTTCGGACACCCCCCCCCCCTCCCCTCTCCTCTACCCCCCGTCGACTTTGAACATGAAATTAATAAAATGTAAAAAATGTGATTATCAAAAACTTAATAATTATCTTTGATAGGTTTTAATTTTTCTAATATTGATAATAATAATAATAATAATAATAATAATATAATAATTATTTTTATTATTATTATTATTATTATTAATATTATCTAGCCCTTAAGAGTACACTCCCATGCCCACAGGTTCAAAGACTTGATAAAGTTGAATTTTTTTGCCTTTCAAACTTATTAACCCGTTAGTAAAAAAAAAATAATAAACTTTCCTTTAACCTCTAATGTTGCTCTAGTAACCTTGAAACCTCGACGTCACAAGAAAGATTTTTGCGCCCCTAAAACGAGAGGTACCCCAAAACAAGAGTAAAAAAAATGTCTTACCATTTTTGCCAATAATTTCCCGTAAGTTAGATGGGCGGGCACGTGGTCTGCCTTTACCTTCAAAGCTTCTAAGTACCATTTTTCGGCCTCTTCGTAATTTTCTAATTTAAAATAAGCTTCTCCTAACATATTATACAAACTCTGAAAACGCAAAAAAATTAGATATAAGTGTAAGAACGCCAAAAAAAAGAGTAACAACAGCATCAAATTCTATTAAAATTGTACAATCATTCTTCTCTCAAAGATTGGATAAAAATGTTGATCTCAGAATGAAAAAGAGAAAAAGAGAGAAATAATTTGTCATGCTTCACAAAAGCATCGTCTTTTACCCTATCTAATTATTTAATATAGATGTTGAAATAAGATTTTATTCGTAGGTGTTTATTATCATGATCGCAATAACGGCTATTTAAGAACAAAAATCGAAGATTTGTTAATCCTTATTAAGTTTTTATCATGGAGAGAGCCAAGAATGAATTGTAATTCAACCGATTAGAAGTTAAAATTGGTCATAATTTGACTCTTTCCAGCCCGAGTCTTTAAGAATAAGAGAAAAAAAAAACTGGGGTGAGATTTCTCTTTCTCTAACATCGCCTCATTATAAGGATACTAGAAGAGACACAGAGCTGCAACCCCCAATCACAAAGCATTCAAAAAACAACCTTGGATTTATTGATATCACGTGTCCTTTTAGCCTGTTGACACCGAATGTTAAAACAATCTGCATTAATCATATGTAATCATCAACAGTGTCGCCTTCGCTTCGCTATAGGTCTAAGCCACCCGCCAAATAAGAAAGCTTAACCAGCCTTACGACACCTTTGTATAACGACCAGATTTCGTCACCTAACCCCGATCATAGTTTAGGTCTAATTGACGCGTTAACGACGTGTCTCCCCCCCTTAGAGATAGCGACATCTGTGAATGGGGGCTCAATGGAGAGAGTGGGGAGAATGCGAGGGAATGGGGGAAGGAGTGACCATTAAACACTGTCACACGAGTGTGATAAGGACGTTGGGGCAGTGACGTCATGCTAATATGTTTCAATATAAAGAGGAGATTTTTGTTCTGGGCTGCGAGTTCTTTTGCTATTAATTTACTCTCATAATAGCCTCGATAATATTAGAAGATAAATATTGATTTATGAAAAATTCTAAGTAGAAAACAGTGTTTGGGAAAGGCTCATTCGAAGCTACTCTCTTAAGAAGACTCTTTTTTTTAATTCAATGTTTTTAACTTGAGTTTCATAAAGAGAATACTTTATTGAATCTCGGATAAAAAATATTCTTCATAATGAGATAAAATACTTCTATTCTAAATATTTCGATTACAATTATACATTTAAAACAGGATTAGCAACTCAAAAATCTTAACCTATGTAATTTATACTGTAATAATAATAATAATAATAATAATAATAATAATAATAATAATAATATTATGAAGTCTACAATTAACTTGAACTATTTTAAATTCAAGATTAATAAATTAATCCTAATAATTTTTAATTTATTTTTAATATAAAAAAATTATAGATATGTAACGTCAATATATATATATATATATATATATATATATATATATATGGTATTGGTAATACAAAGTACGTATACATATTTCTGTGTCACTCTGTAGAACGTACAATTAATATAATTTATAAATCATACTAATGTAAACACACACACACACACACACACACACACACACACACACATATAAATGTATACGATTCAGATACGCTACATACGTATCACTATTAATTATCATTTTAAATTACAAAAAATGGAACAGGTTTTTACAAAAAAGGTATCTCTCCTCACTGCATGAATCATCTAATTACACTCAGAGTTAAAAGAAAGGCCTAAACACACCTTTGACTCTATCATAATGAAGATACGTTATCCGTGTTTGCATAAAACAGATAAATAAGTCACTTATAGGACATGGCTTATCCATCAGAGAGAAAAGGATTCTTTTGCTCAGGAAGAAGCTAATGTGTCGGCGCTATATAGTTGCCATGGCAACAAGGGTGACATCATGTGAAGGACCTGACTTTAGGTGTGTGACAAAGGGGATGAATGTGTGGTGGGGCTGGTGGTGAAGTGATTGAGAACGCTGGTTGATATTTAAAGATGATACTACTGCTATACTACTACTATATAATATGTATATATATATATAATATATATATATATATATATATATATATATATATATATATATATGTATATATATGAGTCGGTACTAACCTGAGGAAGGTAATAGGGAGGCATCTTGTCGACGGCCTCTTGGTAGACCTCAATCGCCTTATCAAAATGACCGTCGTCAGCTAAAAGCCTGCCGAGATTGAAGAGGGCGGAGATCTTGGTGATTTCGTGGGTCCGGGGGTCCTTCAGTCCCGATCCATCCAGGTGGGAGCACCTTCGGTATACCTCCGCCGCTTCCTCCCTCCTCCCGAGGAGGCCTAACACTAGACCCATATTTAAGTGGGCCACTTAAAAGAGAGAGAGAGCGAGCATAATTATTTTGTAAAATTTTAAATGTATTTCGGGTCTGAAATTCGTTTTGCTTTTTATCAGATTTTCACCTTCGGACTCCCTCTTAGTCAAAAAATTCTTTTTATTATTAGATAGATAGATAGATAGATAGATAGATAGAATAACCTTTATTAATAATGATAAAATAAAATTTTTTTTTTCAATTTACAATGGCATGAATAATTGTGAAGCTCGACTATTTATTTTATTTTATTTGGCCCTTAAGCTTTAGGCTTTACTGGGCTCATTATTATTATTATTATTATTATTATTATTACTTTTGATTGAATTATTTTAAACAATGTTTATCTTAACTTATTAGCAATTCACAATTTCAAATCTCAACATGACGTAATTTATAATTTAAACGTCTGTCATTTCGTAAACTATTGAGTGAATTTAAATATTTAAAAAAAGTAAAACTCTTTATGTAATTTTAATTAATTAATCAATTAATTAATTAATTAATTAATAATAATAATAATAATAATAATAATAAATTAATAAATTATATTCAAGGTGCAGTCAATAAATTCGCGGAATCTTCAGTACTGTGCGTATTGTTTTAATGAAACAATACCGTGAATTTATTGACTGGACCTCGTACACTAATCTTTTAGTAAATTATAGCGCGGGAGCGTGTATTTTGGAGGTTGTTTGACCTCCTTTACAACTTATAGGGCAGGAGTCATATAGTTTATTTTGCTACCTGTTAATATTGATTATGACGAGCTGTTAATATACCACAAAGACATCACCACCCTCCATCAATAATTTTTTTACGTTTAATTAACAAGATTAAACCGTTTGCTTTTAGTTACGTCATATTAATTAACATACATTTATATAATTTCTTATATTTAAAAATTTGGGGAATAGTATGTTGTACAAGTTAATGTTAATTAAGCCCCCCCCCAAATAAAAAATTAAAAGAGCGTGTCCATCAGAACATTGCACCTCGAATTTTCAAATGGTCCACCCAGTACTAAATAATGACTACAACTGATTCATTATATGTAATACTTTCATGAGCTAAATATTATGAATACATTTTACTCATTTTGGTATATTGAAATGAGTAACATAAATATTAATTTTTGGGCTATGGCGTGGCCAATATCATAACACCGCTTCCCGTCGATCAGCGAAGTTAAGCGACACTGGGTGTGCAGAGTAGTTACATGGGAAACGGTTCTCCGCGTCCAGAGTACATAAAGCGACCCGCGGTTTCGGGTTCCACGTAAAGCTGTTGTAGGTCCCCTTCGTCATATGACCTTAGATATTGCGAAGGAGGTTAAACAACCCGATCTAACAACACCACCACCAACTACACATTAATTTTTTACTACTGTAAGCTATTAAAAAAAATGCAGCTACAGGGTGAGCGAAAAGTCCCTGTGCACTGTCCACTTCCAACACAGTGCAGGTACAGATTCACTACACCTTTTACAGGTGCATAGGGAGTTTTCGCTCACCCTTTATTTATATTAGAAGAATTTATAAGCTCAAATGGAATATCTATGTTAGTCTTAATTTATACTAAAACTTTCGGCTTAAAATGTACAACTAATAAAAAATATTATCTGGTTCAGGTGAATCGATTGTCTGTGAATATATGAAAATATTTATCACCCTCCTAAAAGTCGACTTCTCATTTCTTACAACCTAAAATTTTAACATTAAGCCTCATTATATAGTTCTGTTGAACGAGTTTTGCTTGAGTTAAGTACTCGAGTGAGTCAGGACAAGTACCGATGCCTTATATAGCTTAGATTGATAATAATTATTGCAAGCAGAAATAAGAGATTTGGCTAAATTCTGCATTTTTTACTAATATTTAATTAATTCCTTTGAATAAAGCGATGTTTGGACAAATTCTCAGTTAGATGATCATTTGGTCTGCACGATGGAGGATTGTCAGTCATCAGAATGTTGGTTTATAATAAACTATACCAATATAGGTTCTTTATATGGTCAGAAGAAGACGATCTCTCCAAATGCGTTATAAGTTCCACATATACCAAACAATAGCCAAATTTTTTAACTTTATAAAATGAAAGAAGACTTTGTTTGAACGTTAAATTCTGCATTAGTTTGCTTGAGATTACGAGTCTGATGTGTGTATATATATATATATATATATATATATATATATGCACTAGAATCACAAAATAACACGTGACCTTATTAATAGCAAACAACCACAAGGAAAAGGAAACACAAAGTCCGAGCGCTTTCGTGATATATTCACATTATCAAGGAAGAACAGAAAATAGCTATTTTCTGTTCTTCCTTGATAATGTGAATATATCACGAAAGCGCTCGGACTTTGTGTTTCCTTTTCCTTGTGGTTGTTTGCTTATATATATTATATATATCCCTTTCCATAAATTTGTAGGGATAGTCAGTATCTGCACCAAAAACTCCTTTCTCATGGCAAAGCTAATCCATTTTAAGGAAGAGATCGTAGACACCAGTCCACCAGGGAAGTACTCCGGGAGGGGTGGAGGATGTTAGGCTGGAACTCCCACTTCTTCTGTTACTGCTTTCCTTAGCTGATCTTTTTCCGTGTCTCATCTACCTTGTGAGCAGTCCAGCATGCTTTCAAACACGCACTTCTTCCATTCTCACTACACATACATCACCTTACACACTTCACAACCTTTTCAAAATTTAGATTTAAAAAAATGGCATCATTGAGCCTTTGAGACCTTTTATTTTACTCTCTCCTTCTTCTGCGGGTGCTCGCCCTTAGCCCCCTACTTCCTACGTAAAAAAGATACCATAAAATGTCTCCTGAAGAAGTATTCCAGTTATACCCATAGAGTAAAGGACAAATAAATCAATATTCCAACTTACTCGCCATTCTTGGCCTGAACTGAATGGCCAATTTGTATTCCTGAAGAGCTTCTTCGTGCCTCTTCTGCTCTTGAAATAAAATTCCTCTGAAGAGAGAAGAGAAAGATTAGTATTACTTGAATTTATATCAACAAGAGCTGTAAAATCGGTCCTATTCAAAGGAGTGACATAACGAAGGAGTGACATAACAAAGGAGTGACAAATCGGAGATAAAATTCAAAGGAGTGACACGAAAATACCAACAAAGAAGAAGAAAGAACAAATCCAGAGGGAAGAGAGGCTTGCAAATGTTAGGTTAGGTTAGGTTAGGCTAGGTTAAGTTAGGTTAGGTTTCTAGTTTTTGAAATAAAATCTTAATTTTAACAATTCTGTCACTCCTTCGTTACGGTATTTATGTCACTCCTTTGTTATGTCACTCCTTTGAAATGTCATTCCTTCGATACAGACCCGTAAAAATACTGACACCACTGAACTAGGGTTCGATACTAGCTTCCGTAGCTCAGTATGATAAACACCGTTCTCCTATAAGCGAAGTGAAGATATACTGAAGTTGGGGGTTCGAACCCTGATGATGCTGGTAATAATAATAATAATAATACAGGGGAAAGAGCATTGGCCAGATTCGTTGATCTGAGCGTTGTGTCAGTTTATGGCCCCTCCTCACTAATTATTAAAGGAGGATTTAACCACTGAGTCCTTATTGGGTCGTAGCCTCACCGCTCCCGCAACCCTGCAGCCGTATAAAAGGGTTGAGGGGTAAAACCCTCATTTAGTGCCGTTCGTATTTAAACACTCAATAACCTCGTGGTCTTCGTAGCGAGGTTCATCTCATCATGAACAACAGAGTGAATGAAAGTTTTTTTTAATTGAAACAATTTTCGTAAGACTCATTTTGTACATTTGATTTGGAAATAATATTTTTTAAAAAGGTAACTCTGACATCGAATTATTAGTCTATTAGAGTAAGTTAACTGCAGTATAAACAAAATACTAGTTAATTGGCCATACAGGGTGACTCAAAAGTCCTGCTTCAAAAAATACTATACTATAAATACCTTGGAAGCAGTCTTTTTTAATCATCCTGTATATATATATATATATATATATATATATATATATATATATATATACACAAACTCAGCATGGTCCCCTGATAAACTTATATGCTAAACACAGACCATGCACGGTCTGTGTTTAAATATATATATATATATATATATATATATATATATATATAAGAGTATAATAAAATGTTATACAAATATATACAAATATCATTGGCGTATTTAAAAGAATGAAAATAACTTACAAATTATAATGAACGTCGGCCATGTTCGCTCTGTAGGAGAGAGCCTTCTTATAAGCCCACTCAGCCTGTTCCTTCTTCCCTTGAGAACTCAAGATGTTTGCCAAGTTTCCGAAAGCTGTCAAGGAGAGAAGAAAATGGCGACTTCAGAGAAGAGTTGAGGAAAAGGTTCTCTCCAGTCGTATTTTGTTTTTTTTTTGTTTTGTTTTTTTCCCAACCAATTTTTAAGCAGAAAAATTATTTTGACTAAAAGGGGCTTTGAACTAAAAATGGAAAAAAGTAAAAATATTTTCAGTTATGTTATAATTTCATATTATATATATATATATATATATATATATATATATATATATATTGTAGTTATGTTTTGTTCCACAAAATAATTATATTCTTAAGATTAAAAAATAATAAAAATTTCAGTATTAGGTCTATAACATCCAGTGGTATACAAGACATTTAACCACACGTTAATATCTATAATTTTAGCAAATGAACACGACAAGGTTACGGTAAGAAAAAATCTGGAAAACGCCAGTAGGAGACCAGAGAGCGTAGCATGTATGAAGCGAACCAGTGCCCGTAGCTCACTGGGTAGCGCCGTTTCTCTATGTGCGAAGTGAAAACACTTAGATCGGGGGTTCGATTCTCAATAGTTTTGATAAATAATAATCCAGGAATTAGCGCAAAGGGACCCATTCGTCTGGTCTGGTCGTTTATGTGTCCCCATCATTGATTACCATGAACGATACGAAGAAATAAATTTAGAAAAATTTAGAAGCGACACTTTAACTGTGTCTTGAAGCACGTCTTGAAGCTGTTCGCCATTCGCTTGGATGCATAAGTTAACGTGTTGACACATTTTGCGGTGTCACGCTTTAGAGTCCCTTCTGCTATTATTTTTAAACATACTGGGGTCCTTCTGGTTACTCGCGTAAACAGCTCCTTCGAAGTATTTCCAAAATAAGAATCGGATAAATCCGTCGAGGATCAAGAAAGCATATCACTCAGGAGATGAATAGGGAAATTTTAGATTAAAAATAAGACCTAACCGGGTGCTATGACGCTATAAGAGAGGTTATGATTTAATTTATTTATTTATTTTAATTGGATAAAGTATAAATAGAACAATAAATTGTATTGTATTATTCGACGCGGGTAGCTTAGCTGCGAAATTGTAGTACAACCGACTTTCCCTATAAAGTTTTCGGTAATAACCAAAAACAAAAGTAAAACGTGTCGCGTATAAAATGAAGAAATAAATACCCCCCAAAAACATTCCAGTTTGTATTCATATAAGATCAATATAAAATATATATTTATTTTTATATAAAAAAATTTTCATTGAACTTTACCACGATGATCGCTAAAGTTTAATTTAGATCACTCAAGTTTTTTAAATAATTTAGATCATTTAAACAAAGCTGAAAATTAAGCGCGAAAAAAATTATGATATATATATATATATATATACCAAAGATATATATATATATTTTTTTTTTTTGGATTCGTATCTGAAGGGAGTTGAAATCACCAATGTTATATTAAATTAAAAATAAATCAATGCCGTTGGTGATTTCAACTCTCTTCAGATACGAATCCAAATTATATATACATAATTAGATATATATATATATATATATATTCTGAGTTCATTCCCATATATATATATATATATATATATATATATATATATATATATATAAATTCTCTTACTTTTCAGCTTCGTCCCAACGATCTAAATAACTTCAGTGGCCATTGAAGTGATTCAGTAGAAAAAAATTATGAAAATAAACTTGAATTTCTTGAGTGTAGTGTTACGTATTGCACGCATCTTCCATCACTTTTTACGGGTTCTTTATTATATATACTAGCTAAACAGGGCCCTACGGGCCCATTTAGCTAGACCTGCGGTGTGCTGGGGCCTTCGGACTTGATAAAATAATTGAACCGACAGTAATGGGGGGTTCAAATTTGGTCAATATAACTATAGAAAAGAACGCAGTCATGAAAATGTTAAGCTTCACAAATCTTAACACAATGTGAAGCTCAAGATTTTCATGGCTGCGTTCTTTTCTATAGTTTTATTGCGGTGCTGGGGCCTTCGGGCACAGTAACTGGGGTGGGAGAAGAGGGTGCTGGTCACGCATATATTTTCATTCATTACTCACCACCCCCATCCACCATACGAAGTTTGATCGAAATCGGTTCAGAAACGTAAGTTTTTTCTGCGGACAGACGGACAGACAGAGAGACAGATAGACAGATAGACAGACAGACACATTTTCGGTGAATTACAGTAGTAATATACTGATTCGTAGATTCAAAATAAAAGAAAATACGGAAATTATTATAGAGATTCTATCAATAAGGAATTACAATTAAGATATTGCCTTAGGCCGGCGGCACACAGGATCACATTGCCACTCACGAATGACGATCCTGTGTGCGGCCGGCCTTAGACTTAACCAACTGAACTGTTATCCGTAGAGTATATGCAAAGAACTTTACTGATACCTTCTTCAGGATTATTTTGCTCACTTAGAACTTAATAATTTATTTAATAGCACAAGTTCCAATGCAATATAAGTTCACAGAACACAGCTGAATCAGTATTCCGTAAAATGGCATATATATATATATATATATGGTCTACTTTGTGTAGAGCAAGTCTAAGGTAGTATGAGTATAACTATGATGCATGTTGATAAATTTGTGCTACCTTTGTGAGGAAACCCAAACTTGCTATGCATCTTGCTCCTGAAAAATCATGCACCTGGACTTATATTAACTGGATGTATCTACAATACACACTAACGAAAGTTGCGCGAAAACGAATACGGATTTGGATGCTCTTTGGACGAGACTAACACGGATCATTGTTGCTTTCAGTTGCGAACCACATACAGAAGCCTCATCAGTACAATGACCCCTATTTGCTTGACAATGCTGCTGCGAACTGCTCGTACCTTGAAATGGGTGTATGGCCTGAATGATGGTCTTTGTGAAAAATTTTCAACTTTCCATTCCTCAACTTAAGCTATGACTGCATCGGTTAATATATATATATATATATATATATATATATATATATATATATATATATATATATATATATATATATATATATATATATATATATATCAGTCGTGTTTCGTCCAATGGTACTCCTGGGGCCAGGCCTCACCTTAAATTTCTTATTTGTTAATGTACTATCATTATAATAAAATTGTGTAAGCGTGTTTATTGCACTGCAATATCGGCCCCACCAATGAGGGCTAGGAAAGCCACTGACATATATCATTATTATCTCTCTCTCTCTCTCTCTCTCTCTCTCTCTCTCTCTCTCTCTCTCTCTCTCTCTCTCATTATAACCTGCGACGAGAAGGGGTTTTTACAGATCGGATAATCGGTACACATCAGCATGTGATTACTCATCCGTACATATTTACGTTTCCACGATAATGAACCCACCCACATAACCGTGTACACATACCTACACAACTAAAGTACACACACACACACACACACACACACACACACGTTTTATAAAACTGTATATTAAAAATTCAATTAACCAAATCTAACCTAACCTAACCTAACCTTAGTCCCATCGAACTGTAAATGGTGTGATAAAGGTTTTGGTTGTAACCGAGGCCTCGAAGGTTGTTCCCTGTTATGTAACTGGTTATGTAATTAAATAGTGAGGTACTCTTTAATCTATCTCAATCAAATCTAACCAAACTTTAACTAACTTAACCAAGCGTAACCTAACCTAATCAAGAACGAACATGATTATTTTATTTACATTTTCCAATGTTCCGAGGTCCCAAAAGTGTTATTCCACCAAAAAAATTACCCCACTACATCTATAAGTTATCACACAGTCGACCACACTTATTCTTAATTGACAACACACACACACACACACACACACACACACATATATATATATATAATATATATATATATATTATATATATATATATATATATATATATATATATATATTATCATCGACCGCAAGTCGATCTTGAACCGTCGTTCAAGCCCTCATAAACTAAGTAATATATATATATATATATATATATATATATATATATATATAATATATATAATATATATATATATATAGATAGATAGATAGATAGAATTTCCCGAAAATTTCCATGATAAAAAAATAAAAATTCTCCATTAAGCGAATTTACAAAAGTCACAAAAGATTTGCATAACTTAAAAATTGTCTGCATTTTATTTTAAAATTTCAATTTCTTTTAAAATTTTAAAAGAATGAAAAAAAAAAAAAAGCAAAAACCAAAAATTATTATCTTAATATTTTTTTTTTCTTATAAACTTAAATACAATATATATATATATATATATATATATATATATATATATATATATATATATATATATATTTAATGCTACTATTATTACTATAATTTTTGTGAAAATGAACATTGTGTTCGAAGGAAAATGAAGAAAGGCAAACCGGATACAGCCGAAATATTCTTTTTGCAAGTTTGCGTGATTGCGGACGATCTAAATCTGAAAATGGTGGTCCATGACTAGTCCTTGCGAGGAGCTTCTTGCCTGCTTCTCGATAAGGAAACCTCAGCCTTCAAATTTATATGTATGACTCCGTGTGTAATAACGTCAAAACATCATGTAAAATATTTTATCGTCCTTGACGTCATTCTCGTGTAGAAAAATAGAGTTTTACTAATCTGTGGTTTTATTTTTCTTAGGAAATTGCCATGCTTGAAGCACCTTCATATGTGTGTGTGTATGTGTACGTGGGTTTATGTATGTATGTGTGGAGAGAGAGAGAGAGAGAGAGAGAGAGAGAGAGACACACACACACACACACACACACACACACATGTATTTCGCAAATACTTGCACGCAAATTTATTTCAGCAGGTCTCTTAGTTAATGCGTACGAAGGAGGACAAGTTTTATATACTTTGAAGTCGGACTAATGTTAAGCTTAACACACACACACACACTCGGAGAATGTTAATTGGTACGAAGATACGCATCGGGTAGGAATACGTCTATACAATCCGTTCCAATAGATAGTCGGGATACGCCAGCTAGGCCACACCTACCTTACGACGTACCCGGGCTATTGGAATCGATGGTACATATATGCGTAGGCGCCTTTGCAAAAAAAAAAACCGCAGCGCGCAGAAGTATTGTCATGGCAGTTATGATAAATTTTGTTCGTGCCATAAAAAATGACTTTTTAGGTACAACGTGGTTTTTACAACGAAAGACTGTGAATTATCAACGATGCTTTGTACGATTCGTTTAGAGTAAGGTTGAGATTGAAAGATGTCGTTAACGGCATGGAAAATCTTTTACTGACTAATCAAATAAATGACATAATTGAACGTCCAGATTCAACACATTTGTCAGTAATACTTTAGGGATATTGTGAAGTACAAGAGAGATATTATATATCATCTGAGGTCGAAATAGACGGAAATTTTTAGTTTTAAGAAAAATTATGTTTGTCCATTTTGGAAATGATTGAGTGACGACGTATAAATTTATAATTCCAAATTTCAAGAGTTTATTTAAATGTCATAAAAAGCCAAAATATAGTAAAAAAAAATTCAATCTTTGTCTGAAAGGAGTCTCGTAATACATTGTAAAGGTAAATTGCTCAATACAGACCACCGTTTCTAAAAAATTGATCGTTCCATTTGTTCTATTTGGTCAATTGATTACGGAGCGAATTTTGGATAAAACGAATTGTCCATCATAAAAGCCGTTGGAATATATTTCCTTTATAAACTAAATTTGAACTAATTATATCAACATTAATAATATAATTGGTTCCAAATCGGTCCAGAAATGAAAAATGGATATATTTTTTTACAAAGAAATCGTTCCATAATTGGTTCAAATGGACCAATAAAGTTTTTAGAAATGATGGTCTGTATGGAACAACTTAACTTTACAGTGTATAGCTTTGGTTAAAAGATCGTAATTTATCAGCAGGTTTTTTTTTTTTTTTTTTTTTTTACTTTTATTGTGACTTTTTATACAATGAATAAGTTGGACGCTGCCTATACGCAGAAAATAAAGACTTCCCGTAACCTTCTATATGAAGGAATATTATCTTCTATCGTCTCAAACCACTCAGAAAAGAAGTTTTGGAGCTCATTTCTTCTATCTAAAGAAGTTATGTAAGTTATTAATTCAGCGGTGTAGTCGAGGGCTAACGCGGTATAACGGTGTTATACTTCCTAAAATTTCAGTGAAGTAGCGTTATACTACCTACTGTAGTAGCCATAGCTGAATGCTGAGCACTTACGGAGATTTTAGTCAGATGAATTTAATTAGCACAGATTTGCGCTCAAACTTACCTGTGAAGAACATATCAAATGTCATGTTTCTGAGCAACAACGGACCACCACTTCATCAGTTTCAGGCGAAAACCTAAGTGACTTCATGGCTAAAAAGACACCGATCTGCAGATGATACGCTTTCCAGACAAGTTTCAAAGAAGGAAACAGACATTCGTTCTGTATGGAGCCTATTGTAGACTATATGTAACTATAGTATCTACTAGATCACTATGAAACTGCATTATACCGTATACATACGACTAATACGAGTATCTATATGTGTGTGTGTTTTATTCAAATTAAAAGTAACTAGAGCATGTACTCTATTTGTAGTTTTATTTACAAAATATATATTTTTTATTTTCGAATTAACTTTTACTATTTTCGTGTGGGGAAATTTGTACGTTTGTACGACGGAAATTTATACGCCAGCATTTGTACGCCAGAACATTTATACGACTGGAAATTTATACGACTGACATTTGTACGACGGTAATTTAAGTATGCGCTCTATCGAACTTTTTTGACTTAAGTATGCGATCTACCCCATGATAATAACCGTGACTTCACTTTTTTATATAAACATAAGCACAAGCGCAAAAAAAAATAAATAAATAAAAGTAAATATTATTTAAATATTTTGAAAATAATTTCAATTTGAAGAATTTTAAATTTTATCATGTATCACAACGCATTAAAGGATTAACAGGTAGGTAAATGGTTATTGAATAGGTACAGGTGGTTAGGTTAGGTTATGTTAGGTTTGTTCTCCGATTTTTTAAATGACATTCGTTAGGCTAGGTTAGGTTAGGTTAGGTTAGGTCTGGAGATTAATGAGAAAAAACTCGCAAGATTTGTTCTCCGATTTTTTAAATGACATTCATTCTGTATATCGCTAGTTACATTTTCTCTTAAATTGATAAGCTAAAATCTAGTTTCAATTATGCATTTAATTATTGTAATATGTAATTTCATAATTTGTGATAATTTCTATTTTAATTTACCGAGTTTCAAATTCAATTTTATTAACTGATCATGAATTTCTTGCGTATAACGCATAAATTACCGTCGTACAAATGCTTGGCGTATAAATTTCCAGTCCTATAAATGTTCTGGCGTACAAATGCTGGCGTATAAATTTCCGTCGTACAAATGTTGGCGTACAAATTTCCGGGTTTCTACTATTTTTATACAGTAATTTTTCTATGAAACGCTTTATTAAAGTTTTGCCTGTAGCGTTACCCTTCATAAAATTTTAGGACTACACCACTGGTTATTATATCATCTGACAAGAAACTTTGATACCCAAAAGAAGGAGAAAATTCCCCTATAGAATGTACCCTCAAAAAGAAGTTATAAGTTCTCAATTTAGAAGGTTTTATTTTGAGTGTATTAAAAATTAGATTTTTTTTTTATAGCTAACAAGCTAAGTGTTTTTTTATATAGCTAACAAACTAAGCGGGTTTTTATATATATAGTTAACAAACTAAGTGGTTCTTTTATAGCTAACAAACTAAGTGAGTTTTTTATAGCTAACAAGCTAAGTGTTTTTTTATATAGCTAACAAACTAAGCGGGTTTTTATATATAGTTAACAAACTAAGTGGTTCTTTTATAGCTAACAAACTAAGTGAGTTTTTTATAGCTAACAAACTAAGTGTGTTTTTTATATAGCTAACAAACTAAGTGGGTTTTTATATATATAGTTAACAAACTAAGTGGTTCTTTTATAGCTAACAAACTAAGTGAGTTTTTTTATAGCTAACAAACTAAGTGGGTTTTTATATATATATATAGTTAACAAACTAAGTGGTTCTTTTATAGCTAACAAACTAAGTGGGTTTTTTTAATAGCTAACAAACTAAGTGGTTTTTTATTGTAATGATAGGAGTAAATAGCAAATTTTCACATAGACATTTTTACGTGCTTTTTTAACACTGTTTAATGCTAACTTACGATAAGCAATCAATGTATTTATATAGTACCTGTTTCTCCCTCCCCCATCCCCCCAAAAAAAATATGACCTAATGTTAACTTTTTTATGTCCTTCAATTTTTTAACGTTTATTTGTGAACTATTTTGACTATTTTACTATTGTATTTTCTCTTTACTTAATCCTGTATGCCATTCCACGCACCTCCTGTAGTAGTCCTTCATTCAGGAATGTGTATAAGATGCAAAATAAATGCCAAGTTCTTCGTCCAGTTAAGTAAGATTTTAAATACAAATGTTCAGCTCCACCGATGAGAGGAAAAGTGAGAATTCTTGATATTTTTTGAATAATAATTATTGAACCAAGAAAATGTTTTAGGTCTTCCTTTGAATATCCACAATAAAAATAAGATCCTTAAAGAAAAAATACACATGTGTGTGTGTGTGTTGTGTGTGTGTGTGTGTGTGTGTGTGTGAGTGGGTCGGTATGAGAGAGAGAGGTCTTATAAAACTGAAAAGATTGGTTACTGTAAACCAAAACATTTATTTCAACTAATAAACACGCAGACGTTTCGAAAATACTGTTCCCATCTTCAATGCAAATCCTAAACAAGCAAAAAATGCGCATTTAAAGCCCAATATAAAAATTAACACTTAACCCAGTTAATAAAATACTTTTAATAAGGAAATAAAAATGAAAATATTAAAATAAAAGATTAAAATATTTAAATAATTAAAAATACTTTAATTTTAATTATTTTAATTATTATTATTATTATTATTATTATTATTAATTATTATTGTCGACACAGTGCCATTCCAATTATGATTTCAATTTCTATGAAAAGCTTCAGATCCGGAATAGGATTTGAATCTATTTAAATTTTTTAAAATAAATTTGTCTCTATTAAATGGGGACCAATTTTTTTTATTAAGTGAGGTTCTGCAAGAAGAGGATTTTACGATTTTTGGCTTATTTCCCAATTTGTTTTGCAATAAACAATCAGTACCTCACTTTGTGTTTATTTAAAACAAATTAACTCGGTGTGTGTGTGTGTGTGTATATATATATATATATATACGCACACACACACACACAAAGAGGGTGGGTATCCATAAAATGTACACTGTACAGTCAACAATATATATATATATATATATCAGTTATTTCATGAAATCCCTGAAATTTTCATAAATTCGGGTAATTATACCATGATAATGACCTAACCTAACCTAGGTTAGGTTAGGTCATTATCCACTTTTTAAATTTTGTATCATGGTATAATTTACCCGAATTTACTGAAAATTTCAGCGATTTCATGAAATCACTAGTTTCACAATCTTACTGTAATACAAGTAGATATGACTACCAAACTAGCCCCCTTTTTTCAGTGGGTAAAACCGTTTTCATATGAGTAAGGTGAATACATTGAGGTCAAGGGTTCGAATCCCGATGATGCTGGTTAACAATAATCCTAGAGTTAGCAAAATGGTCGATTTAGTTGGCCTGATCGCTATGTTAATTTCTGGTCATCCTCAATGGTAACTATGGAATTGGAGAACAATCCTAGGTTAACCTATTTAAATTTTATTTAACAAAGTTAATAAATTAGAATTAGTTAAAAAAAATTAACCTTCAGAGTTGCGTAAGTTGATTCTGTTAACTTTATCACTCTTTTTATTTACAGTTTTGAGTACAACTTAAATAATTTGATTAACTGCTCCCTTTATGAATTCCTCTAACTAAAATCTAATTTTGACTGTTGCTACGCAGTCTATGAGTAAAATCGTAGTCACTCTGTTTATATATACTCGTGTGTGTATATATATATAGGCCTATCTCAGATATAGGATAGGCTTATAGCAGTGATGTAGTCGAGACCACCAAGTCCGAGACTGAGACCGAGACCGAGACCTGATCCTGTGAGACCAAGATCGAGACCGAGATCAAAGGTTCGAGATCGAGATCTACCTTCCGAGATCGAGACCCTTAAAATTCGAGACCGAGATCGAGATCGAGACCAAGATCATGCCCTTTCAATTTGTTTTACACTACTATGGAAATTAGACTATGTTAAGTATATTAATAAACTAATAATTACTTTCTCAGATGTAGTGTGTTGAATGCAAAAAGTGTAGCCTATAAATTAACAAATGAATATATATATATACACGTACTTTTTATTTATTTACTTCTTTTATATCTGTTACAGAAGGTTTAATGAACGTACCCACTACCCAGTTTGACTTGTGCATTTATTTAAAGCATGATAGGTGCTCATTACACTTAAGGAACATCAGCGTGCTCAGAAGATCTGCTGAAGTTCGACTTCTGTGGGGCCTCATTATTATGCCTCCATGGCTAAATACACGCTCAATTGGAGCACTAGAGGCAGGCACTGTTAAAACAGTCTTGGCAATATTGGCCAGTGATGGGAATTTATCCCTTTTCTGGTGCCAAAACTTTAGTGGAGAGCAGTTGTCTAAAATATGAGATTCATCGATCTCTAAGAGGTACCGCCGCAACTGTTCCCTGCTGTTCAAAATCTTCCCAGTTTCAACGTTCTTCTGCTTGGATCGATAGCTTTAATATTTTGCCATCAGTCTCGGAACTTTGGTTTGACTCTTGAATTTATCGGTACTGTTTTCTTTATGCTGTATTTCTTGCATTATTTTTGTGAAGCATTTTATTTTTTCAAATACATATTGGATGGGAGGATAGTCGTTTTTATCACGCCACAGAGGTTGACACGCCGTTTGGCAACACTAAGTGGCCTTATAATATATACTTATATATATAATATATATAATTCTCTATTTAGTGTTTCCATTTTCAATAAAATTAATCTGACGGGGGCGGGGGGGCAAATGTTTTTGTAGCGCTAACCTAAAAAAATCCAGACCCACACCCTCCCGCAAGACAAACGTGGCAACTCAAAACAGGGTGACTGATTAGTGAATACCTAGAGTCCCTTACTTTTACAAACTTTCATAAACATTCTGAATTGTGTCTGTTCAACCAAGCCAACATCATGAGTATGCCAATAACATGCATTTTTCATTACGGTCTCGAGAGGTCTCGAAAGGTCTCGGGGAGAAAAACCGAGACCGCGTCTGTCGAGACCGAGATCGAGACCGAGATCTAAATAGCGGAGACCGAGATCGAGATCGAGATCTGCAAATTGGGTCTCGAGATCGGTCTCGAGACCGAGACCGATCTCGAGACCTACATCACTGGCTTATAGACAGTAACTTATGTCAAAGAGTTGCTCAAAATTTCGAAAAAATAAAATTTGTATATGTTAAGTTTACTTTGAGTTCCACTTAAAAGCATTCTGGTGAAAATTTAGGTGCCTTCACTCCCTGGAATAAAAAGCCAAATGCAGTAGGATCAAATGTTGATCACGTTAAAAGCCGTCGATTCCGATTCCGGTCAAAAGGATTGAGTTCCCGAATTGGAATCGTGAATCTACGTCGCAATTAAAAAAATAAGTATGTCATAATTTTATTTTATTTGCTTGTGTATGACATTATTTCAAATTCTCACGCATGTACTTTGTGAGAATAATGTACCATCGGTTAAAAAGATAGATAGGGTTACAGTATAGCCCGTAAGGTATAGGTGTGCGACCCAGTTTGGCCCGAATTTTGTAACCGACTGTAACTTTGATTACCAAAGTTAGAGTATGTACAGTAGGTCATATAGGGTGGCCAGACATCCGGCTTTAGGCGGACAGTCCGCCTTTTGAGCACTCTGTCCTTAGGGTGGCCATTTTCAAATTTCCAAAAAGGAGGACACTGCGTATGTGGCCGTACGTTAACATATATATATATATATATATATATATATATATATATATATATAATATATTATTATATATATAATGCATATATGTTAACGTAGGCCACATACGCAGTGTCCTCCTTTTTAAATGGCCACCCTAAGGTCATACCTATACTTACGACCTATGCAGTATATTCCGACTTGGTTAACGATGGTTCCTATATTACTCAGAATATACACTTACTCAAATCTATCCCAATACATGTTTCGTGGACCGTATTATATGAGATCCTCCTAAGAAGAAGAAGAAGTGGCTATACGACAAAAATAAAAGAACCCTACTTTTTCCGAGGAGGGCCTCATATGGAAAATCATAAACAACATATACAGGGACATACGAAAACCGTAGCATATAAATTATATATCGCAGTAATTTAACTAAAGCATTTCCCTCAGTTCGTTTTAACTTTTGCTATGTAAGTTATTTTTACAGTGATACGCAAGCATCTGTGGACATCTTTTCATTACTGACAGATATAATACAATTAAATTTGATAAATTTTAGATGTTACTGCGCTTTTGTACTTCCAGTTTACTATAAAGTTTTGTACATTTGGTGGCAAAGCAAATTAAGGCCTACTTCAAGAAAATTCCTTAATTTTAAATGTATTTCGACAAACGGAACGAATTGTTAAGAATCTTCTCCCGTTTCTCAATTTGGTTTTGTTTGTAAACAAATAAAAATTTTGAATTACCAAATTTTATATATATATATATATATATATATATATATATTATATATAATATATATAAATAAAAGGACACGAATTCGCTTTACTTGACAATTAAAATAATCCTTAAGTATTTGCAACAAAAATTTGTTATTACCGAAGTAAAATTTATTAATGATATTAATGTCATTCGATCGTCATTTGTTTTAATGTTTTTATTTATATTTGAAGCGAAACGCAACTTGAACTATTTCTCTTTATGTAAACAATGGACTGTCTTAACTCACTTGACTTCACAATCTTCGACTTTGAAGCGTAACCTTCATGACAAACAACACTATATTCGCTTCACTTCAACTTAAGTCGATTGAAGTTGGTTTGTCAAAGAGAGAAAGTCTTTTATCCAGTTGAGAGACATAAATGGATTAGGAAGAAAAAGTGTTTACATCCCATTTTACATTCGTAGTCTTTAGCTAGAAAACGACATCAAAAATGTTTCCATTTTTAGCTCAAAATAAAAACTTCTAAATTTAGAACTTATAACTTCTTTTTGATAGTGCATTCTAGGGGAAGTTTAAAATCCTTCTTTTGGGTATCAAAGCTTCTTGTCAGATGATATAATAACTTCTTTAATGATACGTAACTTCTTTAGATAGAAGAAATGACCTTTAAAACTTCTTTTTGGAGTGATTTGAGACAATAGAAGATAATACTTCTATGTATAGGAGGTTGCAGCCAGTCTATGTTTTCTGTGTATACACACAAAAACAATAAATTTTCAATTATAGTTAATTAAAATTACTATACACAGTAAACAAAGACTTCCCGCAACCTTCTATACCGAGAAGTATTATCTTCTATTGTCTCAAATCACTCAAGAAAGAAGTTTTCAAGGCCATTGTTTCTCTAAAGAAGTCATTATATCGTCTGACAAGAAGTTTTGACATTCAAAAGAAGAAAAAATGTCCCTAGAATGCAGTGTATTTTTTAAGCTAATTTTACTGGGAGACCGAGTGGGAGGGGGGGGGGGATCAAGGGAGTCCGGACCAATAGTAAGTATCTTTAAATTACTAGCCAATATAAAATTATATTTACATATTATATTTTAATTATACTCACATTGAAGGGGGTGCCAATATTATTTATACATTTTGTAGGGACGCAACATTGGGGTACACAAAATTAGGCCTTTTGGTAACAAAAGTTGAAAAATCTTTGTCTCCCAGTACCTTAAATTGTCATTCACTAGGCGACCAATTTCCTTGACTTATGTCGCCCACACTAGGTAAAAAAAATGCACTGCTAGAATGTACCCTCAAAAAGAAGTTATAAGTTCTAAATTTAGAAGCTTTCATCGTAACAATTTCTGTATGAGAGAGAATTCGGCAATAGTTAGATGACATTCAGCACAAAATACCATTATTCTATACCTGCCGGAGTAAGATGATCAAGAACATGTTAATTTTATTATGAGAAGGTGCAGACATATTGAGAGAAAAATTATATCTATTAACTTTTCCTACGGTCACATGAAAGGTCATATATACAGGGCGTCCCAAAAAAATGTATACACACTTTAAATACTTATAAAGGCAGTGTTTATTAAAATACATTTCATTTTCAAAATGTAATAGAATCTACAGACATTATTTAATTGTTTTGTCAACGCCTGTTTTCAAACTGACGTCCGTTCTGGTCCAGGCACTGCTGATAACGCGAAGCAATGGAATCGCAAACATCACGAAACATTTCGTTTGGTATTTGTGTGCATTCTCGTTCAATGGCTGCTCTCAATTCAGCGACTGTTGCAGGTTTTATAGCGTAGACTTTGTCTTTTAAGTATCCCCATAAAAAGAAGTCTAGTGGTGTGAGGTCTGGTGAACGCGGAGGGTATTCTACGAAACCCCTTCGTCCAATCCATATCCACATCGTGCCAAGTACCACTCGCAATACTCCACTCTTCGGTCCGGATCATCTTCATTAATAGCATGGACTAATCTTGGAATGTAACTTTTCCATTGACAGCGCTTCAAAATGCGTTGGACAGACGATTCTGAAATTCCTACCTCACGACTCGCTTGCCGCACAGATTTTCTTAGACTTTGGTGATACGTTTCCAGTACTCTTTCTTGCTTTGTGGGGCTTGTCGATGTCCGTGGTCTTCCGGAACGCTTCTTGTGGACATTCTGAACAGTTCCATCGGCTTCAAACTTATCTCTAATTCGAGTGATGGTAAGTTGCGTTGGTGGATCTGTTTGAAACTCCCTCCTAAACTGTCTTTGCACTTCAACTGCGTTTTCACACTTCCAGTAGCATTTTAGAATGAATTTCCTTTGTTCAAAGCTTAGTCTGACTGCCATTATTAATTCTAATGGGTTTAACTTGGAAAGAAAGAAACATCAATTGAGCTATCAGCTGTTAAAGTGTGTATACATTTTTTTGGGACGCCCTGTATATAGAGGCTGCAAAGAAGCTATGTTTACATCGAAAGACATTGGTGAGGGATTTGATAAGGTTGATATGATTGTTTAACCTCCTTTACAATATCTAAGGTCATACGACGGAGGGTACCTATACCTTTACGTGGGATCCGAACCATGGGTTGCTACATAATCTGGACGCGGAGGAAGGTCTCCCATCCAACTACTTTCTAGACCCAATGTCGCGATGTTACGATGTTACGACATTGGCCACGACATAGTCCAAGGATTTGTGAAGACTCAGTTAAAGTTTCCATTTGGGCTGTGACACCTTCATGAGAAGAGATTTTTCTCTTTGCAGGTAACAGTGAAGGTTCTCCCCAACGTGTTTATTGTCGGGTTCATACCATAAATGTTCGGTGTCCAAAGAAGAACCTGAAGCCCCTCCTCTCTTTCACTTAGTGGTGTTGTTGTTGGTGTGACATGTCGTACGACCTTCTTGCAGCATACGTGAATTTAAATGGTCAATGTCGTAACGTGGACAATGTCGTAACACCACTTCCAGTCGGTCAGCGAAGTTAAGCGTCACTGGGTCTGACTACTAGTTGGATGAGTGACCGTCCTCTGCTTCCAGATTTTGTAGCGCCCCGTGGTTCGGATCCCACGTAAAGCTGTAGGTTCCCTCCATCATATGACTTTAAATATTGCGAAGGAAGTTAAAGAACCTCATATATCATTACACAAAATCATGCACCAATTTGAACTGTGGGATGCAACCAGGAATCAAGAAATTCTTGATTACTTGTATTCTACATACATAGGCCTATGTGTGTCCATTCAACGCTAAAGGATTAAAGTGAGACTCATCTTCTATACGCATTTGTACACTCAAATTAAAACCTTCTAAATTTAGAACTTATAACTTCTTTTTGAGGGTACATTCTAGAGGGGAAGTTTATCCTTCTTTTGGGTATCAAAGCTTCTTGTTAGGTGATATAATAACTTCTTTTAATAATAGATAACTTCTTTAGATAGAAGAAATGTTCCTTGAAACTTCTTTTCTGAGTGATTTCAGACAATAGAAGATAATATTTCTATATATAGAAAGTTTCTGGAAGTCTTTGTTTTCTGTGTATACCTCTTTCTTGTTCTGTAGTAGTTTTTGTTCGACATTGTCGAATATAAACAAGGGTTTTTGAGGAGCCTGACCCATATTGTAGCCTAGCAGCTGTTGCGACAAATTGATGTTACTTTCAATATTTTAAGTCTTGAGCGTGACTGGATCTAAGCTGATGGGCAAGGACTCTTTTCGTTCGTTCTATAACCAATGATGGCTTTCCTACTAGTTGGTTCTTGTCGTTCATATTATGAGGAGAATTTATAGAAATGATTTAAACTGTCCTTTTTGGCAGCGCCTAAAAGTTAAAACTTTCTGTCTCTGCAGTCTGACATGTTGAATTATACGCGACAAGGGTATATAGTGATATATCACGAGCACCAACATTGTGAGGCATCGTTCACGCCCTAAAAACTTCTTCGACGAAGGACAGTACTATTTGTAACCTAAACACAATCCTTGCCTGCAAAGTCCGTTAATCCAATAGCTTTCTGGTTGATTATTTTATTTTCTGCACAGCAAGAATTTGGTATTTTCTCTCTTTCAGATATACTTTGTAGGCTATATGAACTATATTAAAATATATTCGTTCTATATTAAACTATATTCTGTATATAAACTATAATAAACTATATTCCTATAACTACTTCGATAATCTAACTAATTATTATCTTCCGGTCATTAGGAAGAGAACCTATATACAGGGTGATTAAAAAAATCCTGCCTCAAAACTATTTACCGTATAGTCATTCTTTCTCTATTTTTTTGCAGGATTTTTTTTTGTATCACCCTGTATAATAATCTGAACTTTCGGTATACCGACTTAGCGCAAAGCGACAACTCAGTCTGTTCGGGAAAGGACGCAGTCGACACTTAGAATAATTCATGTTTCAGAATATACAAACATACACATATGCATGACCAGCGCCTGCAGCTCAATGGGTAACACCGTTCCCCCGTAAGCGAAGTGAAGACACTGATGTCGGGGGCTCGACTCCCTATGATGCTGGTTAACCCTATGATGCTGGTTAATAATAATCCAGGAGTTAACGCAATGGGCCGCATTCGTTTGGCCTGACCTTTGTGCCACGCAGTTTCTGTTTCTCCTGGTTGATTGTAATAATAATAATGATGATAATAATAATAAATAAGCAGCTAGATGAATTATTATTATTATTATTATTATTATTATTATTACAGCATTTTGTGTAAATTCCCTTTTTCGTCACAACCCTTTTGAGTTCCGCGCTCAATATACAAACACACAAACCGCGAAAATATTAACGCCAGTATAACTTTATTTCAACTTATAACAAAAAAGTATAACCAAATAAAACTCAATATTCCTTTTATGCCTCAAACCTTCTTTCAATACGAAAATAAAAAAATACTTTTATAACTAAAAATAAAAAAATTATCAATCAAACTTTTAGAATTGATCTCAAAATATTTATATTTGGACTCGCGAATTTCCATCTCGCGAAAAAAATATCGCGATGAAACGAACCTGAATATTTCATACACGCTCCGACCAACATTTGCTAAACGATCAATTTTGCGAATTTTGACAAACTATTGAACCGTGATGGACGCTGTTTTTTATTGCCTCTCTCTATAATTTATATTAGGATTCGCTTGTGTTATAAGGCGTGTGGTTAACATTCATATTTTTTCATACCTTATTGCCGCCCACAAAAATTCCACTATCAGCTTCCACTATGTATGTGTGTGTGTGTGTATGTAAGGAGGTATGTATGTATGTGTATGTAAGGATGCATGTATGTATGTACGTATGTATGTACGTAAGTATGTGTGGGTGTGTGTGTGTGTTATATATATATAGGTATGTATGTATGTATGTATGTATGTAGTTAGGTTGCTAGCTATCTCTTTACCTATCTGCTTATTTATCCATCTAACTACATTAACATTACTTAGCAAGAAATGGAATGTTTTCACGCAATATGAAAGTTTTATTAACATTATATATATATATGTGTGTGTGTGTGTGTGTATGTGTATGTGTGTGTGTGTGTGTGTGTGTGTGTGTGTGTTGAATTTTATCGTCTAAAGCAGCGGTTCTTAACCTTTTCTACCCAATTTCCCACTTTTGCCATTACCAAAACGTTATTTCCCCCCACCCACACACCTGAGACCAGTTATATAATGAAAAAATCTGTATCGAACTTTATCTTTATCAGTTTTATGTGGAATATAAAAATTCAAAAGCTTTCTTTTATCCGCCCCCTTACTTACCAATATTTCCTCCCCCCGGTTAAGAACCCCTGGGCTAAAGGCAATGGTTTTCAGACGATAGAATTCGTTCAAAATATTGCGAACGGTATAGAATTTATTTTATCCTTAAATTATATATATGAAATCCTGTAAATGTGATTAAATAAAAAATGGAACAGAAGTACCAACCTTTTGGAGGGTTAATTGGTATTCCTGAGCGATAAAGATTTTCCTCCGTGGACCAGTCGCGATTTCTTCGCCAAGTACGGGCCGAAAAGAGGAGGAACAGAGCCAACAGTGCCAGCCAAAGGCCCTTTTTGGCCCTCTGAGATCGTGCACGACTGTGCAAAATGTGAGCCCCCCACCCCACTAACAGACACGACCCCATCGAGGGGATATACAGGATTCTTTCAGCCACTACGAATCCGACGTAAAAAAACAGATTTGTAGCTGGCATAAATGGAAGTATAAGTAAGGCGAGTGCCATTACCACCAGTTCAACACCAGAACTACTAATAATAAGTCCACTGGCACCACCACTGGAGGCACTACTTACAGTGCCAAGGTAAGTGTCTTCATTATCGGAAAACCTTTTCGTAGAAGTCCTCTTGATAA